>CM074784.1:4716932-5219647 GCA_037355745.1 Pseudo-nitzschia multiseries | reverse complement strand
TAACGGAACAGAGAAGCAAACCGTTGACATGTGATTCTTTTCACACAATACATATACATGCATACAAATATATCTGGTCAACGACTAATAAATGTACGGAAATAATCACGCGAGTAATCTCAGCACTACGCACAGCAGTTGCAAAACGTATTCATCTCAATAAAAGAGGGATATCTTGCATTTCGGCAAGATTTCACTTTATCTCTCATACTTTTAACATTCAACTGATTTATATCCCAAAATTCACACTAGTTGCTACCAACTACTTGTAATCTAACATACTAAGGTCTGTCTCGCTGCAATCTGAATAAGTCACAGCAAGAGGAGATCTGGCGTTTCCCTAGTCTCGCCTGTAGTCCGATTATCCGTTGCCGAAAGTATCCAAAACACAATTGTCACGCGTAGAGTACAATCGTTCGTCTACTAACACACTAACACAGCGTTGCTGTTCGTCAGAAGTCCTTGAATCAGACTCTCAACGAATCGGATTCAGAAGGAAAATAATAGATTAACAGTCGCAAGCTCTAAGAAGGCTTGCACACAAGAAGGAACAGGAACGGAATTGAACATAATCCCTACGCTGGCATATGCACGTCGCACATCGCACAAGAAGCAGTTTCCCATTCTCAGTTACCACGCACTTCCTTCCAAGGCTCCGAACCACCACAGATGCCGAACATACCGGTACCGGTAATGGCCGTCAATGCACTCGGAGGCGAGGAGAAGAATGACGCCGAAGTCACCACTATCGAACGCTTTCCCAGCTTCGATGCTGATATGAGAAAGATACTCATATCATTACTCAACGTAACAAGTGAGATTACTAGCAAGTTGTGCTTAGCTCTCAAAGAAGGCGGATTATGCGAGTGGAAGTCGTTCCTCGACGCACTCATCGAACCGGATTTTGCACGCGAACTTACCTATATGGAGCGAGGATTGGCAACGCATATCCCTCGATCCATCCAAAGGAGCATAGAAGCACTTGCGGACTTCGCTATCGACCTACAAGAAGAAGGTGTCGACCTAGGAGAAGACGAGAAGGACTGGAAAGATGTAAAGTCATATACATACATGGAATTCCAGGCATTCCGCGGAGAGCGTGCCCAACGCTTACGTAACGAATCTGTTCTGAACCCACCACCTCCTCTGGCGGGAAGTAACAAAAAGTCCCCTCAGCAGGTAAAGTACGAATCATGGTGCCGAAAAGCACGAGATGAAAAGTCCTTTACACCCCTCACGAATGACTCAAGATTCGAACACTGGCTTGTCGGTTTCAAAGCTAAACTCGAGGCATACGACATCGATACAGAGACATTCCTCGATGAAACTTGGCCTCCAGCCACGCTTGTGGGTTACACCCGTGATCTCTACATCAAACAATGTGCCTTCTTCTGGGTACTAATGTTGGAAGTCTTCAAGAGTGACCTTTCTGCATCATGTGTACACAGTCATTCTACCACCCGTGATGGACGCCAGGCCTACTTCGACTTCGTAAACCTTCATAGCCAATCAAAAGCAAAGGTATACGACAACTCGACCCAGCTACAAGCGTTGCTCAAGTTGAACCTCAACAATTGGAAAGAATCCAAAGTGAAATTCATCACACATTGGTTTGATGAATTGAATCACCTCAACAAGCTCCGTCCTCCCAACAAGCCCCTCGAGTATCACACTGTAAAATCAGCATTGTGTCAGGCATGTTATTCCAGCTTCCAGCTAAGCGAACAGTTTGCCAAAGTCAAGGATCCAGGTGGGACGAATAGCACCGTAACGGATGCAGTTGCCGAAGCCGCTGCTATCCACGATCTTAAAATCACGCTTTTACTCGAAGCAACTCGACTTGATTCCCAGTCTGCGATGTCTGCTCCTCGGTCGACCGTACGTGCACACGTTCATGATTTCTCTTCTGACTTGATCCAACACCATGATGACTATGCTCTTCCCATCGAATTTGAAGGAGACTATCAAGATTATGCTGTGTTCAAGGCTGGACGTACCCCTGACCCTACCACAAGGTTGCCTACAAACATATGGAAGGCCTTGTCACGTCAGGACATGAAGAGTTGGCTCAGTTTTTCTCCGGAAGGCAAGAAAATCGTGGTTGCCTCATTGCGACACGACTTACTTAACACGGACCAACCTGACCCCAACAGTGTCAAACCCATTACCCGGAAGGCATACCAACATGAACACTCGGTATCTTTCCAAGAAGACGGTACTTCGACCAAGGATAAGCATGCCAATTCCGCAGCAGACCAACATCCTGCTGTAGAGAATGATCGTAGAGGCGTTTTCCATGCATCCCTAGGTGTATACAAATCAACGACCTCCTCGTCTAAGGACCAGCGACCTCTCAAGTCTTCCGTGTCACCCGCGCACCCAGCTCGATTCCTTTCAAACAACCCTGACATTCAGTACAAAAAGGACGGTGACACTCAAATACCTGCCGGAACACCATCGTATTCCGCCAATATTCATCAGTGGTATACTCCCGAGGATGATCTCACCTTTCCTAATGATGGACCCGTAACGTCATACACATACCGCATACACAAAACTACGGTTACTAGCCCTGGTTTTGCCATGGTCGATCGCGGCGCAAATGGCTGCATCATCGGTAATGATGCATGTCTCATCTCCAAGGATATTCCACCACGATATGTTAACATCACCGGCATTAACAATCATCAGGTACAAAACATCCCCATTGCTACATGTGGAGCATATTCCATGTCGAACAGAGGCCCCGTCATTCTTATTTTCAATGAATGTGCCTATACAGGACGACATCCTTCTATATTGTCATCCGGCCAGATGGAAGCATATTTTTCCACTGTAGACGACACGTCCATCAAAGCAGGCGGAGGACAGGTCATCACCACCTCCGATGGCTATGCACTGCCTCTTAGCATACGACACGGCTTACCATACCTTGCGATGCGAAAGTATACGACTGTCGAATTTGACACGCTACCACATGTTATCATGACGTCCGATAAACATTGGGACCCATCTATTCTCGATACCACGATCAGTGCAAAGGACGAACAATTTCTCCAGAAATATCCTCCCCAACCACAGCAACTCCCCTATGCCGATTACGACGAATATGGGAACCCACGCTGCCTTGAAGGATTCGATATATCTGTTTCTCCCGGGTCCTCCACGGTCACATCCCTCAGCTCGTATTCCAGCCATTCCACCTGATCTCCCTTTCTTCCAATTGATGATCATAAGAACAACGATCGCTCCTTTTGGCTTACTTCCACTGACTACGCTCATCAAGAACGTCTCGCATGCTGCGCGCCAACCGCAGTCTCTGGAACAGTCACTGCGTTCCCGACAGATTGTACAGCCAGTGACACTACGCGCATTGCAGCTACGCCCCGCGAAAGATACCCCAACGAACATGACTACTTATCCCTCAAACCTTTCTTTTGTTGGGTTTCCACCGATCGCATCAAGGCTACTTTTGAAAACTCAACCCAATACGGTTCGTTAGCGGTTAGCCCTGATGGTAACATTTTCAAACGGTTTCATTCCCCTCAACCGGCCATGAACGTTCGCCCCTTCAATGACGATGTTATGTCCGATGCAGTCTATTCAGATGTCCCAGCAATTGATGGTGGGTCCAAGATTGCTCAGATCTTCTTTGGCCGCAAATCGCATATTATTCACGTTGAAGAAATGCGTACCACCGGCGATTTCCTACCCTGCTTTCAGAACTTTGTTCGAAAATGGGGCAGGCCCATCCGCCTCCTTTGTGACCACGGTAACTATCAATCAAGTAAGAAAGTCATGGATTACCTCAAAATGTTATGGATTGGACTCTGGCAAAGTGAACCATACCATCAACACCAGAATCAATTCGAACGACGATACCAAACGTTCAAACGCATTGTCAATCGCGTCATGGATCGTACCGGCACACCACCACACATGTGGTTACTGTGCATGACATACGTCGCGGGTCTCCTCAATGTTGTCTCTGACCCTACGCTGTCCGATAAACAACCGATCTTCATTGCCACGGGTATAATTGGCGACATCAGCGCATACACCAGTTTCTTCTGGTTTGAACCTGTGTATTTCAAGACAAATGACTCTCCTTTCGGTACCAAATCTACCGAACGCCTAGGTCATTTCGTCGGCATCGCCGAACATGTTGGCAATGGACTCTGCTTTCGCATCTGGGACCCAGTTACCAACAAGTTACTAGACCGGTCTGGTGTTCGATCTGCTCTTACACCTGAGTCACGTAACAAACGCGCGGGCTTATTTACTGATGATGGTTTCATCAAATGGCGTAATGCAAAAGATTCCTTACCCCGTATATACGCCACTGGAGAAGCTCCAGTTTTCAAACATGGGGAGCATACCAATCAGAATAAACTCATTGACGAGTCTACTAAACCAAACAGCTCAGTTTCCACTAACGGTTCACCTGCTGATTGTGACACCGCCGATGACACCGTTCCATCTGCACCAACAGATACCACGCCCCACGCATCTGCCACTCAACCAATTCTTCAACCACCCGCCCACCCCTCGTTACCGAGCTTTCTTTATACGAAGGTCGATGACAGCCCAAGCTGGTCACCTTCTCCACTCCCTAACAACTATGGGGAGATTCTTGATGGTCCTCCTACGACACACATCTTCAGCAAGACATCCGACGGCGTCCTCCTTACTGAAGATGATTTTGACCCACCGGAATTAGCATACTTTGATGTTAGTGACGTCGCACCTCCACACACAAACCCTGCTACTCCTTCCGTAGACCCATCACAAGTAGTTGTTACCGACGAAGAAGGTAACGCACAATTTGATGATGACGGTAAACCTATTACCATTCCTACGATCCCGATTGCCGATCTACAAGGACGTTCCTTCCTTGTAACCAATCTCAACGGCACCCGGAAGCGTCTTACCATTGTCGATGTTGAAGACAGCCTGGAACGCAATAAAGACTTCATCAAGTTCAAGTGTAAACACTCCGATGACGAACTCGATGATATTATTGCATACAATGACGTCATGAATTACATACATCGTGATTCAACACAAGAAGACGGCAAACTCTGGTCGTTTCGCCGCATCCTAGGACACCAAGGTCCACTGGATAACAAGCATCCTCAATACAAAGGTTCCAAGTATAACCTCTGGATTGAATGGGAGAATATGGAACGCACATATGAACCTCTGGCCAACATTGCAGCCGACGACCCGGTCACCGTTGCAAGATATGGGAAAGACAACAACTTGCTTGATCTCCCGGGTTGGAAACGTCTCAGAAGAATCACCAACCTAGCCCGACGAACCAAGAAACTTGATCGACTCGTGCACCAAGCCAAACTACGTTCCTTCCGTACCACTCCACAGTATCAATATGGATTCAAAGTTCCTCGTAGCCACGAAGAAGCCCTCCAATTTGATCAAGCCAACGGAAACACCAAATGGGAAGATGCCACCACTCTGGAAATGGCACAACTCAATGAATACAATACATTCATTGATAAAGGCGTATACAAGACAAGCTCCATTCCCACGGGATTCCAACAGATCAAGGTGCACATGATATACGCTGTCAAACACGACGGAAGACACAAGGCTCGCCTCGTTGCTAACGGTAATCTCACTGAGGCCCCTATCCACAGTGTTTACGCAGGCGTCATATCTCTTCGCGGTCTACGTATGTGCCTATTCCTAGCTGAACTCAACGATCTAGAAGCATGGGGCACCGACATAGGTAACGCCTACTTAGAAGCAGTCACCTGCGAGAAAGTATGCATCAAGGCAGGTCCCGAATTCGGATCGTTGGAGGGTCACCTGTTGGTCATTTACAAAGCACTATATGGTCTCAGGTCTTCAGGCAAGTGTTTTGGAGACTTACTCGCGGCTTGTCTCATCGAACTCGGCTTCGAAAGATCCCGCGCAGAACCGGAAATATTCCTCAAACCCGGAACGAACAAGCATGGTGAACGGGTATATGAGCTTATATGCACATATGTCGATGACCTATGTCTCTGCATGGCAGATCCCAATTCCTTCTTGAAGATATTGCAATCGTCACCATATAACTTCAAATTGAAGGGATCCAGACCTATGAACTTTCATTTAGGATGTGGATTTGAGCGCGACGAACATGGTGTTCTGTGCATGAATCCCATAAAGTTCATCGAAAAGATGGAAGCATCTTACGAACAAATGTTCGGATGCAAACCTAACACTAGGTTCCGATCACCCATCGCGGAGAACGATCATCCTGAATTGGACTCCTCAGCATTTCTTGAAGAAACCGGTATACAGAAATACCAAAGTATGATCGGTTCACTGCAATGGATCATCGCTATTGGCCGTTTCGATGTTCAAACAGCCGTGATGACGCTCTCAAGTTTCAGAGCTCAGCCACGAGATGGGCATCTCGAACGTGCTAAACGTATCTATGGATATATCTCCAAGTTTAGACATTTTAAAACCAGATTCCGCGTGGAACCGCCCGATTTTATATTGACTAAACCCGACGCCATCGACTGGTCCAACACCGTCTATGGGGAGCATTCTGAGGAGCTACCCGACGACGCTCCTGCACCGCTTGGAAAGACAGTAGTGTTATCACACTTCTATGATGCTAACCTCATGCATGATATTCTCAGTGGCAAGGCAGTTACCGGCATTCTTCATTTCGCGAACAAGACTCCCATGATGTGGTTCTCGAAGAAGCAGTCTACTACGGAAACAGCCACCTTTGGAGCTGAATTTGTTGCAGGAAGAACTTGCATCGAACAGATTGTCGATCTACGCCACTCATTCCGATACCTCGGAACACGAGTGCATGATATCTCATACTCTTGGGGTGACAACGAAAAGATGATCCAAACGTCGACCTTTCCTTACGCAAGATTGCATAAACGTCATAACATTCTATCGTTTCACTACGTACGGAGCATGATAGCGAGAGGTTTCATTTTAATGATGCACATCCCAGGTAAGGATAACTGTGCAGACATTCTCACCAAGCATTGGAGTCACTCAGTTGTGTATCCACTGCTCAGGCCCATTTTCTACTTCTGTGGTAATACTGGCGACCTTCTCCAAGATGATGGAAGCATCATGTAGAGCGTGATGACCCTTCACGAGGAAACATGGGGAGTATTAAATTCCTTTCGTGACCAGAAGTACCAAAGCTACCAAAGGGTAGATTTGTTATGTGCATGAATCAATGAGTCCCGTATCCATCTAAGTAATCGATTCCCACGGTATATCGATTCCCACGGCGCATCGATTCCCATCGCGCATAAACGGTGAGCAATCCCTGTCTTACGATATTGCCATTGTTCTTCGGTGAGCAAACTCTGATTTCATAAAATATCACACGAGCTACGGGAGCAATTCCTGACCTTAATGATAAACATTTCATGGAGTCTTCCTAACGGAACAAGAGAAGAAAACCGTTGACATGTGATTCTCACACAATACATATACATGCATACAAATATATATGGTCAACGACTAATACATGTACGGAAATAATCAGCGAGTAATCTCAGCACTACGCAACAGCAGTTGCAACGTATTCATCTCAATAAAAGAGATATCTTGCATTTCGGCAAGATTTCACTTTATCTCATACTTTTAACATTCAACTGATTTATATCCCAAAATTCACACTAGTTGCTACCAACTACTTGTAATCTACATACTAAGGTCTGTCTCGCTGCAATCTGAATAAGTCACAGCAAGAGGAGATCTGGCGTTTCCCTAGTCTCGCCTGTAGTCCGATTATCCGTTGCCGAAAGTATCCAAACACAATTGTCACGCGTAGAGTACAATCGTTCGTCTACTAACACACTAACACAGCGTTGCTGTTCGTCAGAAGTCCTTGAATCAGACTCTCAACGAATCGGATTCAGAAGAAAAATAATAAAAACAAGGGTAAGGAACCACCAGTGTCTGCAACATAAAGGAACACCAACCCCAGTGGCAGTTGACACCATTAGCTGGAGCAACAGCAACAACAGAGACACCTAAGGGCCTCGACAGGACCATGGCCGACCAAAACGAAAAACGATGAGTGTCAAAAAAGTGACACATAAAAGTGGAATGGACTCGTTAGACCAACACTGAAAGGAAGGACAGACCGAAGAGGGCCTGCCAACCAACCACAGTATAAAAGATATACAAAGTGGTATATATTGGAATCCACGACCTACCATCCCCCAGGGGAATGAGTAAGTGGGACCGACTCTACGTGCACTTAAGAGAAAAGCAACGACGGAGAACCCACGGGAATTGAATCCCGGAACGCTAAGAGAGGGATAACCCCTCCCGCTGTACTAAAAAGTGAAACCAATGCCAAACCAGCAGTGGAGAACCCACGTTGAACAAGGAAATACAGTTGCAACACGAGAAAGCACAAGAATCCGCAGAGTTCAGAGCAAACCAAAGGAAAAATCATTTTTTCTCAGTCCCAGCTCAAAATCAGCAAAAGCAACAGGAATACTATTGCAACAGCATATAACAAACAAGGTCACTTCCCACCATGGCAGCTAAAGAAACCAAACAGTTCCCATTCAAATTTGTTTGTAAGGATTGACCGGAGGACGCCACCACAGTAAAGATGAGCATCGATAGCAAGAATGGAGGAGTAGCCTTCAGCTATTACCTGAAGGTGCTCAATGGGACCGAAAGACCAGAACTCTTCATCATCTGGAAAAGAGATTTCGACAGGAAGATTGCCGGCAATGACAAACTCAAAGGTGAGCAAAGAATTGCTATACTGCAGCGCATTGTGACTAACGAGGCGCTCTCCATTGTCCAATGAACTCTAGCCCGGACCTAGCTCCAGGATGCCCCTTCAAAGGACCACCATGACAAACTGGTGCTCAAACGGATCAACGAAGCATGCCGCTACGGTCAGCCCCTCCCCACCAACACACCGGAAACTGCGAAGAAGGGACCTAACAGAAACCCTACACCTGTTCCGGATGGGGGAGAAACTGTGCCTACTGGAAAAATTGCCCACACCGCCACCAACCCGGCAACCAACGGGACCGCAGAAGGTACTGCACCCCCAGAGGACCCACGGATTGGGACACGCAACTTCTCACAAAACGAAGGAACCAAAGCCCCTGGGATGCCAGGAACTCTTGCGTGCTACTATGCAACAGAGGAGTACAAGAAGGACGTCATCCAGGAGTGTATGTACGCTCTTAAACTCAAGATCTTCAGAAATGACCTCACGGGACAACGCGCATACATCAACCTCCGTCGCTACATGAGAGCGGCCAGGATCAACCTCAACCACGGCATCCGCTCATGGGCCAATCGCATGGCCAAACTTCAGAGCTACCTCCCAGGATGCCTGTGGGAAAGTGGGGCAATTCTTGGACTGGCACCCTGCAGCTTCAATGAGACTGAAATGCAGGAAATCCTGGACTCTAATTTGGCACCATTGCAACAGGCAAAATTGATGGATCTTGGGTGGGACCTCTACACCAAACCATACAATACAACAATTGACAAATTGGAGAACCTGGAACCAACCATCCGCAAGGAGGCAGCACTACACCACCAGTGTCTCGCTGAACTCAAGAAACAGGCTGGAGGCTCCGAGAAAAGCCCCAAGCTGACCTCTGGAGGAGGAAATGGGAAATCACCCAAGAAAAAGAGGCAACTTGACACCAACAAACAACAATGCAAGACCTGTGGGAAAACCCATGCAGGAAAATGCTGGAAACTGACTGGTGGTCCCTCAAAGAGGGGCAAGTTTGATTAAGCCATGATCAATATGCTCAAAGAGCATTTCATGGCAAAGGAAGACTCGGATAATGAGGCCGGCTCCAAACCCCATTGGGAAAGAATCTTTCTGACCATGAATATTCCTACGTCCTGGCGACAGCCCAAGCCAAAACCGGGATCTCCAACGATGATATCTCGATCGACAACAAGGACCTGAAGGAGTACAGAAAGAAGTACAAGAAGACCTTCAAGAAAAAGGTATCCCACAACTGAATGGCCAGCCCCACGCACACTGGACCCCGCACAATCAACAGGTTTGCGGACGTTTGTGTCGAAGTACTGGACCACAAGGGAAGGGGGAGGGTGCTCCGGGGCCTATTGGACTCCGGATGCTCCAAATCCATCATCTTAAGGCACTTTGTCAGCAGAAGTCAACTAACGGACCGAGACCAAAGAACTGTCACCTACAACACGTACGGAGGCAAATTTTGAACCAAGTCTGCGGCTTCAGTGGGACTGAAATTGATAGAGTTCTCAAATTCCAAGACCATTAAATGGACATTCCAAGTGGACAAGTATCACCACCACAAGGAAGTACCCTACAATATGATCATCGGATCGGATCTCATGGCACAGTTGGGACTGGATATTAAATACAGTTCCCGAACAATCAAGTGGCAGGGAGACTTCATTCCCATGAAGGGAGAGGGAGAACTCACTGACCCAGACAAGTGTGAGGCTATATTCTTTGCCAACACCCAAAGCCCAATCCTACAGCAGGAAGAGGAAAGGCAGTCTAAAATACTAGACACAGATTTCTCCAAGGTGGACATCCACGGTATGGTTGACAACTTGGAAATCACAGACGCTTCCAAGGAGGCGCTGAAAACTACATTGAAGAAGTTCCCAACACTCTTCAGAGGGGGATTGGGACTACTCAAAAACATCGAGCTGGTGACGATTAAACTTCAACCAGGGGTTAAACCGGTCTGGCAAAGGTACTACTCTGTACCACACGCCTTCGAACAAGCACTTCAGAAGGAAATCGATCGTCTATGTGGAATTGGAGTACTGGAGAAACTGCCCCATGATGATGATTTGCCATGGGCTTCCCCTACATTCTGCCAACCAAAGAAGACTGGAGACATCAGAGTACTCACGGACTTTTGCAAGATGAATGCTGCAATTCAACAAAAGCCTTTCCCACTGCCTCGCATTGGCGAAACAATCCAGCGCCTACAGAAATTCAAATCTGCTATGGCTCTGGACTTGTCTCAGGGCTACTATACCATCCTGATCTGCAAGGAGAGCCAGAAGATCTGCTCCACAATCTTGCCCTGGGGAAAGTATGCCTACAAGAGACTGGCAATGGGAATTGCATGCGCTCCAGACATCTTCCAATCTGTCATGATGAACCTACTAGGGGACCTGGACTATGTGGTCGTGTATATAGATGATATCCTCATTATCCAACAAGAGGGGGACTCAGAACAGGACCACCTGGACAAGATTGATACAGTCCTCCAGAGATTGGACGTCGCTGGTTTCAGGGCCAACCTAAGGAAGTCCTTTTTCATGCAGAAGGAGGTGGAATATTTGGGTTACCTACTACTAACAACAGAAGGAGTCCAACCCCAGCCTAAGAAGCTGGAGGCGATGAAGAACACCAGGCAACTGAAAATGTTCCTTGGTATGGTCAACTTCTACCAAGACATGTGGAAGCGCCGCTCCCACATCCTCACGCTGTTCAACAAACTGGCCGGTAAGAAGAAGGGTAAAGCAAACTGGTACTGGGGTCCAGCGGAGCAGAAAGCTTTCATGGAGGCGAAAAGGATGCTAGCCAATGAAGCCAGGCTAGCATTCCCGGATTTTACAAAACCATTTCATCTCTACTCAGATGCCAGTGACCGCCAACTGGGCGCAACTGTATGCCAAGATGGCAAACCACTTGGATTCTACACACGCAAGCTGAATTCAGCACAACTCAACTACACCGTCAGAGATAAGGAACTCCTTGGTATAGTTGAAGGACTAAAGGCATTTGAAGGGATCCTGAGAGGACAGGATGTAACAATCCACACAGATCACCTGAATCTCCTATATCAGCAGATGCCCACCCAACGAATGGTGCGCTAGAGACTCCTCATGGAGGAGTTTCACCCCTGCGTGAAACACGTCGCTGGCAAGGAAAATGATGCAGCGGACGCACTCTCAAGATTGGATATCACAGAGGATCCAGCGGACACAGTGGAATGGCTACCACCAAATAAGCCCCTCACCTATGCAGACAAGGAAGAGCACCTCCGGCAACTTCTATTCCCACTTGGCGAGGAATCACCAAAGAATTCCAGGGCAATCGTGCATTCCCACTTGCCCCGGAAATGATCCAGTTCTATCAGAACAAGGACACAGCAATCACGAGTGCTCTGGAAAAAGACAAACGACTGACCACAAAAAATGTGGAAGGTCACAGTCTAATCCCCAAAGAAGGGAAAATCTTTATTCCCGACAAACTGAGACTACGAGTCATGGAGTGGCACCACAGTATGTTGGTACACCCCGGAGAAAAGAGGATGGAACAAAGCATACGCTCAGTGTTCACCTGGAAGGGTCTTTGCAAGGATGTCCAGGACCTCTGCAAACACTGTCATACGTGTCAGATGTTTAAGAAGAGTGGCCAGAAAAAGTACGGATTACTACCGGAAAAAGCAGCTGAGGTTACCAAATGGCAGAGGGTCAATGTGGACCTCTGGGGACCTGCAACTGTCCACAACAAAGATGGTAAAGATTACTACATCCATGTCCTCATGATGGTGGACCCAGTAACCGGATGGTTTGAATTGGCCCATCTGAAGGACTCCCCAAATGCCGCAGAAACTCAACGGTTACTGGACAGTGCGTGGCTAGCAAGGTATCCGCGTCCAAAAGAAATCAGTTTTGATGGTTGCAGTGAGTTCAAAGCCAAGTTCCAAGAGCTCTGTGAAAACATGGGAATGAAGAGAAAGCCGAGTGGCGCCTGGAACCCACAATCCAACTCAGTATTGGAGAGGATTCACCAGGTACTGAAGGACTGCCTATTCTTGTCCTTTTATTTGGAAAAGCAGGACCTCCACGAGAAGGATCCATTTGAAGAATTCACCACAAAGGCAGCATACGCTATCAGGAGTGCCATCCACACCACACTGGGATACTCCCCAGCGCAGTTGGTATTTGGCAGAGAGATGTTCATGCCGGTGAACTTCCCCGTGGATTGGGAAGCAATCCAAGCTATGAAGCAGAGGAGCATCCACAAGAGCAATATCCGGGAGAACCAGAAAAGGATCCCCCATGTCTATAAAGAAGGAGACTATGTCACCCTGGAAAGGAAGGGCATTATCCCCAAACTCTCCTTCTCATGGCAAGGACCTTACAAGGTGCTCAAGGCTCATGACAATGGAACTGTGACTATTGAAACTGCTCCCTTTGCAACCGACCGGGTTAACATCAGACGCATCCACCCCTACTACTATTGCAGGGATAGCCCCAACGCAGAACCATAATAACAGTACCATGGAGGAGCATGCCGTACACCGGAGTCAGTCACGAATCTAATCAGGACTGGGAATGAAAGATCAGCGAGTATCCACATCGCCGATTTGGAGACTGCTGGATCTACGATCAAAAAGACTAATCGATAGAGCTCACAATTTGCATATCACTACTATTCTAACCACTAGTAGACCCGGGGTATGGCAGCATTTAGTAATCACAGAATATTGGGCTGAGATACATTTTACAACTTGGCACGAGGCCCTAGTACTGCATATGAGAATCATCACGGGCATAATTACAAGCCTACTACTACTAGTACTACTACTATTAGGATCTTGACTTCATGTGAAGCTTGTTTTGCAGTTCCATCAATACTACTACCACAGTGCAATATATTCTTACTATTAGCATGTTTTGAACATCATGGGGTTATTGAGAAAAGATTCTTGCTATGAGTTTTTGACTGACGCGACTTTATTTTCACCCAAACGAAAACGGATTCTCTTTAAGATCTTCATGCCCCGCATCACGACCAAAGATCACGAACGAGGTCATGATACAAACAATAATACGAAGTACGAAGTAATTGTTGTGTCGGTATGTAATTACTCGTAATCTTACCTTCCTGTCTCGACATCCCCACCTGACCACTTCACTACAGAACAAAACTCTTTGCCGAACTATGACCTGCAATCGCCGAACAAGTGACACCAACTGCACCAGTAACAGCAACTACGAAAAAAAAAGACATCAGTGGCGGCGTCGGCGGCTTCACGGAACCCCGTGTTTTGCCGTTGTGCTATGGGTAACAAACGCCATCCTACCACTTCTACAGAAGAACTGTGACGGATTTGCGGTAAACCATTCTCCGTATACCGTTCCCTTCCCTCAGCAGCGACGACAAAATGAATTGCATCATCGTCAAACGGGATTTTTAGTAACGGAGAATTTCCGTTTTGCAGCAGCACCAGCAGCAGCAGCTGCTGCGGCTACTACAGAGCCTGATTCCTCAATAAGCAGTATTCCCACCATTGATGATGACGGGGATCGTGACGGGAAGACCGGCGGCCGCGCAAAATTTTCAACGGAATCAACCAACTTTTCGCTAAGTCTTCCCTCGTCAAAGAGTCGGAGACGAAAACTTTCTTGGCGATTCATAAGGCGACAAATATTTTTTTGGAGAAAGGGGGAAGGGGCAAACACTGCAGTAGATAAGACAAGCAGAACATTGAACTTCGCATACGAATACGATGTCATCGATTTCCCTATCCAGACCACCGCAAACGATCCTGTCAAATTCGGAAGAACTACTGGAATTTTGTTGATTCATCCGATCGGGGTGGGCATCGCCAGATGGTATTATCAGCGCTTGGTGCATTCTCTAGTCACGAAACACGCCAGTATAGCCATGGACGGAACAAAAATACAAGACGATAATAACCAGCAGAGGAATAATCATCGAGTGATCGTTGTAGTGCCGGATTTGCTAGGGAGCGGAAGTGCTTGCAATGCCACAGTATCAAAGGCTACAATGGAGGAGAACGATGGTCAAACTACTTCTAATGGAAAGGGAGAGGAGATGGCAAAAACATTTCCCTTGTTCAACATATCTGACTGGACAAACCAGCTCGAGGCGTTGATGTCCTCGATGGAGAATGCCTCTGAAATTGACCAATGGTGCGTTGTAGCTAATGGTGGCTGCTCTCCAATCGCTCTGCAGCTTGCCGAACGGAAACAAGCGGCTCAAACTAGCAACGAGATTCCAACAGCAGGAGCGCCCGTTTTAAACCTTATATTGTCGTCGGTGCCTCGATTGCCATTTTTTTTAAAGAACGAAACCACCAACGATCCAAAGAAAGTTGCCAAATCGTTCCAAACTCTGTCGGGGATCGCTGGGAATCTGTTTTGGTGGTACGCCTGCCGCAACGAAGGGGCCTTCATTCAGACCTTCAGCGAAAAGAATTTGATTGCCGATCCCTTCAACCTCGGTCCTTTCTGGCGGCCCAATTGCTACCAGACAGCCATCTCTTATAAGGGCAAGGGCAAGTACGCGACGTTTTCCTTCTTGGCGGGAACCCTTCAAGATGGATGTCTTCTGAGCCTTGATGCGGTGAAAGAGACTTCCCTTCAGGTCGATATCATAAAGGGTGCAGATATTCGTCGCAACCGGGCAAAGAGTTGGTTTTGGCAAAAACCCAAGCAGAAGAAGAAAGAGCGGGAGACGGACGAGATCACGAGTCGCACATCTAACAGTAACAGTGACAACAATGAGGAAAATGGAGACTCCGTTTCCACTGCTTTGTCGACGGAGGAGAAATCCTACGAGACCTTTCGCGATTATATCGAAAGGAACGGTAATGGCGGTCGAGAGATCGTCATTGGGGGAAGGATCAGTCTAGCGCACGAAGATTCGGACGGATATGCTGATGCAATTCTGAAATTCTTGTTCAGTACCTAAATGTGTCATCTATACTAATAATAGTCTGAACAGTTTGATTGTTGCCTCAGATGACGAAAACGGTCTTTCTAAACTTGAATTTCTGTACGAACAAGAGGTTCTCTATAGTGCGTAGGAAAGTGTCTCGGTTGTGCACTAGGTGTCCAATGCCACGTGTGTATGTATATATATATATATAATCTCTTCTTCACTTTCAGTCCCAGGCTTCCAAATAGCGTGACGGAAGAACCCAAACTTCGATTATGTATATGAGGTGCACATGGTCAGGATATTAGGGGTTCAGGACCTGATTCAGTAATGAGAACAAAGCTCGATTCCCGATCAAGTCCTACGTACTACAAGAAGATGCTGGTGCGATCTGGTGCTCTTAGTGAGGTATTGACTGGTGCGTGGTATGAGTTTGTTACAATATTCGTGGTAATCTATTCACTATAGAAACTATCAATAAGATTTACTGTACCGGTACCGTTCGGTATCGTTATTATTGGGTGATTCCCGAAATAGTCTGGGTAGGGGCCCAGATTTTTGTATTTCGGGAATGAAAATCACCCTACCCAGATTTTGGCGGGCCAGTGTGCAACATCTCATTTTTGGAATAAGGAATTTTAAATAAGAAATTAAAGAACCAAGCGCATACTGTACACAAAAGACGTACTCGGTTAAATATTTAACACGTGTGCGCATTGTTATTTAACATGTGCTTGGATTCCTAAGGAAATCCGGGCAAAATCTGGGTAGGGAACCAGATACTGGCCGACGTGAGCTCACCTCGACCAGTATCTGGGTCAAAATGGTACAGAATTAAATCTGGGCCCCTACCCAGACTATTTCGGGAATCACCCATTGTGGTCATTACTATCATTGTCGTGAAGGTTGTGAAGTAATCTTACTTCGTACTTCGGTAGTTCGTAAGTTACGGTACTACCGGTACTCGTACTGAACAACGCACAGACACTTCAGTCACGAGTCACTGACACACTCCTTCAGTCCAGTCACGCATCATTGACACACTTCCTCAGTCATGAGTCAATGACATCGTTCCCGATCATCTGTCATTGTTCAATTGTATTCGAACATCAAATAGAACCTTCTCCTTGAAGTCTCATCCAAATTCCAATTATCAAAGAACCCAGTTCTTTTCCAATCGTATCACTGAACTAGCTGGGAAGCTTCTCGAATTATCTCGACGTCATAGTAGACACTAAAACTCAATAGCACACAATTTCATACACAGCGCAGTAGTTCATATTGAATTCAATCGCAATATTGCTTTGAAATTTTTTTAATCGATAAAAATATCTAAAAACTAACCGTAATGTCTAACTCACCATGTCTGCTGTTGCTCAACTTCAAGCTGCTAAGCAGGCTCCCTTTTTCTTCAAACCTGTGCTTCGCTATGAGGATTACCCCGCCGATCACCTGGTTCACAGCGTAACCAGGTACATCTCCAGTACCCCTGCTGCGGCATCTACGGCATCCACTCCTAGCACCCCAGGCACAAGCCTCCCTCCTCCTCCCCCTCCCCCAACGACGTCGGCATCGATTGTCAAGAAGCAGGATACCACATTTTGTCCCAACTCCAGCAATGCTGAACGTCTCATTCGCGTTCTTGTTGACTTCATCGACGCCGTTGGACCGCACAATCCCAACATCAAGAACGATGCTAAACACTACAAGCTCCGCGAAGTCCTGGGTGGCGATCTCAAGCATACCTGGGACAAAATTGTCTCTGACGCAGGTTCTCACATTCAGGATGCCGATTTTAATAACAACCTAAACTCATTCATTTCTCTCTTTCTTCCGTCCAACGCATTTCTTATTCAACAAGAATACATGTCCAACGCAACCAAGACTTATCATATGAATTGCTTCGCCGCCGCCAGTCGCCTTCGTTTGATCAACATTCTTAGTGATCATTTGCCAGGCTCCGGAGGAATGAACTCTTTCCCACTAAGACCACCATGAAAAATGCTTTCTTTTGTCTCATGCTACCGAGCTGGCAACTCAAATTCAACGAAACTGGTAATCAACTGGATGACGTCAACTACCCCCTTCATCGTCTCGTTGCTTTCATGGAACAACAACGTTTGCACCATGACGCAAGTCAAGTCTCTCAGCAATCCAATCACCAATTCTCCTGCACCAATGGTGGACGCAATGGCCGCAACGGTAATACCGATAATCGCCCTCGATACTCCTCGTCCTCCCAGCATACCAAACTATCTTTGACGGAACACTCAAACACTACCCCGGCGAAGAAATCCATCTCTATATCGATCCAACGATCAAACCCAATTGCTCTTGCGCGTACCCTGTGCCCCATAAGCAGCTACCACTCTTCAAGAAGGAACTTGATCGACTTGTGGACATTGGCATTCTTTCTTGCCAAGGTCGCTTCAATTGGATCTCTCCAACATTCATCATCCCCAAGAAAAACAGAAAAATCCGATGGGTCTCCAATTTTCGCGCACTCAACAAAGCCATCAAGCGCAAAGTATAGCCCATTCCCCGCATTCAAGACATATTACCCAGATGCTTTGGATACAAACACCTTACCAAAATGAACATATTTATGCAATATTACACCTTCATACTTGACGACGAAAGTAAAGATGTAACCACCATCACAACTCCATTTGGTCTCTACAAATACAATCGACTACCAATGGGAATTTCTCAATTCCCAGAGGTAGCACAAGAAATAATGGAACGCGTCCTACACGACATCCCAAATATCAAAATTTACATCGATGACATCGCATGCTTCAGCAACACATTCGAAGACCATCTACAACTCATCGATACCGTACTCACCCGTTTACAGGACAAATGATTTGCAATCAATCCACTCAAATGCGAATGGATCATCCAAGAAACCGATTTCCTCGGTCACTGGCTAACGTTCAATGGAATTAAACCATACATCAAGAAAATCAAGGCAATCCTAGCAATGCACCCATCCCAAAACCTTAAGCAATTCCGAGCCTTCCTCGACCTTGTCACATACTATTGCAATATGTGGCCACGCCGCTCTCACATACTCGCCCCACTCACCGACCTCTTAAAGACTCCTTGCACATTCCAAGAATGGAACGACACTTGCCAAAAAGCATTCAAAGAAATGAAATCCATCGTTGCAGTTGAAACAATGCTCGCGTACCCAGATCACAGCATACCATTTCACATCTATACCGACGCATCCAATTTTCAGCTAGGCGCAGTCATCAAACAAAACAACATTCCCGTTACATACTTCACACGCAAGCTCAACCAAGCACAAGCCAACTATACAACCATCAAAAAGGAATTGCTCTCCATCGTCAAAACATTCAAAGAATACCGACCTATGCTCCTTGGTGCACTCATTCACCTCTACACTGACCACAAATACCTAACATACAAGCTCTCCACATACAACACCCAACGAGTTCTACAATGGAAACTAATCTTAGAAGAATACAACCCCATTTACCATTACATCAAAGGCCCGGAAAATACAGTTGCCGACTCCCTCAGCTGAACCCCAACAACTCTCACCTCCTATTTCACAACTACCAATTTCGACAACAACGTCTCAAACAATGATTCATTTTCATTTACAACCATGACCACAAGCCTAATGGCGCTGCCATCATGTGCTGCATCGACTGATTGTCATCCTGTTGAACACAGCTATCCAATTCACCCACGTTTTGATCAAAAAGGCAGATTGCCATTCCATTTTACAACCATTCACCAATACCAATCACATGACCCCAAAGTTTTCACCCTGCCACAAAAAGACCCCAGACAATTTTTCAAACAAAAACTAGACAACGTTGATATTGTTTGCCGATGCGATGAACTAACACCTAACTCCCAGTGAAAAATTGTCATTCCTAACGACATGCTCGCTCCCCTTGTCAAATGGTACCACGAAATAACCGTTCACTCCACAGGCATGGACAGACTCGAAGCCATTCTCCGCCGTCACTTCCATCACCCCGACCTTCAAGCCGTATGTCGCAATGTCATATCCAACTGTCTCATCTGCCCCCTAGTACGCACAGGGGCCCGCCAAGCCGGTCAACTTGTACCACGCACAGCTCCCATAACGCCCTGGTCCGAAGTTCACGTCGGCTGCATCGGCCCATGGAACGTCGAAATCAACAAAATCGACCTCAAATTTGATGCGCTCACATGCATCAACCCAGTTACCAACCTCCTTGAAATCATCCACATCCCAGAATCCAAGACAGCAGAAAACATCAGACGTCTCTTTGATAACTGCTGGCTCTCCCGTTACCCTCGTCCCTTGCGCATCGTACACAATCACGGTCCCAAATTCAACAGACACGACTTCCAATTTCCCCTAGACTATGCAGGTATAAAACCGGTCAACATTTCCCCACACACACCCACAGCCAACGGAATCATTGAATCCACACACAAGACCATCGGTCAAATCATACGCACAATGATCAACCTGAAACCGCCAAAAACAAAAATAGAAGCCAATAACCTTGTCAACGAAGCAATATCAACAGCTATGCACGCCCTTCGATGTAATCCAGTTTCCACCCTTGGAAATTTCTCACCAGGCGCCTTTGTATTCAACCGTGACATGCTTCTCAACATTCCACTCCACGTTGACATTATCACCTTAACCAAACATCGCCAAGCTCAAATTGACAACCGACTCCTTCGCACCAACCGCAAACGCACAAAATACAAATTCACCGTAGGTCAAGGCGTCTTTGTCACCATACACGATCGCAACAAACTTGATCTTGTCCGCGAAGGCCCCTACCCAATCTTACAAGTACACACAAACAACACAGTCACTATACCCCGCGGACAGACGCATGAACACATCAGCATCCGCCACCTTACCCCAGCCAAACCATCATGAATTTTCATAGTAAGGGAGAATGAACAATGCACAGACACTCCAGTCACCTGTCATTGACACACTTCAGTCCAGTCACGCGTCATTGACACACTTCCTCAGTCATGAGTCAATGACATCGTTCCCGATCATCTGTCATTGTTCAATCGTATTCGAACATCAAATAGAACCTTCTCCTTGAAGTCTCATCCAAATTCCGATTATCAAAGAACCCAGTTCTTTTCCAATCGCATCCCTGAACTAGCTGGGAAGCTTCTCGAATTATCTTGAAGTCATAGTAGACACTAAAACTCAATAGCACACAATTTCATACACAGCGTAGTTCAGTACGAAGTACCGGTACATAATTCACAGGGGTCACGGGTCATGGGTCATAGTACGAGGTACGAGTACGAGTAGTTCGTATGGTAGGACTTCGCATGGTACGTACGATTACATCATATTATGGTGCCTACGGTAGTATTCGTTCTATTTTTTCATCGAAGAGGTACGAGTACGTACGTGCCGGTACGAGTACTCGTACGGGTACAGTACATACGATTACGAGTACGTACTCGTACGAACTTCTTTCGTCCATTCGAATCCTTGAAGTATCAGTCGTGGATAAAAATGAGTGGTTCTCCGCTGTTCCCCAGGGCAAGTGGTTTTGGAGTTGATGTCGTTGTTCTTCGCATTGAAGAATCAACCGAATGCGTTTCTATTCGTCGCACCGACCAGCTACTATTTGTTCATTACTGTCCTTACGGAGGTATAGGGTATGTAACGTACCTGTAGTGCATAGAGAATTCCATGGAGCAAAAAGTAGAGAAAGAACAAATCTTTTGGTCCAATCGTTGCACTACACGACTCAATAATTGTTCGACACTTATTTCCGGGGCGATTTTTTTAATTAGCGAATAATGTTACTGGCACGCAGGATCAGTACCCCGGTAATTACTTGTACCTACCGTATTGTACCGGTACGGTATGGTATCGCACTGATTAATTATGAAAATCAACCTTGAAATGAAATGACACGAACAAACGTTTGGCGAAAAATGAGTCGCAAAAACTCTCGTGTCACAACGGCATTGCGTTGGTTTAGTGCTGTAAGTCGATCGCTCCTTTTGCACGCTTTTCAAACACTTAGACCAGCTGTAATCGTCTCAAGGCGGTGATGCGGCACAGGAAGTTCGGAACATCGGAATAAATTCGCTGATCTAAACAAGATTACCGTACGAGCCTGAACTCCTATTGTACCCGTAATTGACAGGATCGCAACGAAGAACCTTGCTTTTCCTCGTTTTTCAAACGCGACGATCTGAACCCATATCACGACTAACAACAATTCAAACTCGCCTCTGTCTTCTTCGGCACACAGTTTCAACATTCTGTATTCCGATTGACTACGACTTCGAGTACTACTATTACTTATCCTTCGCTTTTGTTACTCCGAACATTGTTTAGAGAGCTTTGGATTTACATTGGCGACACATCGAGTGAGTCATCCTCATAAAATAACATCGTGAATCAACGCAAACGTCGGTAGCGCTAGTCGAGGAAATAGACCGACAGTACAAACCCATCGTCATCATAACCATCATAACCACCACCACCACCATCGCCATCATTACAATCATCACAATCATCACAATCATCATAGAATAAGTTCAATAACAACATACAGTAATACAATAGGAACCATGATCAATTTCTTTGTCGGAAAAAACTCTTTCTGCGAAAAGCGATATTCGAAAGGTGCCTCTCGCTGGGCCATCGACGAAATCAAGACCAGCTTTCTCCTCAAGGAAATCATTGGAGAAGGATGCTTTGGAACGGTTCGCAGGGTGAAATCGCGCTATACAATGACTAATGGTGTGAAGGGACTACTGAAACAACCTTGCACCTATGCCTGCAAGACGATCCCGAGATCCAAAGTAGACGATATGAATTTGTTGAAGGAAGAATGCTCCAACCTCGAATCCGTCCGGGGCCATCCTCATCTATTGGAATTCGAGAAAACCTTTGAAGACGAGCAGGAGGTCCACATCATCACCGAGCTGCTCGAGGGAGGTGACTTGTACGACGCGATCATCGAAATGTCAAAACACCGGAGCTTCTTCCGCGATGAAGACGCTGCCTGGATGGTCCGAAACATTTTGGATGGTCTTTCCTACTGTCACGACGTGACGAAGATCGTCCACCGGGATCTCAAGGCATCCAATTTTATGTTCAAGCAAAAGACAAATATTAGCAGCAGCAACAGGCAAGGCACCAGCGAACGTCTTCGGGAAATCAAAATCATCGACTACGGCCTCTCCACACAAATCGACCCAAAAACGGGAAAAGTCGAGGGATGCATGGGTACGCCTTACTACGTAGCACCAGAGGTGTTGACAGAAGCGCCGTACGATAGCAAGTGTGATGTGTGGTCTGCCGGAGTCATTGCCTATCTGATACTGTCCAGAACACTACCCTTCCAGGGCAAAGACGAGAGTGAGACAGTTCGCATCTTGATGGACGCCGATAACCACCAACCCACGTACGATAGTTATCGATGGATGACCGTCGAGTCAGAGGCTGTCGCCTTTTGCAAGTGGCTCCTCAAGACGAATCCAGACGAGCGGCCTACCGCCCGAAAAGCCATGGCACATCCATGGATTGTAAAGCATTGCGGTCCTCCACCCGAACAGCGTGCACTAATCAACCAAGTCCACAGCATTGATATTCTCAGCACGCCATACCAATCAGGAGATGAATGCACGGAAGAGAGTCCTCCAATACTTTCTACAAGAAGTACGGATTCTCTCGACTCGATCGCACGAACTACCAGCAGCTACAGTCATGATCACGAGGTGCACTCGCCCATCTCCCCTCCTCCTACCATTGACACGGCAAAGGGTTTCATGGAATCCATCCCCGAGTTCTCAAGTTCTATAAAGCAGTGGCATACACGTCAGCGCAAGAAGAACATCCTGCAACGGTTACGGTTTTCTCCTAAAGAACAACGTTCATCGTCCCCACCCAAGACCACCACCACCACCACCACCGACAAGAAAAACCGAGTCCGACAAAAGACTGACAACACTCTTGTGATGACCGATTGAGGACTCTCAAACGAGACGAGTGATTCTGTATATGTTTGTGAACAATATGATATCTCAATAAAGGAAGTACCGCCTTGCCGTTTGCTACGGTAGCTATGAATAGAAGGCACGGACTCTCCTTTTTCTTGGAAGAAATAATAACTATTATTATAACGAACAACATTTCCATGAAAATGGCTCACATTCCATAGCATCAGAAAACATTGTTGCGCTTTTCTTTGACGATGCGCCATACAAAATTGTACTTCGTATGTGGTGTGATGTGTTATTTTTTTTAATAGCAGTATTTCCAGTGTTGAGGGATAATACGCCTTGTACTGTTTCAGTGCGGAATCCTGCAATGATCGTTTGCTTCTGGCATGAAAACTGGTTCTTGTGTGCCGATATCAAGTCCAAAGGAGCAGTGCTGCTGCTGCAACCAGCGTGTTCGCGGTCGCAGAAAGCATCTGGTATCCCCCCACACCGGTCGCAACCCCGGGCGCAGCAGACGACGGAGTACTAGTAGTAGACAAGGACGACGACGACGACGACGACGACGACGATTTTAACAGTGGCGGCGGTATTAAGGTCTTGCCACCATTGCTGTCCTTGTCCGACTCCGGATGCTTTGACTCCGTGGTCGGTCGAAGAACGGATTTAGAGGAATAATTATTATCATTTGTTGCGGGCAACTTCGTAACGAATTCATCGTTCGGGGTCGCAACCGAAATGTCTTCCCTTTTCGAGGCATCGCTGGAAACGGGATCCGGAAACGCGTTTGGTGCGGGAGCGTACGTACCAATACTGCTGCTTGCAGAAGCAACGTCGTCGAATCGAGGGATCAACGACGATGGGACGATGCTTGCATCCCCCTCCGGATGGTTTGCCTGTTCTATCAACAAGGAAGAGGAATGTTCCTTGCTTGGTGTTTGACTCGGTGTGATCGATGGCTCGGAAGAAAGACTCGGCGGAATCGACGGCTCGGGAGAAATATTCGTGACTCTGGCAGGAGTGGGTGTCGCTGTGGGAAAATCACTTCCGGGATCGGTTGGCATAGAGCTACTAGGTAGAAACGACGGGCGGGCGCTTGGTATGGCACTTGGTGATGAGGTCAGTATAGAAGGGGGGTTGTTCTCTGCATCCATCGGAGCATCCGATGGGACGAACGACGGCACTGGCGAGGGAGCAGATTTCGAAGAGAAACTTGGCTGCAGTGTCAAAGTAGGACTGGAAGATGGTTCGAAGGAAGCTTCGGCCGGAGAGATTGTCGGCAACACCGAAGGCTGACCGCTGACAACGTTTGTGGGAGATAAGCTGGGCAAAACCGAAGGCTGGCCGCTGACAACGTTTGTGGGAGATAAGCTGGGCAGAACCGAAGGCTGACTGCTGACAACGTTTGTGGGAGATAAGCTGGGCCAAACCGAAGGCTGACTGCTGACAACGTTTGTGGGAGAGAAGCTGGGCAAAACCGAAGGCTGACCACTGGTAACGATTGTGGGAGACAAAGTCGGAGATTTGGTGGCGACAGTTCCTGCTGTTGGTTGGTCGGTGGGGCTCAAACTTTCCAATCGCGAGGGATCGAATCTTCCGTATATGGCAATACTCCAGTGTCGCAATACATCTTCCCCGAAGGAGTCTCGTTCCATGCCACCTCCGCAAATGCAGCAAGCATCGGACACGCTCTGACCTTCCTCGTTGATAACACCACCCAAGAACGAGTATTGCCGACTGATTTGGTTGCCATCTCTACCTCTCGGTGTGAGTACTCCTGCTGCAGTCGTCGCATCCATCGGGCCGCAGATTCCAAATTTTTCTAGATATTCGCAGTCGATCTAACGATTAGAGAGAAAAACGAGGACGGAAACACCGACAAACAATGAGTGGGTAAACAATTCATGACACATCTTCGACCTGGACTTGGAAAAGCAGTAATAGTAACTACTTCGTAAAAACCTTTTACGTACCTCTACACCGTCGTGATGCAAGACAAAGTCAGGCATGTCGACACATTCTTCGAGTTGACCCGCCTTTTCATCCGTAATGCTCAATACCCATTCCCCAAAAGGCGATTCCTCCCGGTTTCGGACCGTCATGAGTTTCCAAAATTGACTCTCGTCCCGGGTGTCTAGTTGCCCGTTTTCGGGCAGTTTTCCGGGATGCAAGACAGACTCCGTTCCCGACGGAGAGGTGAGTGCGATTTTCAGGTCTCCTCGCGAAATATGAACGACGTCCAGAAGCAATTCCACGCTTTCCACCACGAAGGATGTTTCCTCCCGCGTGTTCGGGACGATGTGGAGCGACGCGGTGGTCGGTGTCGCCGGATCCGATCTGTCGAAAATGGGATAATTCAGGGGTCCGGAATCCACCGCAAAGACTTGTTCCTCTCCGTAATTGGTCCAGGTTTTTGCAAGTTCTACGGCTCGGTGGGCATTCACAATCCCAAAACCGTACAAGTTCGAATGCCACAATCCGGCACCGTTGACAACGGATGTCCGATCGAAGGGATCCTGTCGCACCGGTGTCGCCGACTGCGCGAGGATCCCCTGCACGTCCCTCCAGCCGAGCTCTGGATTGATTTCCAGCATCAGTGCCACGACTCCGCTGACCACCGGAGATGCAAAGCTCGTTCCGATGTTGGTGGAAGTGCATCCTCCCCCGACCTTGGCCACGATATGTTTTTGGAGGTCCTCGGAATCTCCCGCTGGTGCCGACAGCAACAGCGAGGCACCGCCGGTGCTGTAATAGGTGTGGATTCCGTCTTTTCCCACCGCGCCCACACTGATGGTATGCCGAGACGTGGTGTATCCCTTGAGGTTGGTGTCGTCGCCCTCATAGTAGGCATTTCCGCTGGCAAAAACATAGACAATACCCAGTCCGTTCCGTCCCAGCCGGATTCCGTTGGAAATGCTCCGTCGTGCAGT
Source organism: Pseudo-nitzschia multiseries (assembly GCA_037355745.1). Taxonomy (NCBI): domain Eukaryota; phylum Bacillariophyta; class Bacillariophyceae; order Bacillariales; family Bacillariaceae; genus Pseudo-nitzschia; species Pseudo-nitzschia multiseries. The sequence goes on along the minus strand of CM074784.1, from coordinate 5,193,043 downwards.
CGTGCTCAGCCCCTCGTAGGAACACTCTCCGTCGATGATCAAATCCAAAAAATCGGAGCAGGCACCGGACCCGTCCCGTTCTTCCCATTTGAAGTATCGATTGCAATGTCTCACGATCGATTGTACGCACTCGTCGGACATCCTTGGTCGCGTGTCGTCGTCGTTGTCGAAATGATAATTGGAAGAAAAATTGTCGCATACCACACAGGGTGCTGCTCCGGCAATGACAAACGGGCAGCGATGACGATGATTCGACTGTGTGCCGACAGGATCGAGGTTGCGGTGCCGCACCGCTCGTTCTCGGTCCCGTTCTCGACGTTTGTTCCTCGTCGATCGCGTGCAGGCATCGATTTCGAAGGAATTTTGAGATACATCCATGGCATCGAGGCGATACTCCAAGAAGGATTCGTCCGGCTGGAGTCCATCGCACCACGACAGAGTCGTTTCCGGAGCAACCCCTACGGCACACTCGCCATTGTTGGCCGCTGCGCCAATGATGGATGCCACCGACGTCCCGTGTTGGTGGGGATCGTAATTGGAATTGAATCGCTTGTAAAATTCGTCGTTGCTGTTGTTGCTTTTGATACGGCCGTGCGGCCCAATCCCGGTGCCTTGTTCCGTTTGCGGACAGGATGCACTTTGGTCGTACCGGTCCCGAAACGCACTGTTGGTTTCGTCGATGCCTGCATCGTTCACCCTCACCCTCACGCCCTTCCCAAAAATCCCCAGGGACCACACCGGACCGAGGTCGATCATGTCGAAGACCCATCGTTGTCCGTCGTATTCCACATCGTTGAAGAATCCGTCGAATGCGGCACTGCCGCTGTCGCTGCTGCTGCTGCTGTTTCCGTTTGTTCTAGCAGTGTTATCGAAAATATTTGCGTCGTTCGACGAGTGGGCTGGATCAATACCGGTCGATATTAGCAGAGCAATGGCTAGCCACGGGTTGAATTGCAATCCGGGACGAAGAAACGTGCACGTCGTTCCTGGATGGGAGGGGGATGATGTGAAATGTTGAGGAGAAGGCCTGCTGCGTCGGCGGTGGCGCCTGTTCTGTCGTTCCAACATTGGTCGTCGGGATTGTTTCGTGCCGATCCGAAATTCACTTGCGATTGCCCGAACCCGTCGATTTGCTCGTGCGTTCGTTCGTTCGTTCGTTCGTTCATTCATGCATTCATTCACTGGTTCCTACCGAGCCGAATTCCTTCAAGGCAGAACAATCAATCCGCACAATACGATTGCGAACGCAACCGCAACCGCAACCGAAAGCGCAACCGCGAACCTCGTTGTTAAAAGATCCGCAACCACCTCCGTGGGTGTCAGGCCGCCGACTCGGAGCCGAGCGAAAGGGATACGACAAAAAGGGTCACATTGGTCCGATACAACAGCCACCGAGTGCATCCGCCGAGTGCATCATCCATCGATGGTGGGATCGCCGAACAGTCAACAATGAGAACCCGCCAAAATCCAAGTTTGTTTACGTTGGCCTCGCGTCCGGTACTACCTACGGTACGTAAGTCGCGCCAAAAAATTGGAACACAAAGAATACCGATAGATACGGTACGTACGGTACGGTACGAGTTTCGTACTATCTCGAGCGAATATCCGTCGACAAAAACAGCAGCGTACGAATCATCTTACCGCTAAGTCTTACGGTACGTACCGGTACGAGTAAGATACTCATACTTTATCATGGAGTGTATGCACGATCTATGGTTCACGTCCGAGAAAACGCCAAGATTTGGAGAGTTCGCATCCAGCAATTTTGCATCGTACCGGGTAAGAGTTTAGTAGACTAATTTCGGTATGACACAGTAGAAGCTGATACATTTTCTACGCGCGGCGAACTGCTGGAATTAATACCTATTTGCCTACCTGGGTACCGGGTCAATCTCACACTTTTTTTGGTACATTCATACACTTTTGCCATACACTTTTCAACTACAACAATACCAACGAAAGGTATGATCATATGTACAATTCGATCCTGTGACCTCATTTGCTCAGCCACTAAGTAATCCACCACCCCGACCTCCACCATTTACGGTGAACCCAGTATATAACCGAGCCAACTTGGTTGGGGTCGCGTTGCTCTGGTGAACACTGTACTGGGGCAGGGGTGGGGGTTGGGGGCTTGCATAAAAGGACAATATTAGGGGTAGGCTTATGTAAAAAGGGCACTAGTAGGGAACTGCGCTCCGCGCTGGGGATGCCATTGATATTTTTGTGTTCATACTCTCTATATATATTGATCGTACCTATTAAATTCCTTTCGTACGTATGAGACAGTTATGGTATGTACGTACATTCCTACGCAACTTACAGTACTGCAGATGGTGATACGATCATACGAGTCGAAGATACAAACGATCAAGTCATATGCACCTTTAGCGTTTGGAATAATGAGACCTCTTTCTCTATGTGAGATTGGAATATGATCGAACCAGAGGTGCAATCGTCATTCTGACACCCAAATTCGATACTTAGTGATCGAACAACAGTCATGATGACACCCAAATTCGATACTTAGTGATCGAACAACAGTCATTCTTACGATCGAAGTTCGATACTTAGTAATCGAAGAAGAACACACACTAGAGGTTCGCACATGCAATCTCTTGTTAAGTGTGCTGTTGGTTCGGAGCGCTGCTCACGAACTTGTTACTTGTTTTCTGTAAAATACGTGCTGCATTAGCGGCAGCACCGACCTTTAGAAGAGATACTTGCTCTCCAGCAAGGATCATCTCTCTATCTCTCATACTTTTAGATTATTTGATTATTCAACCTTAAACCTTGCACCGGACGCCTCCTTTGCGTCCATTGTAGAACTACAAGCCTAAGATCTAACTGATTGCGTCGATTGGTCGATAGTCAGAATAGATCTGATTGGATTCGCATCCAGTCATAGTGGATATCAGAGAAATATTAGAACACAACAGACCGGCACCTCAACCGGCCTGCAGTCACAGCTCCTGTTGCTCTTCTTTGCCTTTGGATTGAATCAGCTCAACAGCCAGTTTCAGAAGGAAATTAACAGATTAACAGTCGCAAGCTTGTTGAAGCTTGCAAAAGAAGAAGGCAGTAGAAGCACTCGACGACGACGAAAACAATCCGACAGCAGATCATCAATTGACTCGACTACGGACGACGATTGATAGTTCTCTGATCCGATTACAGCATAACAAAGACCAAACGAACAAGCCGTTTGTCTTCAATAGAAGCCCATTGCATTGGACACGCCAATAGCAATATCTCCATCCAAGGACCACATCACCAGTTCCCCCGTTCCGGAGTATAATTTGCGTCTACACGACACCAAGCGTGTCAAGAACCCAACGACGCCCATTTGATAGTGCTACGCACCACAAACCATCAACTACGACTACAGCTACAATTGAGAGTTGTTTTACACCTATACTTTACGTAATCTACGTCAATCGCTCAGCGCGAGCCCATCAAATTCACGACAACACAGCAAGTCGGAATACATCAAACACTTTTCCATTACTATCCTGAAGACGCTGACACCACTTTGGTGTTCTGAATCACGCTGTTAATTGACCAAGATAGGATTCCCAATTTCCCTATTCACTCTGTATCCCGCCATTCCTAAAACACCTGAGGTCGAAAACCGAATATTCTTGCTTTCACGGACAATTTGATACCACTTGGATCTCCAACGTCCAAGGTCTCAGAAAGATATCCAATTTTCTCGATTATTGACAGAGATATCCGACAGCAGATCATCGATTGACTCGGCTACGGACGACGATCGATAGTTCTCTGATCCGATTACATACAAGAAAGACACGGCACTTGTCATACGCAGGACAATTCGATTCGTTTTCCCCAACACAGCACGTTTCGTTGCGAAAACGAAATACGACGATCCAAAATTAATCGAATTAAACGACACAAAGTCAACGAATTTTCGTTGCCTCTCCGCATCACCGGCACGTCGTATCTCATCGGAAACGGTTTCTCCTCAATATTGCAAACACGCTGATACCAGTCTGGTCCTCCATCTCCCAATATTGACAGAGATACCCACCTTTCTCGATACGAGAACATTACGGCGTCAACGTCGCTTTGACCTCTTAACCTCACGAATAGAAGGCCTCTACGCGTTCCTGTATCCGTTACTTCTATTCTTCCGGACCAGCCAAGCTAACTACACGCCTTACCCCATTTGTTGAGGCTACAGCATCCAACACAGTACGGCGCTGATAGAAAGGACGACAATTCCGGAATAACGGCGAGCTTACACCAAGCAATTTGTTACGCTCCTTACCGTTCGAGCCATCAAAGCGTCTGTATCCCAAAAGCGGCGAATTTTCCACCTGTTATCGACACCCACTTGCCCTACGATACTACGTACTACCAGATCCGCTGGGAAAACGGCATCTACCTACGATTATGTCGCCCGACCAACAGGATAACACTACTCAAGAAGCTGATAAAGAGGATGTCTCCATCTCGGACCTCTTCCCATCATTTGATCAAGCACTAGCCACATTCCTACACCACTCGGATTGAATCAGCTCAACAGCCAGTTTCAGAAGGAAATTAACAGTACCATAATACCTAATTTTCAAAAGTGTACGGATGTACCTTTTAAAAGTGTAAAGTTGACCCCTGTCCGCCTACCTGTCACCCCAGAGGTTCAAATACTCTTAAGAACCCGGATAGAGGTTTGAACCTCTCTTAAGAACCCAGATTTCGAACCATTTCGGACGAAATCTCGAGACGAAATCTCCGAGACAACTTTTTTTCTATTTTCGTCACTTTTTTGCTTGCTAATCTATCTGATTGCAACCAATCTATAAGCATCGCAACTAATGACAGAATTGGAATTAACAAATAACAAATAAACCATTAAACTACTTGAATTACACTTTACTAAGCACGGGGGTGGTAGGCACGGTGGTAGGCATTTTTACCGTGTTGTCGTCATCAAAGCAAAACACAAGAGCGAAAGCACCAAGAAGAACAAGAAGTCAACAAGAACTCGTTGGCGTCAAGATGAGCAAGAGCAATGAGGACGGCACTAATAGCACTTTGACAGCGCCAACGCCAACACTAATACTACTAGCTCTCACAGTGCCAGGTATTACTCATCACTTGTAGTTTTTCACAATCAATTTCAGAAAGATATTCGCGAGCAATTTTCATCCTCTATTCGGTGATGGTTGTTGCCATGCTCACCAATTGAATAAGATCCTTTGCCATTGCTTTTCCTAGCTCTGTATGCTTTATTTTGATATCCTCTTCAATCAGTCTTTTCAATTCAGCTTCATCCACTTCAGCCCATTCTAATGCACCAACTGGGGGATCATCCTTGGCCTCCATCAGAGCACCCACCATGTCATCCTTGTTTAGCTTTGCACTCTTTTCCTGTAGCTTCCATTCAAAGACTTTCCTCAACTGCAATACAGGGAGATCCATGAAGTCGCCATTATACTGCTCCATTATTGCCTCAGCTGCTTCTTTGTTTTTGGTGTATGCCAAGGCTTTGGTTTTTGTTTCTTTCATTGCATTGATATCGCCCTCACGTCAAATCCTCTCATAAACAATGTGCTGATCCTTGCAATTGTATGCTTGGCCTCATAGTACAGTGTATCTCAGTCCTGCAGCAGTGCTTTGCTGCAGCTCATCTTGATAAGCTCTTGTATTTGGTTGTGTTTTGGGGAGTGTACTTTTCAAGGAAATACGTGGAGCGTTTTTTGCGTAGACTCTGCCGTTAAATCCGTGGTCTACTAATGTCTGAACAGCAATTCGATTCCTCCATTCAAGCTCTAGCAAAGCGGCAGTTTTAGGATCTGCATCAACATTAATTATTCCATTTGCTAACGTCATCAATTCATGTGCAACATTTCTATCACCTAAGCATTTCCTTGTAAACGGAGCAATACCTATTTTTGCCAAACACGCTATGTTGACTGCCGGTGCAAACGCCTCCTCAAACGCTGACCGTAGTTGTAGAGTACGGCTTTCTTTGTAGCCAAAAACTAGTGCTGGAATATCAACTGTCTTGACGGTTGACTTTTTAGATCGCCGGTATGCGTGAAGTTTCTTCTTGTTACAATGGAATGCCGTTTTGAATGGATCGAAGCTCACGTCCGTCACTTGGGTTACATGTGTGGTATTTGGAACACCCGCAATTAAAAGGAACCCCTTTGTGCTCATTAGCGGATGTAATTCAGGATCGGACCGGCCAGGACCAGAATCAACTATGAAACAGACGTACTTCCCCTTACCAGGTTGTGCATCTGGGAAGAGTGGCATGATACTTGCCTCAAAATATTTACGGAACTCAACACTATCCATGCCTGCTGCTTGATTGCAATTCACTGTATGTGGCATTTGAGTAGGTGATTCCACTATAGCGCCTGGAATACTCCAAACACCACTACAGGTTCCAGACTTGTCTAGTTCATCTGTAAAGGACTTTGAGATTCCTTTGTTCTCTTCCGTGGCACTGCTCTTCAACTGGAAGTGAAACGGGATTGGATCTCCAGCTGCTGTGCTCCCTGCAACCACGGTACATCTCCAACTGCTTTTTTGGGCCCGAGTGCATCCCCATGGTAGAATTCAATTTGACGGCCTGTACTCTGTGATTGGACGGCCACCAGCATTGTTAGTGGTTCCGTCCAATGTAAGTGCAGTCTTGTCAACGTTCAAAATGTGATTCAACTGGCCAGGGAAAAATACAAGTTCTCCCTCATGGCCATTTCTGATCTCCTCCTCTGTCGCCAAGCATGCAAATCCGTAGACAACAGGAATTTCTTTCACAGTTTCAAACCAAGTGTTAATGTTATTAGAAGTAGTCCAAACACAGCGCTGTTCTTCCAACTGCAAATTTTTTGTGCTGATCTCAACCTCAACGGCATACTTGGCACTGAGGCGTTTGTAGAGTGCAACACTATCTTTCAGAGTAGATGGTGAGTCTTTCAAGCATGACTCCAGTCGCTCGATCTGACCTGGACGGTTGGGTTTCTCCTTCATTTCTGCTGACATAAGATTGGAGTATGTCTCCATAGCTGTAACAAGGACTTTTTCAACCGTAGGGGGCAGTTTTGAGGGTCTACCGGCACTAGGTTCAACAAGATCATGCTGGCATGTGTTCTGCTTCCAGACATAGTAGCGGATGGTACCAAGGGTGATTGACGTGCCATGCAACCTACTAACATAGTTGGCTATGTCCTCGCCTGACTTGTGAACGGTACATTCGCCTGACTGGTGATCTCTATACATCTTGATTCCTGCTGCAACGCCCTTTAGATACCGTTCCTTCTGTTCCTCTCTTTCGGCATGCATATGGTTCAGTTGGGTTGCATTCCGGCGTGGTTTTTTCTTGTTCATGAATGCTGGCACCCTTGCAACTGCAATAGACCCTCGTTTGCTACCAGCACTTGTGCTATCAGCGCGGCATGCGCTACTAGCAGGGACGGCTGTGCTATCAGCAGTAGCTGCCTTGTCAGTGCAATCCTCCCTATCCCTCTGCTCCTGCTTCGCTGCCAAAGCAGAAATGATATCCTCTGGAGTCAGGGTAAAAACAGTCTGCCTTGCTACCCAATCAGCAATGATATCAACAGGAGTTAAGGTAAGAGGAGATATTGATGTTGTATCCTGGTTCAACTCCACAGTGGATGGAATCGCTTCAGCAAGCATCTTTTTCTTCTGGCGAAGTACTCTTCTCTGTATTCACTTGTTCTTGCAATCCTCTGGTGGAAACGCCACCTGCTTCATGGCATCTGCTGCTGTAAGATTACCATTATTCTTCTGAGCAACTGCAAGCATCAGCGCTGCCCCATCTGTTTTGGGGCAACTAGGGAGGGCCATTCCATTTGCCACGAAACGAAGTGGTGCTGTTGTTGTTGTTGTTGTTGTTGGAGGAGGAATTCTTCCTTGCTTTTCAGCAGCATTGTTGGGTCTGTTCATGTTGAGTCCGTTTCTTCTAATTCGCTCAATCAATCGATTCGAAACTTGGGCGACGCCTCCTTATAGATGTAATGAAGAGGTCCGTGCAATATCGTTGGCAGCGGCAACCTCAGTGTGGAGATATCTGCTGTTGTTGTTATTTGGGTTGCTTCCTTGAAATACAGCCGAATTTTGCCCCTCTGCTTCACCGGTTTTATTCTTCTAATCTGCTCAATCAATCAATTCAAAACTTGCGCGGCGTGTTCTTGTAGATGTAATGAAGAGTCCCCTGCAATATCGTTGGCAGCGGCAACCTCAGTGTGGAGATATCTGCTGTTGTTGTTATTTGGGTTGCTTCCTTGAAATACAACCAAATTTCCCCCTTCTGCTTCACCGGTTTTATTCTTCTAATCTGCTCAATCAATCAATTCAAAACTTGCGCCGCGTGTTCTTGTAGATGTAATGAAGAGTCCCCTGCAATATCGTTGGCAGCGGCAACCTCAGTGTGGAGATATCTGCTGTTGTTGTTATTTGTGTTGCTTCCTTGAAATACAACCGAATTTTTCCCCTCTGCTTCACCGGTTTTATTCTTCTAATCTGCTCAATCAATCAATTCAAAACTTGCGCGGCGTGTTCTTGTAGATGTAATGAAGAGTCCCCTGCAATATCGTTGGCAGCGGCAACCTCAGTATGGAGATATCTGCTGTTGTTGTTATTTGTGTTGCTTCCTTGAAATACAACCAAATTTCCCCCTTCTGCTTCACCGGTTTTATTCTTCTAATCTGCTCAATCAATCAATTCGAAACTTGCAGGCCTTGTCTTACTTAGTATAATGAAGAGATTCCTGCAATATCGTTGCCGTCGGTGCCTTCAGTAGCGAGATATTAATATTCACCGTTTTTTTTTACTTGTTACCCTTCAAAATGGACCTCGTGTGTCCAATGCTTTGCAAAATAGATACTTCCAATCCACTCAATCAAACGATTCGAAACTTGCAGGCCTTGTTCTTCTTGATATAATAAAAGTATCTCTGCAATATCGTTGCCGTCGGCTGCTTCATTATGGAGATATCTGCTATCACCGTTATTTGGAGGTGGGTGTTTTCCTGAATTGAAAAAAACGAATTTGGAGTTTCTGCTTGGCCCTCCTATTTCTTCTAACGCGCACGACAGATTCCTTTGAGACTTGCAAGCCTTGTTGATCTTGGTGTGAACGAGGCACTTGTGGGCTGCCAACATTTACCTGGGCTTGGTTATGGAGATATACTTGGGGTGACAGGTCCCTATCCATGGTAATGAAAATGGGAGATTTTGGATTTTTTTGCCTCGTGAGAAACCCACTGCTAGAAAAGGTCAGGCAGGCAGAGAACCAGCTTATAGGGTATCTATGGATAGCTAAGAACCTTACCAATTCAGGCGCGAGGTATAGTTTAGTGCTCAAGCTATATCAAGGTAGTTAGCAAGGATAGACCAAGTAGCTAGGGTGTTGCTGTAGTAGCGAAATGAGTGAGCTCATCATAACCTGCCACTAAAAATGTGTTGAAATTAACACCTAAACTTTTACGAGTTCGTACGCTTGGCTTTCGGCTCATGGATGAAATTCTTTTCTCAATACATCTAGAAATCATGCGGTTGTATGGACAGACTACTATGACGTATGACTGGCAGACTAAATGGATCATTCTTGGCAACCGGCAAAAGATAACAAGCGTTGTTTATATGATTCATTTCAACGCACATATGACTGCTAAAGAGAGGTCGATAGAGGTGTGATAAGGACTTTACTTTAATCCAAATGCTCACTATTTTAGAATCTACTTGAATATATCCTCACCATCCTTCTAATTACTTACTACCAACATCATGTACTTGGCAGAGATATACTATGAGGAGGCGATACAACGAAGAAACAAGGAATAGTTTATCAGACCCAAAGGCCTCATCCAAGCTGGGGTTCAGTCAACAATCAGCTTCTGCTTCCAATAAATGATGATTGCGAGACCAAGGGGATCTCACAACAATGAAAGCAGGAACCGATTGCCGACTGATCACCTGTTAATCACCGTCTAAACCCCTTGGATTGGACGTTAAAGACCAACATCCATAAGGCTATGACTATATTCAAGAACTTAGATGCGTAGCGACACTAGTGCAGCCGGGATTGAGCTAATACCTCTCGCCTCTCCCGAATGACATATGGACCTACTAGGAGCAGAATCAAACGTCGTCGATACAATGGTATCTCATCTGGGACCAAAGCACCCGCAGTCTTTCCATTCAAAGGTAAACATGTTCCAATTCAAGGTTGGATGGGGGCCACATGGTGCCTCAAGCAACACAATATGACTGATAACACACATTGATGTGCATAGAACCGGCCGGCAAACTATCAGCCCAACAGCTCATGGTAGCTGAAAGTACAACCGACTTAGGACTAAGTACTTGAAAAAGAACGTGTACGGCCAACTAAGGACTAAGTACATGCCAAAAAGTTGTTCCAAAAGAGGATATACGTCCGCTGTATAGAATCAATATGTGGTAGGACGGCGTATATACGTGTACATTGGCTGTACCAGACCACTGACCGTTGAACTTATCTACTAGAGCAGTTTCAACCCCCCCTCCCCCCCCCCCCCCCCCCCCAATTAAACAGACAAGTAAGACTTGTAACCATAGAATATACGTAAATCAGGGTTGTGTCGATCCCAACAGCCACTTGATTCCTACACAAGTAAATTCAATGGCAGGGAATTTATTTATTTCTACAAGAATAAAATTCAACGGATCGTTTTAAGCCCAACGGCTACGAGCCTGAATCCCCTGCGCTGAAATTTATTGGCTCTGACTTCGATTTGAACCAAAAAGGTTGCTTAGCTATAGCGGAACTGTGGGATCCCTGTTTGGAGGCTTGCAATGCTTACTAATTTCATTGAAAATCACTCACTACTACTAGTGAAAGCACGTAGATGGAGAATACTCCAAACAAATTCAATTCTGAGGAAATTCATTCATTGTTTCTCCTAAAAGCAAACAAGCAAACACTTCTAAAGCACACTATCCACCATGGCGAGGACAAGAGGATGACTGGGGCTAAGTCAGGGCAATGAACCTGAGCCTCCAGTTGACAATGAACTTCCAGCTGGGGACTTACCTTCGAATAATCTGGGCTTCACTCCAGCACAGATGGCGTTCATCCGGACCATGATGGAAACAAATTGAGCTCCGGCAGTTGCATTCAAGGTCCAGGAAGCAGTCACTTGCGCCACAGGCACAGAGGAAATCCCTTGATATGCAGGCAAGAGGGCCCTGACTCCAACTGACGTGATTTTCAGAGAGATCCTGGAGTTGCTCGGACTGAACCATGCCACTGCTAACCAGTTATTTTGAAATGGCCATGCATGCTGACATCAATGAGAGTGACATATTTAAACCCTCTTCTGCTGTGGAAGATGTCTTGGATCTTCAGGAGTGGATAATGGAGCACCTTGGTAACCTTGTTGAGCTCCTGAAAGTCACTAATGATTCTACAGGAGCCATCCGGTTTGGAGACCACGAAGGTTGGCATTCCCCATTCAGTTCTTCCATAGCATCTCTCAAGAATGCCAAGCTTAACTTGTCAGTCAATTTCCTTCTTCACGGCTTCTTGTTGGTGAAGCGGAATGGGATATGGTTGTTTGATCTGATACAGCCGTGCATCTTGCTGGAGATCAATGCGGAACTCTTGATTAGGGAAAACACCTAATTCCTTGTCATTAAGTCCTTCAAAAAGTTCTTCATTTTCAAGAAGGATCTTCAGCAAGAAAGATTTCTCATGGTCTGAAAGGTGTTCTTGTTCAGACACTAACTTGTACAGGTCAGTCTTTTCATACTTGGTGGAGCCATCAGCATAGGCTTGTTGAGTGGATTGGTTGGAGTAGCTTTCTGCAACAGAGTGAGGCTCTGCTGACATGACCTTTTGGTGGACTTGTTATCAAAGTAATTTCTTGGCAGGAAGTGCATGGTCTTGTCATACCATTCTATGGTGCAAGCTTCAAAGTCGATCTTCATTCCAAGGTCTCTCATAGTTCTTCTGCCAATGAGGAGGTGATAGTCAATATTCTGGGTGATAACAAAACACTCAATCTTCAGCACTCTCATGGAGTAGGATAGCTCTAGAAACATGATATTCTCCAGGATCACATAGTGGTTACCAGTGGCTCTACCACCATTGTTTGTTTGCATTTGGATCAGTTGAGCAAGGGAGTGCTTGGTAACTCCAGAAGGGATGGAAGATTTGACAATGAGATTGTCTGTGGATCCAGAATCAAAGAGAGTCTTCAAATAGTATTTCCCTGTTGTAGTGTTGATAGAGTTGCAGACACTGACTGTGGCCAGAGCAAGATCAAAGTCCTTGTCAATGTTGCTGTTGCTGTTGCTGGGAGCAACATCCCCAAGTGTGGTTTGCACCCGGATGAATAAGACATGGTGAGGTATCTGCTATTCTTGTGGAGTTGTTGTTGTTGCCTTGGCTATTGCTGGAGCCTTGTTGTCAGTTTTGGTCACTGTTGTTGTTGTTGTTGTTGTTGTTATTGTTTGATCAATTGTTGTTTTGGTTGTTGCAATTGTTCTAATTGCGGCAGTTACTGTTGTTCCGATTATTGTTGCTATTGTTGTTGCTGTTATTCCTGTTTTGGGATCAATTATCTTGGTTGTTTTTCTAACTTTTCTTGTTCTCCTTGTTTTGGTATCTCTCCATCCTTGTCACAATTTTTGTAAGGGTATCTTCATAGGGAGAGTGATGTTCTTCATAGGAGTCTTTCCATTCAATCAGCATGGATTCAAATATCAAACTCATGAAGTCTTCATTGTTGATGACTGCATTTTCCTGTGTGTGTCCTCAAAGTAGTTGTAGGATCACATGGTTGCGGAAGGTGACCATGGGGACAAACTGGTGTACAGTCATGTTGGTAGTCTTATTGATGTTGTTGAGGAACCTTGTGGCATCTGTATGCATCTGTGTTGTTGTTGAACTTGTAGGTGATGAAGGCATTGCTGGTGATTGGAAGTTCTTCTCAATGGTTTGATTTGGTACGTTGGATGATACATACTCATTCCATCAGTTCCAATTGGTATAATCTCTGAGAACATCAGCAAATTTTTCATATTCCTTTGGTCCTGTTGTTAAGGAAAGGGTTTTCTTTGCATGTGAGAACTCATTAATAGTGAAAAACACTTGGAAAAGGGATGCTCCAGCAGTAATGAGAGGTACTTTAACCTTGACAGTCTTGGAGACTCCATTGGTAGTACTTGTATGTTTGAATTCTATCTTCTCAAGGGACTCCTGGTCAAAGTCAAACTTGAAAGGGACAACAGAATAACTTGTCATTGTTACTGGACAATCTAGAGGAGCATTGGTTGTTTCCTCAGTGAAGGATAGTATATTAGGTTGAAGCAGTTATTTGACTGTTGAAACAGTGTGGTATGCCTCTAAATGAAGGTACTGTAGTAATATGACGTGTGGGTAGGTATGGGTTGAAATTGAACTAAAACCAAGATTGTGAGCAAGCTCTAATATTGCCTACTCCAAGGAGACATTGAGAAGCTTGTCTCTAAGTTACTAAGCGTTGGAAAGGTGTTGAACTGAATCCAAGGTTCTTTGTACATAGAGGAACTAAGAAGATATATATCATCCAGACTTCAATATGATTGAAGGCCGGCTGGTGTGGCATTTGGTCTGACATCAGCATTTCAGATTTTTATGAATTGTGGGAATTCAATCGTGAGGTTTTGAATACCACAATAAATTTGGTCTCCAATTCCATTTGTTTTCTTTTTAGTAAAAACAGTTAAATGGCTAAATTGTCGGGCTGCGGCACTCCGAAAATTGGTGGTAAACCCGTGGATTTTTTATTGGCTAACAACGTAATGTATTTAAAAGTGTTGATCTCAGTATCCAACCGCCATGACCAACAGACCGTTGGAAATGTTATGATCTCCTCTTTTAAACCATGTGCTTGGCTCACTAGCCAATCTGTTGTGGTGGACCAAGTTATCACTCTGTTAAAATGGGCTGCTTGATACTCCGGTAACTGAAAGAAAAAAAAGGGGGATTTTGGGCATCGTCCTTTCCTCTACCGTTCTTAGACTCGTATGATTAAAAATTTCAACCGTGATATTGGCATTCCTGTGAATTTTTTTTGAACCGAAGATCTGGAGTGCTCACATGTGCTGTACCTAGAAACAGATCTGGAGGGCGCATAGAAACAGGTCTGAATGCGCGTAGAGATAGAGACAGTTTAAAACGTAAAATGCTATTCCAGGGGTATAAGTACGTATGAATAGTAAGATTTACTCATACTCGTATGCGCGCTGCAGCCCGATAGGGAGTGAATTGGTCAAAGAAAACGAAAATATTTTCGTTTTCGTTTTCTATGGTTGTGTGCCTTAAGTCCAATGTTACAACCTTGTAGACTAAGAATACGTTATCTCTAATGCTAAATGCACCAGAAAAACTTAAAGGTACGGATGGCGAATGTTACCTTCAAGAGGCTTTGTGGTATTACATCGTCCATTCCTGCTTTGTCACCGAGTCATTTTAAGATCTAACGGCTACTTAGGAATCCCGGTCGTCTGGGCCCTGGGAAAAAGATAAATTATTAATTGCACGACTCATGGACGAGTGGTTTGTGCTTGCTTATTCGTGGAACATCAAGATTTCGATCGATTCTTTCGCTGGAGCGCTCCTGCAATGCAATTGGTTGAAAGTTATTGTCTCACTCAGTCGTGTCACAAACTGTATTCTTCTTCGGAATCTGGACTGAAAATTGCACCGAACAACCGAACGCAGGGAAAAAGAACAATACGAATCAGTAAATTAGTAGCGGCAAGATTAAAGAACAATACCGGTACGTTCGAAACGTTTCGTGTGATAGGACCTAACGTACTTGTACCGCGTACGGTATATATGCAGGCACGTGTGAATGTGCAACACAGGATTGACGATACATCAACGACTGAATGTATGGTTTTGCTTCGGTTCAAGTTTTCATTCACTCAAACACGTCCCTTTGTTCTTCCGAACCGTGTCTTCACCGTTCCTTTCAATCAAATTCTTTAACACTGAAAGAGCTCACTCGTGTTTTTAGTCACGGCAAAGAACACGAACTATGAAAAAATAAAAAATAAAAAATAATAATAATACGAACGGCGTTTCCACGTGCGATGAGAGGACGAAAACCAAACCACTGAAACTGTTCATAATTAAATTCAGAAGTAAACGAAAACTCACACACTCGCGTAGGTACATAATCATCTTACAAACACTCGTTCCAAGACATGACATCGATAATGCTGCAACCAATCAATAACATTATCAATAGAACCAAGACTTTCAACTCCTTGCTCAACGAGAGTACTGACGAGACCAAAGAACTTTGTTTCAGCAACAGCACGACGAATAGCTTGGTAACAAGAAATGGAAAAAAGACGATGCGTCGTCGTCTATCTAACTCGAGTTCAAAAGGACTAGGACAATGCAACACGAAGAACAGTATTATGTCAACTAACCCGACACCGATGAGAGAGAATTCTACAAACAGCTCGAAGCCTCGCAGGATATTATTTACAACGGCAGGTGATTGCAAAGACTTGCTTGTTGACCAAGCACATTCAGCACGTTCAGCACATTCAGCACATTCCGACACCAACGGCAAGAAGACAAAAAAGACTCTTCGATTTGCGCCGCTGCCAACAAAACCAAAGGATCCCGTGAAAGACAGCGACAGCGAAACAGCGAATGACAAAAATAGTTCTACAGTCATTGCAAAGGGGCAGACACCATCAATCACAGCAGAAGAGCGCAGAGAGTTATGGTACCAAGACGATGAACTTGCTGCGATGAAACAAGAAGCCAGGTTGATAGTTGAAAAACACAAGAATATTCTAGAGAATCCAAGTCCGACATCTGCAGAACGAGAGCTCGTTGTTGGGTTGGAGCGTTTCTGTCGACAGCGAGCGGTGTGGAAACGCAGTGCTACTCACCATGTGCTCATGGCACAACGAGAGGCAAAGAAACTGAAGCCTTCCAATATGAATCTTGAGGATCACAGAAACCTCATCGCAGACTACATCCAGCATGTCTCACTGAGGTGTACGGGATGGGCGCGAGAGACTGCAACTACACAGGGTTTTCGCGATTATTGTGCTGTTCACGATCCATTGGCATCACTCTTTAGCGACGAAGGCAACGATGGACTAAATTACGACGAATTGATTTTCGGGGATAGCAACAACACAGACAAGGAAAGTCTTAACAGCAAAACCGATGGCGAGGGCAAGCGGAAGTTACCGGTAGCAGCCGAGCCACGGCAGCAAATAGAAGACAATCGAAGAGTACGACAGCGGACAGTGCCGATCATTGCATGAAGCGCGAGCAAATGCAAGGTGAACTGGGAACCCAACGAATCATTATTCTACAGAACAATTTGGTGAAACTATAGAGATAATTAAACTCATTTATCCCAATTCCCAAACCTTCTAGGCCTATCTGAGATATGAAAAAATATTGAAGGCTTAAATTATAGTCATGTATTCGTATAATAACAGTATAAAACAGTCGTAGAAAACCATTTGGGGAGTCCTCTCACATGCTCTGTCGCTGTTACACCAACAAAGACTCTTTGCTCGCGTTACAGGGCCAGATTTGCTGTGTGAATATGGGTTCCTGTCATGCGGTGAGCAGAATTTTTGGGAAAAAGTATGAAAAGCTATCTCTGGTTCAAACTGAAACGAATGATCTCTCTAGAAAAGATATCAATTCTTCTTTTCAATACTACGCATTAGCTTGTCGTTGCGTGGAACAATCGGCAGATAGTTTTCAAGATTCTAAAGTTGTTCTTTACTGACGATAATAATTAAGAACATTAAAGATAAAATTATGAGATAGTACGCGTCGCTCACAGTTGTAAAATCCAAAGTCCATAAGCAAGAAATTTGGGGCGGTCGGGGTTTTGAGTTGATTGGGCCGTCGTGTTCCACGACAACAAATCCATTGTTGCCTAGAGACTCACTCTGCTGTTCTTTCCATGGGAATGACAAGTTTTTAGGAACGCAGCTGTATACCGATAATAAACTTTACTGCTGCTGTGTTAAGTAATGTTTTTCGTAATGGTACACTCACCGTACGTGTTAAAGTACCGGATGTCCGTGCGTAAGATTACTCTAGGATCAGAACCTAGAGATTGTTAAGTCGACAATTGTTATTCCCTGGGCGGTGATTGATTGATTCTTCTCCGACAGAGTCGACAACCTCTGTTTTCGTACCCCATTCAGGCACATACCGTACCGGTACTACGATCCGTTCTTTCTCTCCGCCTCTGGTCCTAGTACCGGTACCGTACTACTACCTACTACCGGCAGTATCGGCACCGATACAATTGTATTTAAGCATCCCATTACCTTCTTCTTTCGCTCTGATCAAGTGTCATCAATTTGTCCTTATCCAAAATGCAGGAAGATTCCTCAAAAGCTCCTAGTATTTCTTGCTAGTAGAGAGCACACCATGATGAATACTATTGAGTCTGCTGGTGGGCGGACTGGGGCGGCACGAGGGGGACACGTCTCGTTCTTGAATCAAAGCTCGTATTACCGCTGGAAGCAATCAATTGGAGCAAGAATGCAGTGCTCCTCCTCGTAGTTTGGACGCCGTGGATACACCACCTTTCCCCTAGAATCGAGCAGTGTGGTGCTTGTAGATTGTCTTCGAGTAGTAAGGGGGGGCTCAAATTGATAGTTATTCCCATGGTCAAAGAAGGAAAAAGCAAGAAGCAGAGTCGTGCAGCCCAACAAATTGCTGCTCTTTTCATGGCTTCTCGCAGGGTCGCAAGGAGGCAAGAAATCCTTGTATCACTGCTTGTATTGAGGTTCAAATTGATTGAATCAAACTGACGCGGCTCCTAGTAGTAGGTTGGAGCAGTGTGGTGCTTGTAGCTCAAACGATATGGATCCACCAATCCCCTAGATCAGAGCAGCACAGTTCTTGTAGTCTGGGTGAAGCATCAAGAATTACACAGTTCCCTAGATGTATTTTGGACGCCATAGCAAGAAATACAGTTCAGAGGGTGACTTTGCCTGTAGGGACAATGCAGATCCTTGTAGACTTCCTGGCTGCTATAGATTGTTGTTGGGTTGTTGTTGTTGTTGCGTCCATACTAGATGTTGTTTTTGTTGCATTTGTCAATGACCAAGTCTGAGGAGCTGGAGCAGAAGACCAAGTCCAGGGAGCAGCCTATCTCTTCTGGGGCGGAATAGTCTGAACCATGGTTGCTGAAAGGACCTATTCCCATGGTCAACAGCAAAAAGGAGCAGGGTGGTGAGAGAGGAATAAACAAATGACCACAACATCGGCAATGAGTGTCGACTGTTGACGAGGATGATGACGACAACCAAATCAAACAGAACAGTCTGAACATGAGCATCTCCCCCTCTCAGCAAACAAAGGACTGGCAATAACTTACAGAGTGATAGAATGGGTTTCTTGTTGTTGTAATAGGAAAGGAAGCAGTGAAAACAGTCTATTCCCATGGTTGTGGTGTGTGTGTGTGGGGGGGGGGGAGGGGGGGGGTGGGGGGGGTTGCATAGTGGTTGATTTTGAAATTATGAATTACAACCAGGAAAAACAGCAATAAATCAAGGTTGTAGTAGGGATTCTACTAGATTCTACACAAGTGTCAAGGAATCAGATGCTTGCCGCTGTTGCTAATCCCGCGAGTTAGTTCCCTCTTTGCCATAAGTGTTGCTCAACACCCGGAGTTCTTGTTGTGTGAGTAACGCTTAAAAACACTAAGATGCTTATTATAAAACGCTTAAAAATACTTTGGCTGGTAAGAACGATTTTTAAAATCCAGGATGTAGTAGGGATTCTACTACATCCTACTGTACGGGGAAAGTGCCAAAAAGATTTGTAAAATCCAAGATTTAGTAGGAATTCTACTAGATCCTACACAGGTGTCAAGGAATCAATCGTGCTGCAGGGCCCAGAATCCTGTGAGTTGAGCAACTCAAAAAGTATTTTTACGAGATTTTCACACACAACTCTGTGTGTTGAGCAATACTTGTATTGCTCAACACACGGAGTTTTGTGTGAAAATCTCCCAAAACTTTTGAGTTGCTGAACACACGAAGTTGCGTGTGAAAACCGGCTGAAAATGCTTTCTGATTTGCTCAACACAATGGAGTTGTGTGTGAAAATCATCTAAAAATACTTTTTGAGTTGCTCAACACGTGGGGAGAAAAAAATTACTTTTAGTATCAAAAAATGGTACTTTAGTATTTATGTTCGGCATCTGTGTGTTCGGTTAGCCTTGAAAGAAGTGCGTGGTAACTGAGAATGGGAACTGCTTCTTGTGCGGTGTGCGACTGCATATGCCCCGCGTAGGGATTATGTTTCAAATTCCGTTCCTGTTCCTTCTTGTGTGCAAGCCTTCTTAGAGCTTGCGACAGTTCAAGTACCGATCTGTGGTTCCCTCTACATACGTACGAAAGGAATTTAATATAAAGACCCCCCCCCCCCCCCCCCATACTACTCTGAGTCATTTGGTTGGCATGAGTCAACCCATATCTAAAGAAAAACTCTCTTAAGAAAAATCCTCTGCACACGTGCCTCAAATTTTTCTTGAGAAAAGTTTTTCTTTAGAGAGGGGTTGACACGTGCAAACCAAAACGGAGGAGGGGTAATTACTCATCCCTTAATTGGATCGTACGCGTACAGCCGTACAAATTGGTCTTTTTTGAGGGGCCAAACGAAAGTCTTCTTAACTCTGTCAAATTTCAAATCTGTCTTCATATTCTTGTTCCTCGTAAAAAACGATCTTCCAAAATGCTTGTTCCAGGTCCCTACTTGGTATTTTGGCTGAACTATTGGCAGTAAGAGCTCTATTACACTTGGTATTTTTTCAAGCATGCGTACAAACTCAAAAAAATTCCATATCACCATGGAAAAAATTATGACTGACCACTACATTCAACCAATCCAGCATCCAAGCACATCACTGTCAATGTCATCAACAGAGCTACAATCCAGTAGAAGAGCGGACTGATTTGGCTGAAAACAAAGGAAATTCGAACTTATTTCCTATTTCGGAACCCATCAATAATGCCCCAAAACGCAATGAATGATGGGGATTCCCCCCAGCAGCCGAAAATGCCACAGAAGACCTATTGAGTGCCCAGAGATTGAAGTTAGGGATAGTCCTAGGCTTAGGGTCCTTCAGAACTTCACTTGGCATGGATCTAGGTTTTCTGATGCTGGCTATGATAGTGATGGTGAAAAAGGTCCATTTTTGGATGCAATTTGGGCCAAGGGGAATCAGGATAGCAAATCTGAACAAAGCTTCCACTTTGGGCCCGACACTGCAGCAGCAACAGCAGCCGTTAGGAGGAGAAAACAGAGGAGGATTTGTCTTTGGATGAGGAGGATTCGTCTTCAGCAGACAAGGAGGAAGACAATGATGAGGAAGCCGATGACAAGGAAAATTTGCAGAAGGAATCTGTTGTTTGGCTCTGATAGGAGCTCAAGCTTAGGAGACAGCCAACCCTCTGGCAACAAAGTAGCTTTGGTGAGCCGATTAATCAAAGCAATAGGCCGGAACATCAAGCAATTTGATACCATGGAGGAAGCAAATGCAAGTAGGCCCCAATGCGGTCATGGGACAACAACAACAGCAAAAACAACAACATGCCGCCCTCGTAATGTCATGCAACTATTCCCTGATACAGTGTACTGGCAAGAGCTCCATCCAGAGGCTGTGGTGGTCCCAGAGCCTGCAAATCCAACGTTCAGGATTGCAAGAGCTCCCACCATATTAGAAGCTGAGGGGAGGACTAGCTCCCATTCCCAAGAAGTACAACTTTGCAGAGGTGTTTGATATTCGGGAAGTCAAAGGAATGAAGACATAGTATGAGTTTGACTGCTGTGGAAGGATTCACAAGGATGCAGATGGTAAGGCAGTCACCAAGTCTACACCTGCAAAAGCTGATCTCAACTTCATGAAGTAGTACAAGCTCTCTGCTTTGTCCCATCCATGGGAGTTTGTAGAGACATTCCTTCCTCTTTACGGCAAGAACCCCAAGGAGAAGGATGGGGATCTCTTCAGCTATGAACAAATGAAGCTATGAACAAACTGGAAGGCTTCCATTGCTGACACCGGGGACAAGTGTTACAAAGACTTAAAAGCATTTGGAACTAAGGAACTATGACAATTCTTTGGCCTTTCCATCCTACACGATCTATGCCCTACAGCAAGAGTGGACTACAAGCTGCAATTCACAAACGCCAATCGTATTGCTGGCAACAACTTTGTCCACAGCTCCTTCACCACCAGGGATAAGGATGGAAATCTTTGTGGCAATCCCCAGCAACAGCACAGGCACTTCAAGGCTTTTCTTGCTTGCCAAGATCCGTGAATACTGAATCCCCAATGGAAGCAGTATCCAAACTGGAAGATACGGCCGTTGCTCAAGTGGATGATGTCCACGGGCTTGGATGCTTGATCAAAACGTTGCAGTTGATGAGATGACAATGTAATTCAAGAGCTGTCACATTGACAAATGGAGTGTGATCTACAAGAGGGAGGGTGATGGCTTTCAGGCAGACACTCTGTCTGATGAGGGCTACTGCTACCAAGTCTACATGAGGAATAATCCAGCTCCTTAGAAGTATATTGATATGGGCCTCTCTCCCCTCCATTCACAGACCATTTGGCTATTTGACTCACTCAAAGACGAGTATCATCATGTCAGCATGGACAACTTGTACAACTTGGTTGTGTTCTACAAGGCTGCTTTCCGGCATTTCAAGAGGGTCGTCCTTTGTCATGGAGTAGCACGGAAAGCCAATCATGGAATCCCTGACTGTGTATTTCAACAGGAGCTGAAGAACATACAAGCTGAGCAGGAAGCACGGGGTACTGTGAAAGCTGCTGTTCTTGAAGGCAATCCAGAGTGTGCCTTCCTTATTGATTCGAGTGTGTACAATACCAAGCCTGTTCACTATTTGAGTACGGTGACTAGTGTGATTGAGTGGGTGGAGAAAGAAAAAGTACTTCGTAGTTTACAATGTGGACACTGACCAAAAGGAGAAGATGAAGTTCCTGCGTCTCAACCAACTGGATACTTACAATCATGGCATGGGGGATGTTGATATTGCTGATCAGCTAAGGGGAGTGTACAGAATTAACCTATACAGGGTGTGGAATTGCAAATGGTGGTGGCCCATCTTGTTTTGGGTTGTTGGAGTACTCTTGACAAATGCCTATAAACTGTACTTGACTGTCTGCAAGGAAGCAGCAGGAGTGAAGAAGTATTGTTACGGCATTCACTATGATTCCAGGCAGGCTGTTGGGGAGTACTGGGTGAACCCTGATGCAGTTGAGACAGAAGCTGAGGCTAGAATGTTCTTCATTGCATCTACTACGGGCAGTGCTAGTGGTTCATCTCCTTTATCAAGCCCATCCACATGTGAATCCACAAGTGGGGAAGACGGAAGCTTCAAGTCTATTAGAGTGAATGACAACAAAGCACTTGCAGATGGGGAACTTCTAAGCTGCAGGTTGAATAGGTGCCTAGACCACTTCCCTTTTTGAACCAAGAGAAGGACTAAGTGCACCATGCATGGCTGGCTTGGACTAAGGGAGGAGGGGGATCTCATGAGATGTGCAACAATCAATGTCCACTTATGTATCAATTGTTATGACATGTGCTGACGATGGCACTTTCCACCACCGGGCCACCAATCTCTTATCCCAGCAGAAGGTGATGCTGAAAAATAACCATGAAAAGCAAGCAAAGAAACAGAAGAAGACTAAGAAACAGTGATGACGATGGCGTTGCTGGTTGCTGTCATCGTCATCGTTATCGTCATCGTTGTTGTCGTTGTCGTTGTTGTCGTTGTTGTTATTGCTGCTGTTGCCGGTCCCATTTGATGACCCCGTCACTGGTGACAGCAAGTACAAGTAGTATTAGCAAAACCCCAAAAAATTTGAAAAAGTCGAAAGGGAATTCGCGTTCGACCTCAATCCAATTAAGAGATAGTACCGGTACCGGTAGGAGTACGAGTACTCTACGGTACATAGCCTAACGATAGCTCCCTGGTTGTCCCGATCCATGGTTGTCCCGACGGCCACTGGTTGTTCGTACGGTACCTACGGTACTACTCCGTATGCGGCATCTTTCGAGAGACAAGCCGGTCGAACGTACCGTACGGTGCATACGATACTCGTTCGTACTTACTTACTGGTACCAATGGCAAAATTGAGGGCACGTTTCATTCACAAATTTTTCGATGAATCATCTGCTGGCAAAATTGAGGGCACGTTTCATTCACAAATTTTTCGATGAATCATCTGCTGTCGATCTTCATACGGTACCGTACCGGTAGATCCAACCATCGTACGGGTACGGGTTCGTACCGTAGGCACACAGTTCAGAACGAATCACAAACTACAGCAACGCGGCGTTTTCCAGCATGGTGCAGCGACGCAAAAAAACTCCGACACAACAGAGACGCCAGCCCGTCAATCAGTCCCCGTCCAACAATCAGGGCAGCAGCCAACGCGATGTTGGTATTCCGCAACAAGGTCGCCGTGTTCCCAAGCCCTCTTATAACGATAGTGACAGCAGCATTGACAGCAGCATTGACAGCAACGCAACAGTGACACCGACAGTGACACCGACAGCGACAGCGACAGCGACAGTGACACCGACATCAGTGGAGTACCCGATTTGGTTCGGCGGACCGACAGCCACACGGACAGCGACGACAGCTCGGATGGTGAAAATGAGATAAATTACGATTCCTCCTCATCGGAACAGCCTGATGGTGAAAATGAGATAAATTATGATTCCTCCTCATCGGAACAGCTACCTCCGTTGCTCAATCGAGAGAACAGCAGCAACATCAACAGCAGCAACAACAATATCAGCAGCAACAACAACAACGGCAGCGACATTAACAACATCAGGAACATGAACATGAACATGAACAGGAATAAGAACAGCTCGGGGGGGCAACGGACCCCGGTAAATGACCGACGTGGACGTTTGGTGCAGAAGAAACGACCGGCGTTCGATATAAGAGGAAAATTGAACAATGCCATCACGAAAGAAGAAGAGAGGCATGCCATCAGGAAGAAAAAGAAGGAGGAGGAAAAGGCGATGAAGAACTCCGCTGCCACTCTCATCCAGGCGCTCGCTCGCGGGGTTGTGACCAGGAAGAGAAACGCCACCTTCCGGGAAAAGCTGAGCGAATTTATGCGATTCCACGGTGTCTGGGGCAACTGCGTGAAACTCGTCGGATCCATCCAGAAGGAAATCCCTGATTGGGCATCGCTACGCGACAAACAGAACTACATTCGACAGCAAGAGCTGTTGCGAGACGACGAAGAAGATGCCATGAAGAAGACCGACGAGGTGCTCACCAGTTCTATGGAGGATGCCATGAAGGTCATGGAAGAAAGAGCCGAACTCGAGAAAGACGACATGGAGGACGTGTTTTTGCCAGAGCTGAAATTGGGAAACGCGCTCCCAGGAACAAAAAGAAATGTGAACGACGGAGCCGACTTGAAACGCATATATTTGAGCGCAGACGTCGTGAAGTGGCTGCGGAATGGTGACCCAAAATACATCGACTTTTTCATTCGTCGCATGAAACAGTTGTCGGGCGGTGAACGGAGTCGAATACTCGCGAAACGATTGACAGGAACCACCACCAAAAAGATGCCTATTTATGAGACCTACTTGGAACAAAAGTCGGGCTTTCGGATTCTCTGGACCGAGAAGGACATTCATTTGCTGGTCTGGTATATTGCCAAGCACCATCGTGTTTCTCGCCTCATGAGACTCATTGATGATTCCAAGAATCGAAGCGAACGCCAAAGGGTTTCTATTCACGATATGGACGAGATGAAGACCGACGAAAGTGCTGCAACCAACAAAGCCGAGGACGAAATATTTTTAGATCCACTCGGTAATGTTCCGTTGAAGGTATACGGCATTGACACGGACGAGATGGAAGATATCAAGAAGACAGATTGGACTCCCGCTCTGCATCTGACCGAGGAAGAGCGGGAGGTTGTCGAAACTGAGGGCACCGTCCTGTTGTTGGGACGTTCCGGGACGGGGAAGACGGTTTGTATCTGCAACCGAATGGAATACGACCGCCAGCAACACGCTGGGGATCCTTTGTTTTCGCAGCTCTTCATCGCTCGATCTCCACGCCTCTGCACCTATGTCAAAAAGAACATTGGGGAAATGGCTGGGAGCGCATTTGTGACATTTGATTCGATGCTACTGGAGCTGGAGAAGGCGCTTCCAAAGGTGGACGGTATTCGAGATTCCTTCCCGGACGAATTGATGATTAAGTTTTCTGTCTTCAAGCGCGAGATCTACGATGGAAACAAAGACGTGGACCCTCTCATCGTCTGGACGAACATACGGTCGTTCATCAAGGGTTCCATTGAAGCCCTACAAAGCGGTGTGACGGTCAATGGCAACGACTTTTGTATTTCGCAAGAAGAGTATCTTTCGGAAGAAAATTTTGGGAAAAAGAGATGTCGGTTGTCAACCTCAGTGAGAAAAAGTGTCTACGATGTCTTTCTCAAATACAAGGAAAAGATGGCAGAAATCAATGCCTGGGACAACTGCGATCGAATTGTAGCTCTGATACAGCGCCTTCTCGCTGCGAAGAGATCACATCCCGAACTCTTTGTGGCATTGCAATCGTGGTGTAAATGGAGTAAAATATACGTTGACGAGGTAGCAAGATTACACGCAAGTAGAAATCCTTCTTTTCTTCTATTTGAGTGGACCTGGGAATTTATTTTTGGCCGGAGATCCCGCGCAAAATGTCACAAAGGGAGTCGAATTTCGGTTCGACGATATCCGGTCGGTGGGCTACCACATTGCGGGAGAGGATCGCCGATTGATTCCACAAAAACCAAAGATTGTCAACGTCAACTTTCGGAGTCACGCTGGTATCCTCAATGCTGCGGCCGCGATACTGAAGCAGATGTTCACATACTTTCCCGACAGCGCAACACAATTGAGAAGGGACGACGGATTGTTTCAGGGCCCTCGGCCTGGGGTCTTTCACAAAGTCAAATCCGAAACCATGGCGGATCTTATGAGAGAAAAGATGAAGGGTACAGTCATTCTGACCCACGACGAACGAGTCGACGAGGTGACAAAGAAACTCGGTGGTTATGAATTGGTGTATGGAATCCGCAGGGCAAAGGGACTCGAGTTCAAGAGTGTGATTGTTATGGACTTCTTCTCATCTCTTCCGAGCGAGTTGCAAAAACCCTGGCGGTAAGCAATATATTTTTCTTTGTTGTCTAGCTTGCAGTTCTATTCCTTTTTCTCTTGAATGTTTGTCGCAAATAGATGTCATACACTGATGGCATGCCCAATCCCTTACACTCATTTCATCAACAGCGAGTTGCTACTGAATCGTGCTGCTCACGACTACAAAAACAAATATCCCGAGGTAGAGGGTCACTTAAAACTTTTGTATACTGCAGTGACTCGATGCATTGATCGACTGTTTTTTGCGGAGACAACAGGTTCTCTTGCCGGAGATGCATTTTTACGATTCATGACGAATACGGATTCGGTACAGAGGGACAGCAACAACACCAGCAGCTCACTATCCATAGCTACAAGAAATAAGATTGGAGACACCGAAAATATGACAATGGCACAAGATGAGGTATGTTTGATAGCTTGATTCCCGAAAACTTTGGTTAATACCGTTGGTGCTTCGTGTCATTTTTGTCGCACATCTGAATTTGCGCGTTTTCGCCTTCGACAAAATCCGTACGCAATGCAGTGGCTGGCATCAGGCATTACGAACGCAGAAGCCGCGGATGCTGAAATCGGTAGCGACAATCAACACGCACAGTCTCTCATAGAAAAAGCTATTTACTGTTTCCAACAAGCTGATAACGAGTCATTCGTGAGGAAAGCCAAGATACAACTCGCGTGCTTCGAGCTTCGAACCAAGATTTTCAATACCAGCGGACTTGGCAATAAATCTTCTTTAGATTCAGAAGAGCTTTGGAACATTGAGAAGGATGCGGCACTACTTTTCGAAAAACTCTTGAAGGAAAACCTACTATCGGAGGCCAAGGGGCTTGGTAGGGATCTGAAAAATATGTTACAAAAGTCGCCCCCCTCTTCTACACTATTCGAGAGAGATATTTTACAGCATTTGGGAGGATCAAAATAGTCTAATGCAAACTTGTTGACCAATTTTTGACAGCGAGAAGACATTCAAAATAAAAATGCACTTGTGATAGGCCTCCCGTTTTGTTATTTCAGGAATATCTCCCCTCGGATACGAACAAGATTGGCCTACAATAATAATGATATCGTGCAATCATTCAGGAGCATATATTATTAACACTAATACAAGACAGATGCTGTTCCAATGGCTATGTGATTTGAATCTGCTTACTAGGCACAGTTTTCGCGAGAATCCACAATGTTCTCTGTATTTCAGTTGACTGTTCTACAGGCCAAATCTCATTGATCACGCTCTGAATAATATCGCCATTCAGTCAACGCAATATCTAGGATCCCTCGGGTCTGTTAAACACTGCGCTGCAAAGCGAGTATGTCATGTCTCGCAAAATGTCGTTTTGCCGTGTTTCATTGATTGCGATTCGTCTAATCAAGCCTTTAGCTCAAATCCTTGCACATGCTCAGTATTTGTACGTTACTTTTTCCACCAAGATCTCCCATTCTTATCAATCGCTGGGCTATCATGGCACGGAATTTTGCTTGGTTTGTCCTTGTAGTGACATTTGATGATTGGTTCTGCAGCACAACACTTATCGGCAAATGGACTTTCACTGCTGGCGTCGAGGAAGGACAATTCCTTGGGTTGCTTGTGAACGCACTCTTCCTCAACGTACCACTCTCCTAATTGCTGTAAAAACAGTAATTTATTATCTTTGTT
This sequence comes from Pseudo-nitzschia multiseries, assembly GCA_037355745.1. Taxonomy (NCBI): domain Eukaryota; phylum Bacillariophyta; class Bacillariophyceae; order Bacillariales; family Bacillariaceae; genus Pseudo-nitzschia; species Pseudo-nitzschia multiseries. The sequence goes on along the minus strand of CM074784.1, from coordinate 5,165,134 downwards.
CAGCGTCCAACTCATGTGGAAAATATAAGGGTCGGCCCCTCCTGCAAGGAAACGTCTCATAAATTTACCAGTTTTTTGGTGGAAATGCCAGCCGCCCGGAAACTCATCCGTTTCTCGCGAGAAAACCTTAACCTTCAATCCAAAGAGAGACACTTGCTCATTCATCAGTGCAATCAATGCTTGCTGGTGAGAATCGGTCTTCAAAATCAAGTCTCCTGCATTCAACAACGACGAGAAAAAATGCTTGGTCCGATCGTTGGTACGAACATAGTAAAATCCACTGTTGGCCGAATAGGGAGCGTATCGGAGCGAATGACCACCATCATCTTGGAACATCATGTCAAAATTTTGTAATTCCGAGTCTTCTGCTTCGAAGAACGGAATGGGATTTTTGTACCAAACAATATCTACGTCCTGGAAGAGAATATTGTAACCAAGCGTGCTGACCATTTGCACGCACATTACTTTTGCCATCATCATCAACGTAAACTTACGATCCCCGTAACGTGCTGCAGCCTCGTACGGAATCGCTTCAAAATTCTTTGGTGAAAATCGTAATTCATAAGTGGAGATGAGTCATGAAATGCGTTACATAGGATGGAATGGAAGGTTAGAGTTTAAGGGACACCAGAGAATACGTTCCGTACACACAGTTAATAATTCGTACCCATTTATCGTAAAATGCTGTCAAGCCCAGGCTTTCTGCCAGTTCCTTCGTTTCCGTATCCGTAGCAAACACCAAAATAGATGACGTGTCCAAGTTTCGTGATTTTGCGGCACACACGAAATTTACCAGCAATTCGCTTTGTCCAAAGTTGGACACCATGACGGTCACTGTCTTTTTCTCGGTTGCAACCTTTTGCACCAAGGGTTTAAGTTCCTTGGTAGCCTCTGCAAAGGTCGAGTAGTATGCGGAGAGCATATTCCAATTTTCCTTTCGATGTTTGTCGACAGGAGGAAGGAATTGATTCTTTCCATTGCTTTGCATGCCCCGTGATACCATTTGAAGATCTTCCGACGGATCGAGACCCTTGACCCCGAGTCTCATCCATCTTTGAATATGATACGATTCGTATTGTGGAACAATGGCTGTGCATATGTTTTCTCTGCCATTATGATTGGCAAGGATAACATTGACGTAGTCGCAGTTTTGAAGAGCGTCCTCCGTCCCCAGGGATGGGATTGACGAAGAACCCGACACTGCCGACGGCTCACCGTAGGGTTCAGGTAACGCCTTTTTCCGGTTGTATAGAACCAAAACATCCGAATCTTTGTCAGTTGGCACATCCATGGGAACTCCTAGGTCGAGTTGATCGAAAAAATCAGTTTTGGGTGTTCGTGCCATTCCTGTTGCGAAACTTGTTGTCGAATACGGAAATTGCAGCAACGACGTCGTCGTCGAAGGAGGTTCTTCTTTGATTCCTTTTTCTTTCTCCTCGCATTCGTGCTTTGCCATTGTGTTTTGCAATTCTATCATTTATTTGTCACAATCGTGAGATATCGACGTTACAAAAGTGCCGCGGTGTACAGCCGGACGGAAGAACCAATCCACAATGGGGAACAGGATACAAAACCTACCTCGTACGCGCTTTTGTGCCAATTCTTCCACCTTGGCATCCATGAAATGATGGGCACCTTTCCCAACCACGCACTCCAGGTTCATGTGTATCGTAAACATCGTCCCTGCGAAAAAACTGACCATTGCCACCGCTATCACAAACACAGCCGAAGAATCCGCCAATGATGGCGATTTCGCTCGCACTCCCTTCGGGGCCATCTTGCAACCCACCAATTCACACAGGAACAAGGAGCTCGATAGTAAGCGAAATCCGACGAAAATGAGACTTGATTCTCGTTTGCAGACAATGTTCTCGAACAAATATCACTTGTTGCTTTACTGTGGTTGCTCAGTCGAACTTCAGTTCTGTGGATGTCGATAGCTTAGTGATTTGGATGTCCGAGAGGGTTCTGGGAAAACGTACAATATGAGTGAGACTAGTCTGTCGTAATCTTAGTTTGCGAGCATGCTGAAAATATAGCTACGTACCGGTATCAAATAGGCCGTTATCTGCCGTACGGTACAGTACCGGTACGAAGAACAAAAATATTACTTCGTACGAAGTATTGCGGAAAAGACTGTTTCAATGCGTGACTGCAATGACCATGGGGCTGACAGAAAGACGTGAACAAAGGAACATTCTCGAAAGGTGCAATAATTACCGGTACTTGTACGTGGAAGATTACGTAATTACTCGTACGAGTGCAATGCTCGTATTTTATTTCCTTCGGGCAATTACTGTTTTCAAAGTGCCGGGGAAGGGATTAATACAGCACGTTCATAGTACCGGTACGACGAATTACAAGTAATTACGAAGTAATTCTCCTTGATCTCATTGTTTCCCACTTACGTTCCTTTAATTGCACGTCTATCACTTTCACAATTGTCCTTAATAATGGTAAACTACCCCACCGAATTCAATATGCCACCGCAACACTTCTGTCTTGGAACACGAGATTTTTGTTCTTCGATAGCATTGCGTGCATACTGTATCAAAAATGGTTCTACAATGGATGTGATGCAGCAGAGCCGTATTGCTCGATTACTGTAACGCCGAACCTCCACCGTCGTGTTCGTGAGCAGGGACAATGAGCGAGGAATCTGAGAGAGACATACATACATACATACATACATACAGACACACAGACAGACAGATAACCGGGGTTCTTTTCTGGACTGTGATGCATGACACCGGTCCCCGAAACGTAATCAAGGGAACTACGTCCTGTCCAGCCATTTCGGATGGATTGATGTTGCTTGCACGATGTACCTTTCAACCTAGCCAAATCATTGGACGCTTTAGACTAGCTGGAAAGACCTGATCTTGGAACACGAGAAAGTGGGGTCCCTATTTTTTTCTTAAACAATTCCGTGTGCGGCAACCCTGGATCACGGATCCAATATCGCCAAGAGTAATATGGTAACTCATCCATAGAAAACCTATGACATAATAATGGTATATCGTAATACTTATTAGAATCGTAGGCGTGCTGTTCCCTATTTTGCAGATATTCCATTGTTGTTTTTGTTTGTTCGTTTGTTTATTCGCTTGCTTGCTTGTTTGTTTGTTTGTTTGTTTGTTTGATGTATGGCTGATGTGTTGCTTGCCGTTCTTGCTTCGTCCCAAACACATAGATTGCATTTCAAATTCATCTCGCACCGAACTCCTATCGTTCTCTCGTACGTCCGTTCCTGTACTACCCCACCACACCGTGCTTTACCGGCGAGTCGTTGCCAGAACTTTATCGACCTCTCCACAGTCCAATTCCAGTTTTTGTGCCGCCGCTTCCAGTTCGGCCAATCCATCCTGGTGGCGGTTGAGAATGGTCACCACGTCTCCAAGGGTTTGAATAGTATTGTGATCGCCACTGATGTCGCCGCTCGAGGTCCCGCCAAAGGCCTGTGCGTTGGCTTGGTTGAGGGTTGCGAAGGTCTCTCTCAATGTTTCGGTAACGTGGTCCAACCGATATTCGACCTGTTTGGCCATTTCGTAGGCACGTTCCCGTTCGGCGTCCGCATCGAGGGGTGTCAGGTGTCCCTGGGATTGGAAGATGGCATCCACTTGTTCCTCGACTGCCTCCAGAGTGTTTTCGAAGTTCGTTCTGAAAGGCCCCGATCCCGTCGAGTCCCCGTTCGACCTGCTCCTGCTCGATCATGAGTCGCTGAGCTTCGGTAGTGAGTTTGGCCAGATCCCGTTGGTTATCCCGCAACACGGCGTCGAATTCGCAGACGCGCTTCGCTTCCTCGCAAAATGCCAGTGAATCTTCTTCGAGTTGTCGTTGGAATTTGTTGAGGATTTCTTCCACCGTGAGCGTTTGGTATTCCAGAGCAGGAGGTTCTTTGGGAGTCGTAGTCGTGGTCGTTGTGACTGCGGTGCTGGCTGCTGGAGCTGGCGTGGTGGAGGTCGTTGCCTTTGTCGTTGTAGCGGGTGTTGACACGGGAGCTGGTGCGGCAGGCGTAACGGCACCCGCGGGTGTCGTCGGAGTCGGTGTGGAGGAAGCACCACCAAAGGAAAATCCACCGGTTGTGGATGCCGCGGTTGGAGTGGTAGTTGCCGGAGCAGCAGCGGATTTGGAAGCGTCTGCCGGAGCCACAGCACCAAAGGAAAAGCCTCCCGATTTCTTTTCGTCTTTTTTGTCTGCTGCTGGAGCGGGAGCTCCGAAACTAAAAGCTGAGGCAGGGGCGGCGGAATTGCCCTTCTTGTCGTCTCCTCCTGCAGCCGGTGCGGGTGCCGCTCCGAAACTAAGGGCAGGTTTGCTTTCGTCCTTTTTGGCGGCTGCTGGTGCAGCCCCAAAGCTAAATCCACCGCCCGCTGCGGGAGCCGGAGCGGGCGCTGTTGGTGCGCCAAAGGCCGGAGCGGGAGTCGAAGCTGCCGCCGGAGCCGGAGCAGGGGTTGCGCCACCAAAGCTGAAAGCGCCACCAGCTGCTGGAGCGGGGGCTGCTGCTGGGGGAGCGGGAGCTGCGCCAAAGCTGAAAGCGCCACCAGCTGCTGGAGCGGGGGCTGCTGCTGGGGGAGCGGGAGCTGCGCCAAAGCTGAAACCGCCACCAGCTGCTGGAGCAGGGGCTGCTGCTGGGGGAGCGGGAGCTGCGCCAAAGCTAAAACCGCCACCAGCTGCTGGAGCAGCAGCAGCAGCAGCGGGTGCCGGAGCTGCGCCAAAGCTAAATCCTCCGGCAGACGGGGCGGGAGCAGCAGCGGCGGGTGCCGGAGTCGCTCCAAAACTGAAACCACCACCGCCCCCCGCGGGAGCCGGTGCGGGTGCAGATCCAAAGGTAAAACCCATCGTTATTGTATTGTATTTGGAGCACAGTAGTCTCAACAGTCTCGGCCGTTGATGGTTATGGCTATTCTCGCTCTCTTGTTAATCCAATCTCTTTGTCAGACGTATTAGAAGGGAACTACAAGTCACCGTTGTTGCTGGATACCACTTTTTATTGTAATGGGTCTGTAATGCGGCGCTACTTTTGTTCCAGAGCAATGTGCAATCTTCTACCCGTTGGACAGGATTGGCAAAGAGCTGTGTGTTGGTTTCTCGCCTCGGTCTTGACCAGTTGTTGCGGGGTTTTAAAAAAAAACAGAGTGATGATGGATTGTGGGGTGCGAGACGCGCGGTGTAATCGGATTTCAAAACTAATTAGTCGTATGGGTCGAAGTGGACAGATGATTGAGTCTAGGTAGCCACGGTATGATGCATACGTACAGTGTTCAATACGTACTCGGATAAACAGAGATTGCAGAAACTAAAAAGAGTGAGACGTGTGACGTGTGACTAAGATTTTGTACTTGTCGGAGTTTCAGAGTGCACGCGCCGAACGCTTTCTTTCTTTCCTATTATTGAAATAGCTCGTGTCGAACCGTACCGGGTACGAGTTTTCTTGCCTCTGATAAGTGTTTCGGCACGGGGTAAAAATTAAAAATGCACTTTTTGATCCCACATGGGGAGTAATAAAAGCAGAAATACTTCTTTAATAACGGTAATTTACTGTGTACATCCATTATGTATCTTCGGAATGATACTTTTAGTTTCGTGATGATGTGGTGCCACGGAAAGCAAAAAAAACAGGGCCAAGAACTCACAAGAAATACCGAATTACGGTACGAACTAGAAGTAATTACAGCAAGAAAGAAAGTGCATGACGTGAAACTAGAGTACTTTTAGTTTCGTGATGATGATGTGGTGTCACGGAACGCAAAGAAGAAGGTCAAGAACTCAAAGAAAAACGAGCTACATGTAATTTCAACAAGAAAGAAAGTGCCTGAAGTGAAATTAGAGTAGAACGCGCGAAGCTCACAAATGACAGAGGAAGAAAGAAATTATCCTACAACGGTACGAATTGTTCACCAAAGCAACGGCAAGATATTCCGTTTATCCCAGATACACGATGGCAACCAGATGTATTGCGATGCCTCAGTGCGTGCCTGAATTCTCGACCGATAGAAGTGGATGCAACATCGACCGTATGCCACTCCTTGGAAGTTCCAAAAACGATCACGAGAGTTGGATTTACGATGGTGATGAAAACAATAACAAGAATGACGAGCGTTCTATTGATGCAACTATTTCACTATCACAATCTCACTCGTCGACGTCATTTTCGTCCCAATCCACACGGGAATCGCTACACGGCACTGTTGTTGCGAATGACGTCATCGAGGACTGCGTTCTTCCCAACAACGAGGAATTCCCTCCCAAAACCAGAGCTCCGCCATCCTCCGTCTCCGTCTGCGTCTCCAACAACGAGGACGATGGTGACAACAAGAACAACAAAAACAGCGCGACCAATGACAACGGAGTGTGGGACGAAATAGTCAAGGACTTTAATCCCAAACGCGGAGGAGACTTCAAGATTCTGCGGGCCATCGGGCGGACCGCGACCGTCAATGCCGTTGTTTCTGCGACGGCACTGCTGGGCGGTCCCATTGCCGGCATCGCCGGCTACGCCACCGGAGGTGCGATTACTGCCAAGCGACTTATCGGGGACGGGATTGTCCAGAAGGACAAAAAGGAAATCGCCAAGAGCCTTGCGGTCTTCGGGGGAGCAACCAGCGCATCGCTCGCGGGACAGGCCGTTTCTGGAGCTGCGATGATCGGTTTAGTTAGGGGCAACTTTGCCGGTGGCAGGGGCGGTGGCCTTTTCCGTTGGATGCGTCAGTGGGATCATGGCCGGTGCCCTTAGCGAGTGGGGCGTCGACGAAATGATGGACGACAACGACGATGGCCGCAGCCATGGGAAAACAAAGCAGTTGCTGTGGAACGGTAATAGTAAGCACAAAGAATCCGTCGAGGGTAGGGAATACGAGGATACATCCTTAAAAAGGGATGGCAATGAAAACGGTCAGGAAGGTTACAGCGAGGAAGCAAGAAAAGATAAGATCAGTGGTCGAGAACAATCGACTGGTAGCGAGAAAAAGAATGGAAATCAAGCCGATTCTATTGGAGCTTGCTACATCCATCCAACAGCAACAGCGAAATCAGCAGCGCAAGTTGCAGAGAGAAACCTTGAAGAGAACAACACACGCTGTCTTCCATTCTTCAGTGGGGACTGCTGCTCAAGAAAAGCCGGGACATGGAGAGAACCTCTTTGCTCGCAAGATGATTAGTTTTTGCCATCAGTGTGCTTTCAGAGCCCAATAGTACTAGTACTCCGTCGATGAAATACATCTCGTGGCGTACAGCAACTTTTCTATTGTTGTTTCAACGGACAATAGCTAGTATGATGCACGATGACAGAGTCGTTCTACTATTGTTCATCATTCTCAAGTACTTCTTACAGTAGTACAAGCATTGAGGAAACTCGAAAGAAACGAGATCGCGTCGCTCTGAATGCTGTATCAGCTGAAAATCAGTTCATCCCCCGTGATGAAATCCATATGCAGCAACATAGTAGTGTTGTCCGCAGGACACTTTCTCATGTGCACACTCTATATTCATAACATACAATACATACCTACATATCATACACACCATCAACATGATTGGTCCCTTCTCATGATGGAACACTTCTCTCCTCAATGGATCACTATCAACATAGTTCGACGGACATAAATACTAGGGTTATCCATTGTCTCACTTTCTAATTTAGCATCAGGTTAGTACCTCTAAAGGAGTCACTCCCACAGGTTAGGAACACCACTTCTTGACAAGGTTAATCATCCTCAATCTTGACACTGCTCTCACCTTCACCTCACCACTGACTCACACACCTTGACCCAACATCATGGTGATTTATCAACAATATCTTTGGACAAGCATTGGCACCAAAACCCTCAATTGATATACACAGCTTGGGCGGTGTAATATAATACTTATATTTCTTGAATTTTGAAGCATCATTGTGTATTGAATATGCTTGTTTAAAAAGAAGTGGTTTCTTATTTGGAAAGGGAATGCTTTCTAAATTTTTATTGCTAATTGTTGTGAGTGATATTTAGGTCATTGCTCACTTGTGACAATGGTGGGCAAAAATACAACTATCAGCAATCTTCTTAGCACTCTTGGATCAAACTGAAAAACAAAAGATTAGTGATAGTAGCTAAAGATGGCAATGCATATGTTTGAGGTCGATCGAAAACAGGCCGCGTGCGACCAAGAAATGGGTCGCGCGCGCAACCAAAATAGACGCGTGCGATTCAACGGGACGCGTGCGACCGAAAACAAGATACGCGCGCGACTCAAAGAATCGATCGTACGAATTATCTTGCTTCTACAGGAATTCAACTGAATGGAGAAGGATAAGGAATAAGAATTTTCTCTTGGAATGTGGAGAAGGGCCATCATCAGCATGTGGAGAAAAGATCATCTATTCTTCCCGGATGATGTGGCTCGTAAACAAACAAAACAGTACTAATAAAATTACCAGTTAGCAAAACACCACTTTTCACCTCAGATTTTGGAGCCCTTCAAACAGCATACTGCAGCATGTTGGTTACATCAAGAGTTAGAACAATATATGATACTCTTTGGGCAAGGCAAGGCAAGAGCAAAATGCAAGGTGCAAGGTGTGATCATCTACTCTGTACCATTGATCCCAGCCTACAGTGTACATTGCTGTAGTGAGCACAGTAGTCTAGGGAGCAGTAGTAGTAGCCCCTGAACATGATGATGAGTATCAGCATGTAGTACAGCAGCTTGATGATCATGTAGTACATAGTACTAGGCAGGCCACATTGTTTGGGCAGCAGGATTGTGTCCTCAGTGATTTTCTTTGAGCTGTGCCTTTCACCATGCCACCAAGAAGCAGGTATGCTCTGACCAGCAATGGAAAACTTCAAAAAGTTCCTACCATTCCGACCCTTGCAAAGCACCTTTGCAACCTGCTAATAGTCGGAGGACAAAATATATCCCCTAATTGTGATCACTTGCACACACGAATCCATTTTTCTCTACCAGTAAAACGGGGGTGAACAACACACAGCAGACACTTCAGTCATGAGCCGCTGACACATTCCATCAGTCCAGTCACGCGTCATTGACACACTCAAACAGTCATGAGTCAATGACAATTTTCCCAGTCATCTGTCATTGCTCAATTGTATTCGAACATCAATAGAACCTTCTCCTTGAAGTCTCGCTCATCCAAATTCCGATTATCAAAGAACCCAGTTCTTTTCCAATTGTATCACTGAACTAGCTGGGAAGCTTGTCGAATTATCTCAAAGTCGTCGTAGACGCTAAAACTCAATTGCACACAATTTCATACACAGCATAGTTCATATTGAATTCAATCGCAATATCGCTTTGAATTTTTGTTAATCGATAAAAATATCTAAAAACTTACGTCACAAGTGACGTACCGTACTAACATCATCTAACCCACCAGCATGTCTGCCGTCACTCAACTTCAAGCTGCAAAGCAGACTCCAATCATCCCATTCAAACCCGCAATCCATTATCAGGATTATCCCACCATTTGTCTCGTACATAGTAGTGTACCTAAGCAGGTTTATCATCCAACCGCTCCGACTACTCCAGCCACTCCCTGAGCGGTTCAGGGGGGGATTCACAACAGCGGGTTCGCCACGGCGTGAGAAAGAAATCCCTATGCGGGTACGTACCGTACTACGAGTAATTACGGTAATCTTACGCTCGACACAAAGATGTTAATTGGGGATTGCGAGTCGTGTGGCAGATATTGCATCCGTCAGTCCGGGTAAATCCATGTGTGGTATTCAAGCCCTCACGATTGAATTCCCACGATTCAAAAAATCTGAAAAGCTGATGTCAGCAACAATGCCACGCCAGCCGGCTTTCTACCTTGAAGGCTGGGTGAACAATATGATATCTAATTCCTCTATGTGCAACAAGTGCATTGGATTTCAAGTTCAACTCCTTTCAACTGTCTTAGCGAAATACCACAAGCTCAACTCTTTGGAGAAGTTTACAGAGCTTGCTCACAATCTTAGTTTTAGCAGAATTTCAATCATACGTATTCACTAGTCATATAACTATATTACCTTATTTTTAGAGGCATACGACACTGTTTAAACAGTCGAATAACTGCTTTGACCCACTACTACTTCAACTACTTGAGTAAGCACTAACAAGCAACCAACTGCTCCTTCCAGTTGTCCAGTAAGAAGAAGATGTTGACCTACTCCATTATCCCCTTTAAGTTTGACTTCGAACAAGCGTCTCTTAGCATGGTAGAGTTCAAGCACACAGAGCAATTCAACAGAGTCTCCGAAACTACCAAGTTCAAGGTCCCTCTGATTACTGCGGGAGCATCCAAATTACAAATTCTTTTCACCATCAATGAATTCATTCTAGCCAAGAAAACACTTGGCTTAACCACAGGTCCATGGCTGTATGAGAAGTTTGCTGATCTCCTTAGAGATTTCACTGACAAGAGCTGGTGGAATGACTATATAGCAATCAATGTCACACAACGAACTGTCAACAACTTCACAACAAACATTGAAGAAATTTGTCAACTACAAGGTTGACAACAACCTCGATGTATATCAAAACCACAAAAGATTCCTTACCAACATCAAGAAGACAACTAGCATGACAGTACACCAATTTGTCTCCCAAGTCAAGTTCCATAACCACGTCATCCTGGCACTGCTTCCAGGTCACCCACCAGAGAATGCGGAGATCAAGGATGATGAGTTCAAGAATATAGTCTTTGAATCCATGCCCGAAGATTGGAAAGAAATGTACCAACAACACCACTCTCTGTATAGGGACACCTTTCCTGAAATGATGATGAGACTGGAAAGATATCAGTATGCACAAAATCGAAAAAAGAAACAAGATAATTCCTCACAAAACAGGAATAACAACAACAACAATGGCAACAACAATCGTAACAACAATAATTGCCGCAATCGTAACAATCGCAATGGAAGCAATCGCAATGGAAACAATTGATCAAACAACAACGGTCAAAACAAACAACAAGGCAGCAGCAGCAGCAACAACAACAACCAAGGCAACAACAACAACAACAACAACAACAACCAAGGCTCAACAAGGACCTCCAATGACTCACCATGTCCAATCCACCCAGGTACAAAGCACACTTGGGGCCAATGTCATGCAAATAAATTTGGCAAAAACTCCCATCGGTCCAACAATAACAATGACAATACTGACACACATGTGAATGATTGGAACTCCAACAATAGCAACAACAGCAACTGGTCTAGCAATTCCTCTTTGTACGGCAACAACCCTCATGAACCAGAACAACACATGTGCATCTTTATCAATGAACCTGAGGAAACCATCCCATCCACACCTTGGCCTGACCTCTGTCATACCGACATGGATGTGGACCCAGAATATTACAATTCTGATCTTCAGCAATTTCCCATCGATGAAGTGAAAACCCTTGATTCCGACAACAGCAAGGAAGACGTTGCTCCTAGCAACACGGACATTGATCTTGCTCCAACCACAGTCAGTGTCTGCAACTCTATCAATGGGTCCTCTGGAAAGTACCACTTGAAGACTCTCTTTGATTCCAGACCCACAGAAGACCCACAGATAACCTCATTGTGGAATCAGCAATCCCTTCCCAAGTCGAGAAACACTTGCTTGACCGACCAATTCAAATGCAAACAACCAACGGTAACACCACTTGTAATCACTATGTGACCTTGGAGAACATTATGTTTCCGGAACTATCCTACTCCATGAAAGTGTTGAAAATCAAGCGCTTTGTTGTCACTCAGAATATCAACTACTATCATGTCCTCATTGGTAGAAGAACCATGAGAGACCTTGGAATGAAGATGGACTTTGAAGCTTGTACCATAGAATGGTACAAAAAGACCATGCATTTCCATCCTCCCAATTAGTTCAATAATAAGGCCTTACTCCATAAGATCATGTCAGCAGAGCCACACTTCATTGCTGAAAGCTACTCCAACCAAGCCATTCAACAATTGTATGTTGATGGCACCTCCAAGTATGCGAAGACAGACCTCCACAAGTGAGTCAATGAACAGACACATCTATCCAACAATGAGAAACCTTCCTTGCTGACGATACTCCGGGAAAATGAAGAACTTTTAAAGGCTTGAACACTAAGCAATTAGGCATTTTCCCTAATCAAGAGTTCCACATTGAGCTCCAGCAAGATGCAAAGCCATTTCACATCAAACAACCATGTCCAATTGCAGTCCACCAACAGGAAGCCATGAAGAAGGAGATTGACCAACAAGTCAAACTTGGCATCCTCAAGCGCTGCTATGCCACTGAATGGGGAATGCCAACCTTTGTGGTGCCAAAACCAGACGGGTCCTGTCAACTTATCAGCAACTTTTGGGAGCTCAACAAAGTAACCAAAAATCTCCACTATCCACTTCCAAAGATCCAAGATATCTTCCACAGAAGAAGAGGGTTCAAATACGTGACCCTCATTGATGTCAGCATGCAATTGCACACCTTCAAACTCGATGAAGCCTTCACTTGGCTTTGCGTCCTCATCACTCCATTTGGAAAATTTTGACTCCTTCAATTGCCAATGGGCTTCCTCAACTCTCCAAGTTGGGCCCAAGGATGCATGGAACAGATGCTTTTGCACTTGAAAGACATTGAAGTATACATCAATGAGATTGGAATCTTCTCTGACACCCTTGAATCTCACTGCAAATCTGTTGCTTCTGTTCTTTCCTTGCTCAAAGCCCACAACTTTTCTGTCAAGCCCTCCAAGTGCCATTGGTTCCAATCACAGGCGCCTTGGCTTGGCCACATTGTTTCCAGAGATGGAATCTCCAACCCCAGCACTCATTGAGGCCTTCAACAGCACCAATGCCCTTATTGCACAAGATATCCTGCTTGCGTTCCCTGATCCAAACAAGCCCTTTCATGTGCATACAGATGCGTCCAAATATCAACTTGGCGCTGTTGTTATGCAAGAAGCTCGAATCATGCTCTGCTTCTCCAGAAAACTCAATGCCGCTCAAGGGAAATACCCAACCATTGACAAAGAGATGCTTTGTACCGTTGAAGTTTTCAAGGAATTCTGAGCCATTCTTTGGGGTGCAGAAATCATGGTATATTCTTGCCAAAACCTCCAAAGCCATGGAATTATGACTTTGAGAATGCTCCGTGAAGAATTTTATCCGGTCTTCAAATTTATTCCCAGCAAAGATAATGTCATTGCTGATGCTCTCTCAAGGCTCCCTATCCAGCAACCGCCAGAGGAAATGAAGGAATCCCTGACCCCAACAGACTTGGACATTGCTCCAATGGACCCTCCAACAGATGTTCTCTCTCTTTCTGATTTGTTCCTCAACTATCCGGAAGATATTCCCATGTACCCCTTAGCGTTTGATCAGCTTGCCCAAGACCAAGCTGCCAACATTGATATCTCTGCCAATCCAAGGTACACAACTGAAAATTGCAATGGTACTGATTTGCAAATTGCTGAGTCCCCCAACAGTTGCAAGAAAATTGTGCTCCCTCCAAACTGAGTACAAGCCACAATCAAATATTATCACCATGTGCTTGGCCATGCCGGCGCTGAAAGGTTGTATCGAACCATTAACCAATTTGTAAACGCGGCAAACTTGAAGGACCAAATGAACTCCTTCTGCAGATCCTTTGATGCTTGCCAAAGATACAAGAATAGCCACCAAAGTCACGGCCAACTTCCAACCAAAGAACACCAGTATGATCCTTGGGATATCATCGCAACCGACGGAATTGGTCCTTGGAAGATCAAGATCCCTGGCCATGGAACAATCTCTTTCAATTGATTCACCATCATGGATATGTGCACCAATCTCCTCGAAATAATCAGAGCACCGCAAGTAAACCCAACTGGCCTCATGGCAGTCCACCCTCAACAATGGCTGGCTCTCCAGATACCCAAAACCAGTCAACTGCATCATCAACCAAGGAACCAACTTCATGAGCAACAACTTCCAACTCCACCTCGCCAATCTTGGAATCAAAGCCAAGGTTTGCTTGGTTTGAAACCCACAGTCAAATGCTGTCCTTGCAAGAGTCCACGATACAATCAAGTCTGCAATGAGGACAGAGCTCAACACCAACCCACCACAGACTCTTCAGGAAGCCACCGACATCATCGACAGTGTCTTTGCATCTGCTCAATTTGCTGTTAGATCCACTATTCACAAGGCCTTTGGAATAACACCAGGAGCACTTGTATTCCACCAGGATATGTTCCTACCAATCCCTGTAATCAGCGACTTGGCCATTGTCCAAAACAAAAGACAAGCTCAAATCGACAAGAATGCTATGAAAGAAAATAGCCATCAAAAGCTTCATGATTATAGTGTTGGAGACCAAGTTATGATGAAAAATGAAAAAAACAAATTCCTGGAGTTTTTGAAGCAAGAAGCAAAGGCCCCTACGTTATCCAGCAAATTCACACCAATGGGACAGTTTCCTTTCTCTTAGGAAACCACGTTGTCCAACGGATGAACATTCGGAACTTGAAACCATATCACACCAATTAAAAATTTCCTATCTATGGAATACTGGTTGCACGCGACCACAAAAAATCTTGTGTCACCAAGTGAAACTTTTATGGGAAGAAAAAGAGTGTGGTATTCAAACCCTCACGATTGAATTCCCACGATTCAAAAAAAGCTGAAAAGCTGATTTCAGCAACAATGCCACGCCAGCCGGCTTTCTACTACCTTGAAGAAGGCTGGATGAAGAACATATCTAATGCGTTGGATTTCAAGTCAATGCCTTTCAACTGTCTTAGCGAAATACCACAAGCTCAACTCTTTGGAGAAGTTTGCAGAGCTTGCTCACAATCTTAGTTTTAGCAGAATTCAATCATATGTACCCGCTAGTCGTATTACTATTACCTTACTATTTTTAGAGGCATAGTACGACACCACGCAAATACCACCCAAAACCTCAAACTGCGAAGAGAAAAAGCGAAGGGTTTTTCATGATTCATTGTTTAACTCGATCAATGTTCAATATCGTCACTGTAATACCGGCAGTACGTTCAGCTGGGAGTTGCAAACCGTCATAGACCCAGATGTAATCATCGAACGATTGATCTAAGTTAAAGAAAATGGAGTTGAACAATTTCTTTCAGAAAGGATCGGTAGGTAGAGATTTGTTCGAGAAGCCTGGGACCGGCATAAGAGCATTCCTTACATTAGAAGATTTGTTGCGTTGTTCCAAGGCGCACGGCACTGAACTATCCGATGGGTTATGCGCAACATATACCTGCATTGACATTCTTCACAAGTTAGATGGAAAGTACGAAAACCGACCAGAACACGAAATAGACACCACGATGTCGCACAATTTGGAAAGAATTATAGAAGCTCTTTCAAAGCATGTCACGCACTATTCCATGGGCATCCACAACACATTCTACGAGTCTGAGTCAAGACCCTACTCGAGGCCCGCGTACAAGGAGCAGCATAGATTCTTGCATCTTTTTCATCCAGAAGAGCTCGGTATAGTTTACTGGATTGTAACGACCTGCCTTCGTGCTCGTGGGAGCCTGGTTCCACTTTCTGCTGATCTCAACACACCTTTCCCCGAATACAGTATTGGACAATCGTTCGTTCTTCTTGATGCCACGTTTTGTTCTCCGAATAGGAGCCTGAATGTGACTCAAAAGGTAAAAGAACTAGTGAATTCGCATTTCGGCTGTATTGTATTGCACTGGAGTCTCCGTCCTAACGTGAAGGGAATTCGGTGGTACTAATCTTCGTTATTTGGTTGCACCGAGCCCGGCCATCCGAAGATCCTTAGAATCCGTGTATTATATCCAGCATCAGCTCAGAAGTTTACACTATATTTACAAGAAGACGATCTTGTTCTAATGAGACTCGAGACAAATGACGTACACTGCTCTTTATCATCGAATGATGGATTGGGTAGTTATATAAATTGATAATCTAGAACTATGCCATCTTACGTTGTTTATCAATTGTAAATTGTGAAAAAAACAAATAGCTTCCGAAATTGTTTCAGGTAAAACGTATGCACGCATTCATCCATGACCTCAAACTAAACGAGACGAGAAAAACCGGAACGCATTTACGCCTCCATCTCTAATTTTGTGATACTTTTTGTCTCTACAACACAAGACGGATCACTTTGCATTTCCGCCATGTTGGCCTGTGCCTTCATCAATAGAGTCAACCTTGTACCAGTCGGTAAGCCCAAGTACTCGGCGATCAAAACTCGATATGCATTGGAAGTTTCCATTCCCTGATCCAGCATTCTCAATGGTGTTGACAGAGACAGAATCAGCTGAGGTCGTGGTATGGACATCCCTGGCAAAATATCCAAAACAAAGGCATCCCTCAGCTCAAGCTGGCGTGTGATTTCATCTTTAAAATCGTTCAAAGTCTTTATCCCAGCGGAAGACGCAGCATTGAAAAAATTTACGATTGAGTTGTAGCCAAAGCGACCGTGGACGTGGTTCTGAAGCCGATTGTTGTGATAGTTTGCAACCGCAATCAACAAAATTTCAAAATCCTTTTTCAAAGAATCTGCGATGAAGTTGAATACTCGACCATCAATATTGAGTGCCTGGATGACAAAGTTGCGATCACTTAGCAAGCTTACACCAACACTAGCGATGCATCTCCAATTGCATCTAGCTAATTCGAGTCCAACGGCAATGTCGCTGTGAAGATACAATACAAACCAAGTTTCTTCAACGACCCAGCCCCGTCGAACTAACGCAATGCACACGTCACGATGTGACCACAGCTCTGTTGGAATATTTGCTGGTAAATCCTGCAAGTAACGGGGTTCCCACAACTGAATCGCCTTGATTGAAATTTCTGGGTGCGATACCTTAATCCAATGGGGAACATTCATGAAAACCTGTTCTGCAGAAGCCCTACTAATCGCTGCCATAATGATGTCGGGACTCTCCCTCAATCGTTGAGATGCCACGTTGTAAAATCGATAGTCTCGCGAAATGGCTGATAGCATCGCATCACGGTCATCGTAAAATGGCATTGTTAAGTTCTTGCCTCGAAAGATAATGCCCTGAGGGGGCTCGGTAGCCGTTTTGGACTCGAGTACATCAAAAAGCCACTCCCTACCACGATTCAATATTTTGAGCTGCATTTCCATTGTGTCGGCTGGGGTTGAGATTGCCTTGCGCAAAAATGACGGATGCCTCTGTATGATCTCTCTATCCATTTGCAAATAAAAATGCGGATTTCTTTGAAGCGCAAGTTGAATAAAATCGACACTGGTCGCTTTCCCAACATAGTCCTCGAACGACAAACCATGTTCGAGCGCTTTCAAGACTAACTCGGGATCTTCTTGGAGGTGCGGTGCCGCAAATCTCAGCATTTGACCATCTCCTGGTTTCACGAGGAGCACGTTCAGAAAAAAGTTACGATCTTGGACTAGATCTCGATAGGTTTGACAGTCTGGCGGGCACAGTTCGAATGCACTGCTCGAAGATTGACACGCCAAGACGACCATCTCTTTGTGTTGTTGGAGCCGCAAACTAGCATATTGCAATGTACTACCAGCTGTAGCCACGGCAGCCCGAACTATGTCATTATCGTCGCACAATCGCTCGGAACAATCTTGTAGGGTTTGCGGAACCTTGGAGCACCAGACCAGCATCAGTTCCTTGTCATCTCTGAAGGAACTCGAAACCAGCAAATTTTCATCGAAATAGACCCGGGCGAAATCCGATCGTTGGGACAGAACGAGGAACACGTCTCGATCGGAGTGGGTCGATGATGTTCGGAGCAGTTCTGTCACGTTTGGAAGCTCGTTGAGAGGACAAGATCTTATGACCTCGATGACAAAATCTTTCTCTCTCCGCCACGACACGGGAAGTTTGGTCCAAATGATCTGTGTGAATTTCTTGTGTCGAATAACCCGGAGTGCTCTTGCACGGGCTCGCGGACACGATGGATTGTAGGAAGGCGAGCCGGAACTCATTACAACGATTGCATGCCTCTATAAAAGGCTCGAGTGTGTGTGTGTGTGTGTGTGTAGTTGGCACTATCTCAAACGGATGTCTTCCTGTAGAATACGTATGATGACGCTCCAGACCAATTTGAGAATGTCATTCGAAGAATTATGATGACAATCATCGATGATTCAGTATTGTTGCTTCATGGATATCCCAGCGGGTCTGTGATAGGTCTTGTTTCGGGTTTTGCGTTGTCGTTGCAATTTTGAATGAGCAGAGTGATCGCGATTAATCATCCAAGATTTTTTTGAGTTCGTTTTGATTTTGAGGAGTGTTTTTAAGACCATGCACGTCTCGAAAATCAGACAGGCGGATACTGTACAAACAGAAGGAACCTCCCGGTTTTTCTCTCGCCTCCTTTGCTACGGTAGAAAGCGACATCTTCCGTAATCGCAATACAGCAGGCATTGAAAATATGTACCGGTAGAGGGGAAAAATGAGTTGAATGCCCACTGCCGTTGCCAAGGAACAAAAGGCTTGTTGTATTTGGATTGATCGGGCGTCCCGTAATACGATGCCGTTGGCTGGAACAGCCGAAAAGATTATTTCCGTGAGAATCCATTATTTCATTCATGGAAAACTCGTTTACTGTATTACGAAGAAATCCGTAAGATCTTACGGTTACTTGCTTGAGTACTACCAGGTACGTACGGTATTACGTTCGAGTAGTCTAAAGTTTATCTCGTACTAGTCGTACTAGTCGTACGTACCGTTACCGGTAGCTGGGTGTCGGTACGTACCGGTACGTACGAGTACGGTATGCTATTGCACAAATAAGCAATAATTCTCGTCTCTTTCCGGGAACCCGTTCACCGTTGTGACACT
Organism: Pseudo-nitzschia multiseries; assembly: GCA_037355745.1. Classification (NCBI taxonomy): domain Eukaryota; phylum Bacillariophyta; class Bacillariophyceae; order Bacillariales; family Bacillariaceae; genus Pseudo-nitzschia; species Pseudo-nitzschia multiseries. The sequence goes on along the minus strand of CM074784.1, from coordinate 5,146,341 downwards.
CACGATACGAAAGATTCTTGAGACAGTGACACAAGACACAATCTTTTTGACCCGAAGTGGTGTCGAAACTAGAATTCATTCCCATCACGAACACAGTATTCGAATATCTGTTTCTGCACCCTAGTAGTACGTACGGTACGATAGTATAATACTCGTACTATTGAGTGTTGTCTAGCAGTTCCAGTTCATCCAGTTTCTCACCAACACACAAACAAATTATTTTTTGGTACTCGACACAATCAATAGTAAAGAACACTACCAATCGACATACAAGTAATTACGAGTACGTACTACTGTATCTGCTCTATAGCAAAAAATGTTCTTGTCAAAAGGTGCTCGGTCTCTGTCTTGCAACATCGTTCGTTGCCCTAGAAGTTCTTCGAATCGCTTCCTGCCTTTCACGAGGGTTGGTTTCCGTCGCAATTTTTCGTCGCAGCTGAAGGAATCCTACGACAACATTATCGTGGAAAAACCGGAAGAGGGAAACGGCAAGGTAGCGGTCATCAAACTGCACAGACCCAAGGCTATGAACGCGCTAAACGATGATCTCTTTGACGATCTAATCCATGCCACCAGGGTATTGGACAACGACCAAAACATCCGGTGCATGGTTCTGACGGGTTCCACCCCACGGTGCTTCGCTGCCGGTGCAGACATTAGCGAAATGAAGGACAGGAAATTCGAAGAAGTCTATCGAACCGACATGTTTGCCGAATGGCAGGAAGTCTCGAAGCTTGGCGGGACACCGATCATCGCGGCCGTTTCGGGGTATTGTTTAGGGGGCGGAAACGAGCTGGCCATGATGTGCGATATTATTGTTTGTGCAAGAGGTGCCAAGGTATGTTGCAGGTCTCTCTGTCTACTATGTGGAGAAATTAGTAGTGTAGGTGTTATTCGTGTTATTCGTGTTATTCTCATCCGAATTAATCATCGCCGCATGCCATGCCGTTATAAACTGTCGTCCACCACCATGGACCCTGGTACCGTACCATTAGTTCGGACAACCAGAAATTAATCTGGGAATCATCCCTGGAGCTGGAGGGACTCAGCGATTAACGAGAGCGATTGGAAAATCAAAAGCGATGCACATGTGTTTGACCGGTGATATGATGGACTGCGAAGAGGCCTACGCCAGTGGATTGGTTGCCAAAGTGTACGACGAGGAGAAACTACTGGAAGAATCCATCAAAATGGCAACCAAGATTGCAAGCAAGGGATCGTCTAGTCTACGAGCCGCCAAGGAAGCCGTGAATGCAGCAGACGAATTGTCCCTGCAAGAGGGATTGCGGTTCGAAAGGCGGTTGTTCCAAGCTCTCTTTGCAACGGACGACCAAAAGGAGGGCATGGCAGCATTTTTAGAGAAGCGGCCGCCCGATTTCAAATAAAGGGATCTCTTTGCAACGGACGACCAAAAGGAGGGCATAGTAACATTTTTCGAGAAGCGACCATCCGATTTCAAACACAGGGATCCCTCGTTCTAAACTTTGGTTTGTGGTAAAGAAAGAGTCGGAACCAATACCAATCAACTCGACCTGTCCGTTCCATTACTGCTACGACTGACAGTGATTTCCAAACGACAATAATTCTAGTAATGAATGTGCGACTTCTCGTTTAACAACACAAATGCAATTTAATTCATCGGCGTTTGCCTCTTGTCAACGAAAACCTTATGTCCTGGACATCGTTTGCTCCCACGAAATCCCTCGAGATCAAGAGGGAACGGTTTCCTTTTTCCGTAGTAACATTGCAGTAACACTCCAACCTCTTTTGGTTGGCTTGTTGAGTTAAGTCATGTGAACATTCACTCTCTATCAAAGCTACTCTCGGAAGCCGAGCGCAAACCACTCCGTCAATTGCTGCCTTCCTCCCAAGCTCCCCCAAATATTGCTTGCTGAACTTGCTTATAACAGCTTGTTCTTCTCCCATTTGGCACGGCACACATCCCAACTCATTTCCTAGTTCTCTTGCGAGCCTCTCATCAGTACTGGAGCATATGTCTCCCAGAAAAGCCGGACAAGCAATATCCGGGTGGTGCTATCTTTGTCGATAATGCAACTTGCTATATGTATCACGAACACCATATTTCCACAACTGTAGCTGAGACTGTACTAAACTCCAACCAGCATCAGTTTGTTGAGCAAGAAGACTGTGCAACCCACAGGCTTAAGTCAATGGATATGTGGTCAACAACAATCCTTTTCACTATGCAGACTAGAAAACAGAGACTAAAACACAGCAACAGTTGTTTAATTAGTGCAGTGGAGTTGACGCTAATCATCAGACGAACTATGCTGAAAGAAACATTCAAATGATACTCAACATTTCTCGTGCTCTTCTACTTCACTTTGCCATGCACTGCTGGCCCCAAATTGCAAACAAAAGGCTGTGGTCTTTTGCTGTTGTTGTTGATGATGGTGATGATGTTTATCGTTGGAACCATCTACCTGTCATTTCTACATAAGTAAGCCCACTCGAGCTGTTCTCCAATCTAAAGTTCCGCAATCACAATTACCTACAGCATCTTTGTGTTTTTAGACCCCCTGTGTATGTCATGGATACTACATTGCAAGATGGGAAGCGCCTGCCCAGCCAACAAATGGAATCACCAAAGTCACCAGGGCATATATCTTGGTGTTAGGCAAATGCCACTCATCCACAGTTCACATATTAGTTCTCAATCCTGCTACTGGCAAGATGCTCCCTCAATACGATGGTGATACCTTATATCCTGTCTAGTACTCTGGCATACAATTCAATTTTTCCTAGTAAGGCTAGTAACTCCGCTAAAATCTATGCATAATCACTCAATGATTAAAATTGCTCATTCACAGTTCATATACTAGTTCCCAATCCTACTACTGGCAAGATGTCCCCTGAATACCATGATGATACCTTATATCCCGTCTACTCTGGCAGGCAGTTCCATGTTTCCTAAGGCTAACTCCGCTAACTTTATGCATAAGCACGAGACATGAAATGGCTTGGACCGGGGTCAACTTTACACTTCCAAAAGGTTGAGTGAATTAGCAGTTGAAAAAGTATCAATTGGCATCCCCACCACAGAGCAAAGTGAAGTCCTTACACCTGGTTTACAGCAACCTATGTAGAATTATGTCACACAAATGAGATTCAGGGTTCTTCGGGAATCACGGGCACATTAGGGCCAAACTTCATTGGTCCCCCTTTGTAATTTTCTCAATTTTATGAAATTAATGTTGAACTTGAAATATTTTGATGCACAGTACTACATCTTCCTACCCCACTGGTATCTGTTTCCGATTCAGTGGCCTGGTACTGAGTTTGATGCCTGAAACAAATAGTGCATGGTCGCAATTTCTCAATCTGAATCAGTCCCTTGTTTATATTGTTATTACTGGCTACTAATGATGGTTTGCACTCCCAAATATCAGGTTTATTGTAAGCGTTGCTACTTGGACCCTCCTCCAATTACTACCGGTTACGGAAAGAAGAAGGTAACCAAGAAGAAGAAACCCCCCTTGTTTACAGCAAGACAAAGAAAGAATGCGGAAGTTGTTGTTTCTCCCGGTCTTCTGGACCATATTTCACGTAATCTGGGTGCATGTTATTCTTATTACTACCGGTGTTTGGGGGTAGATGATTTTTCATCTTCTGTATTCATCAGAAAACCAAAGAAGCAAGAGGATGCTAGTGAAAAATTAGGTCTAACTGAACACCCCTAACGGTCCACTGAGTAGTGGCCTAGTACCAGAGGTGCTCGGCAATCAAGTTATGTATGACCCTTCTGTCAAACTGATGGAACATTATTTTGATTGGTCGGGAATTGAACAACAATGATGATGACTCTGTTTCTGATGATAATTGTTTTTCTCCTAATGATGATGATGAGGAAGAAGGAGCTGACAGCACAGAAGTCACCCCCTCTTTGAGTGTCGATAGAGAAGGCAACAACATGGATGTTGATGATTCTCATCGTGATTCGAACACGGAAATTACGACACCCAATGTTGGAAGGAACATATCTGATGAACTGAAGGTCAAGATCAAGTTAATGAAAATCATGTGGAATCATAGCATACCATTAGTTGTAGAGAAGGAATTGTATGAATGGGCTATCGAATCAGAGCGGCTTAATTTATCTTCATGGACAAAAGGAAATCTCATACAGACGAGGTCAAGAGTCATGAAGGACATTTACACAATTGTGCCTGGAATAGAAGGCGATGGCTTTGAACCTCATCTTATTGACTGTTGTTATAAGAAATCAATTTGTGCTGACGTTGCCAGCCGTAAACAAATATGTGTCCGGTTGTTCCAAAAAGCACTTTGTTCCCTATAAACAAATGTGACGTTGGTAAAGGCAGAAAACCTATCTTTCTCCCATGCTGAAGACCCTACCTTACCAGTCTGGTATCCAGAACTACAAGGTAATATTGATATAGACAAACTCCATCATGGTGAATGGTGGATCAATACTTGGGAAAGAGATGCAAAACAGATTCCAATGAAATTTTGGTGCCTATTATTCTCTACATGGATGGAATCCCAATCACATGTTTTTCGTTTTTCCATTTTCTACAACGGCATTGCAGGAAATGCCATTTTTGTTGTTTTGGGGGTGGAGTCAATAATGCCAGGGTATTTTTGAAATCGTGCAATTGGGTTGCAACAGCACCCCTAATTGCAATGGCATGTCTTGATGTTCATCAATTCACATATTTGTCGTTTTACCATTTTTTGCAAGGGTGTTGCAGGAAATGCCCTTTTCATTGTTTTTGGGATACTTTAAAGAACTTCAGGTTTTTTTTAAATGGTGCAATTGCGTTGCAGCAACCCCTTCAATACAATCACACATATTGATGTTCATCAATTCACGTATTTTTCTTTTTTCCATTTTCTGCAACGGCTTTGTTGCAGGAATTGGCCTTTTTGTTCCATTTGGGGAACATTGAAGAACTTAAGGAAATTTTTGGCAAGTAAACAATTGTCCTTATAACACTCATTACTACTATTTCACGCGGGTTACAAATCTGTTGCTGTTGCCGCCCTCGCTATTGATAGGAACCAAGCGGTCACCACACCGACACGCAACAATAAACAAAAATGATGACAACAACAGCGACGACAAGGGCGTGTTGGTGTTAATACTAATTCTATTTGGACCGGGGAAAGGGAGAAGGATGACAAATGCAGTATGGAAAAGTGACACGCAACAATAAACAAAAATGATGACAACAACAGCAACGACAAGGGCGTGTTGGTTTTAATACCAATTCTATTTGGACTGGGGGAAGGGAGAAGGATGACAAATGCAGTAATTATATGAAGTATTACTCTAGCTTTTGTCGCTCGCTGTTGCTCCTCACTGTTTGTTGGGCTTGACATACAAAGAAAAACAGAAAGGAGAAAATACATCATCAGCAGTGCAGCAGGCAGGCATAATCTTCTATCTCTCTCACCATTGCCCTTGCCTTTGTCATCTTTGTGGATCTGTTCTGACATTCCATTGTTGCTCTGTTTTTGTTCAATAAAAGAAAGAAGGGTGAGAAACAAATACAATCTACAACAAATTGCCATCATTGTCACTCACTTGGCACTGTTCTGTTGTTTCCTATTTCTGTTGTTTTTTCCTTTCTTTAAACCTTTTGCCCTTTGGCATTTTGTCCTCTCCTCTTTTTGATCGTCCTTTTGACCGCGTCCTTTTGATTGTCCTTTCAACCGCGTCCTTTTGATCGTCCTTTTCGCCGTGTCCTTTTAATTGCCCTCTCTGCCGCGTAATTTTGATCGTCCTTTTGACCACGTCCTTTTGATCCTTCTTTCAACTGTGTCCTTTCAATTGTCCTTTTGGTCATCCTTTTGATTGTCCTTTTGACCGTGTCCTTTTCGGTTGTCCTTTTGACCGCGTCCTTTCAACCGCATCCTTTTGATCGCCCTTTCAACCGCGTCCTTTTGACCATGTCTTTTTGACCATGTCCTTTTGATCATCCTTTTGACCACATCCTTTTGACCGTGTTGTTAAAGACTTCATACTCCTATGTCACTTGAACAGGACCTTGTTCCTGTTGGTATAGATGCAAGGGATGCAGATTTTGTGCTTTCAAGAAGTCTCTTTCCAGCAGCTAACTCTCGTCACAATGCTATCCTTTTTCCTGCAGTACAAGGCTGTTCTTTTTGGACTACTATATCTGAGCACGGATCATTGAGCTAACTGATCAATGGACCAAGAAGGGTAGATCTCGCGTTCTCAGACGGAGTGCAAGCACTCTACTCACATAAGGGTTGGTGTGATACAACCAATAGTAGGGTTTTGATGTCTTTCATTCAAATTTATGAATGTATTTTTGCACACACACACACACACACTGTATTTTCATGAGGTGTTGGTTGCAAAAAAAAAAAAAAAACAGTGAAAATCACACAGTCAAAAATAACACTGTAAAATCACACTGTAAAATCACTTTTCGCACAGTGTGAGCAGGAGGTACGAAAAAAAAGTACGGAATACAAAAATACAGTAGGTAAATTAAATTTGATACTTAACCTATCTTGTATGCAGGATTTGAATAGTCTTTTGTCATATCTCGCGTGACGCGTGTGCTTGTTTTAATTAACGTTCTGAATTTAATTAAGATGTTCTTCAGTATTCTTTTTCCAGGCATTTATTCTTCATACTTAAAGTGTAATTTTTTAACTGATTTTCAGTGCGCGCGTTGCGCGTAAAGGGGTTCTATGTATCTTGTATGCAGGATTGGAATATTCTTCATACTTAGGGTGCTCGCTAGTTAATTAATAAAATCATGTTGAGGTTGAAAATTTCTTCAGTGTTCTTTTTCCAGACATTAATTACTTCCTGATAGTGGTGCTTGATACTCAAATTTAGAAGGTATTAATAATCAATTAAGCAGCTACTTCAGAACGTTGATTGAATTCTACTTAAGCTGTAATTTTTGTACTGAATTTGCGTACCAAATGTACATACATGGTTTTGTACACTATTTTCGTAGCAGATTTTTCATAATGAATTTGTGTACCGAATGTACATGCGTGTTTTTGTACACAATTTTTGTAATAGATTATTTTCACTGAATTTCCGTACCGAATCTACATACACATTTTTCTACTGGATTTTAGTACTAGCTTTTTTGTACTGAATTTTTGTAGTGGATGTACATACATGTTTTTGTACTGAATTTTTGTACTAGATTTTCGTACTGTGTTTTTGTACTGAATGTACATACTTGATTATCATACTACTCAAAGTACTATCAAGGGTCCAAAATGAATCAAAAATTCATAATGCCTAAAATATCAGCTTGTTTCTTGTCATTTTTCTTCCATAGTCTACCCTATCCATAGTATGAGCAATATTGATGATGAAGTTGCAGTCAATGTCACACATTTGCACTCAAAAACCTGCTAGGCCCCCTTATTTTGGTCCATATCCAGAGTCCAAAATGATTCAAAATTCAGAATGACTAAAGTATCAGCTTGTTTCTTGTCATTTTTCTTCCATAGTCAACCCCATCCATAGTGTGAACAACATTGCCACACACAATGATGAAAATGTTGTGGTTTGTCTCTCCAAATGGCACACAAGAGAATATTTTTGGTGCAAATCCAGGGCACAAAATGACTTATTTAGTAATTACTCCCAAAGTATTAGGTCAACAAGGCCACTAATATATTTTTAGGAGTCATCTGATTCATATTGGGAACAACTTTGCCACACACAATACAGAAAATGTTGTGGTTTGTCATCCCTCCAAATGGAACACAAGAGAGTATTTTTGCGTTAAATACAGGGCAGAAACAGACCGATTGGGTAATGACTCCCACAGTATCAGGTCAAGACCATGAATCATTTTTCATGAGTCATCTAATCCATATTGGGAAAAACATTGCCATATAAAATAGAGAAAATGTTGTGGTTTGTCTCTCCAAATGGAACACAAGAGAATATTTTTGGTGCATGAATAATTTTTTCATGACTCATCTGATGCATATTGGAAGAAAGATTGCCAAACAAAATAGAGAAAATAGTGTGGTTTGTGTTGCCAAATGGCACACAAGAGAATATTTTTGGTGCAAATCCAGGGCGCAAACTGACTAATTGGGTATTGACTCCCAACGTATCAGGTCAAGACCATGTCTAGGCACATTTTATCTTGTCCATAATAGGAAGAACATTTACTCCACAACATTTTCTGTGTTGTGTATGGTAATGTTGCTCCCAATATGCATCAGATGAGTCCTGAAAAAATTATTCCTGGCCTTGACCTAATACTTTGGGAGTTATTGCACAATAAGTCATTTTGTGCCCTGGATTTGCACAAAAAATATTCTCTTGTGTGCCATTTGGAGAAACAAACCACAACATTGCCAGCATTCTGTGTGGCAATGTTGTTCCCAATATGCATCAGATGAGTCATGAAAAAATAGTTCATGGCCTAGACCTGATACTTTGGCATTCATTACCCAATCAGTCATTTTGTGCCAGTTAGTTTTGTGCACTGTATTTGAACCAAAAATGGTTTCATGTGTGGCATTTGGAGCGACAAGCCACAACATTTTCTGCAGTTTGAGTGGCAATGTTGTTCACACTATGGATGGGTTACACTATGGAAGATTCATTTTGGACCCATGACAAAATGTACCAAAATAAGAGGTCCTAGTCAGTTTTTGAGTGTCAATGTGTGTCATTGGCTGCAATTTCATCATCAATATTGCTCATACTATGGATGGGGTAGACTATGGAAGAAAAATTACAATAAACAAGCTGATACTTTAGGCATTATGAATTTTGGATTCATTTTGGACCCTGGATATGGACCAAAATGAGGAGTCCAGTACAAAAATTCAGTGCAAAACCACCTATGTACAATCGGTACAAAAATGCACTATGAAAAATCTAGTAGGAAAATCCAGTATGAAATCACCTATGTACAATCAGTACAAAAATGTACTACAAAAATCTAGTACAAAAATCTAGTATGAAATCGTGTATGTACATTCAGTACAAAAATTAAGTACAAACAACCTAGTAATAAAATTGAGTAGAAAAACACGGATGTACATATGGCACTAAAATTTAGTACAAAAAATCTAGTAATTCCCAAAACAACAAAAAGGACATTTCCTGCAACATTGTTGCAGAAGATGGAAAAACAATAAATATGTGAATCAATGCTTCGGCTACAATTATCCATAGAACCTAGTACAAATTGTGGTCCACGCCAAAATTAATGAAGGGGGGTACTTTCAACCCCATTGCAAGAGTTCCCAAAACAACAGGGACGCAGTAAATCAAGCACTTACAGCACAATAACTTTACCACGGCTATTTACAACAGTATGAATGAAAAAAATCCAAACGCTTGCTCCAAAACAGCACTGTTATCATAAATCTAGCGCACCAAAACAATCAAATGCAAAAACGGTAGGTTTCTGTTCACAATTTAACAAAGAAATAATGGTACAACAAAGTTGCAGTTTGGTGCAGGGTACCACCATGGTTACACATACCACAAACTGCCCAACGAGCAGTGTATCAGGAAGTGACCAAACAAACACAAATGATAGCCAAACAGATAGAACCCCTAACAGTATCAACAGCGATACTCTACTTACGACAAAACAGACCAATGACTATAACATGAAACAAAACATTACCCGGTACTTCAAAGAAACATCATTCAGGAAAATGAAATTCCCGCCCCAAGAACAATTCACAAAGTCAATGATTGTGGGAATTGTAAAACTAGAGAATAACAATGAAATACCAAATATGATTGATATCAAGGATCAAAAGTGAAGTGGAATTTTCTGCCAAACAATCACTATGTGTAGGCACAATGCTCAAACTCTTGCCAGGAAAAACTACAAAGGTAAGAATCGACAATAAAATGATTGCCAGTATGCACTCTTTCATTGTTATTTCTAACACAATTGTCTTCTTAACACTGACATGTAGACAACAAAAGGAACAACCAGATACCAGATAGTTTCCCAGGAAAGGTTCTAATCATGGACACCGGAAACGTGAACTCAGAAAATAGGTACCAATTGCACGAAGACTATCGACGGAAAAATTCACCGGAATTCCAATACTTCATGAAAAGAATTCTTGGAGCGGTGTCATTAAAACAGACCGACTTCAAAAAAAAATCACTCAGAACAACAGTCAGTAACATTTTCACCCAAAGCAATAAGCATTTGCATTGTCTTTCCCTTACAATGACAATGACTCATGGCTAAACACAACAAAGGGCACAAGGAAGAGAAAGAAATTCACTGACAGTGACTCAGGAAATAAGGAGGGATGGAGTGACGAGGGACAAGATCTTTACAAATACCTTCGTGAGTGAAATAGAAAAACAAAGGGAGGAACAACAGTCAAAAGATTTAGAGATAGGACTACTTAAAATGTACCAACAGCAAAATGGCAATCATACACAATAAGATAATGAGGAGGATGAAGAGAGTAAAAAGGAGAAAAGACAGAAGCAAAGACTGTAGCTTGATCAAGACTCTTGGCAAGGATGACGAGGACTACAAATTTTACATCAAATACATGAAAAGTTTACCAAAGTAAATGGTGATAACAACAACATTCAAAGTAGTGTGGTTAGTTAATTAATAATTTATGGTTTGCACAATATAGTTCATTGTCTTCTATTTGAATTGTATACAATGAATGAGATTATTGCAAAAGCTGATAAAATACTTTCATCTTTGTTCCAAAATATGTTTTTTTTTGGTATTTGATATTCGTAGTGTGAAGTGTGAGTATTGTGAAATGGCGGAGATTATTGCAAATGCAGATAAAATACTTTCTTCTTTGTACAAAAATATGTTTGTTGGCTTTTGGTATTTTATATTTGTAGTGTGAGTATTGGTGTGGAAGGGTCGTAACATAATAGATTGGCAGTTATCAAGAAACTAATACAATTGTGAAGAAATTTGTATCAACCCTATGACAATATCATTGCACATAAAGGGATATTATTACGAAAGATAAGTTTTGTAAGGAAAAAACAAAAATTGAATGGAAAATAAATTATTATTGGGGTAAGTATGAATCAAAATTGTAAAGTAGAAAAATTGTGAAGCAACCATAATGCGGGGGCCGAAAACTATGGGTGTGAAAATAGTCCTCCTTGAAATTGTTGCATGCAAAAATACATAGAGAATTATTTTTCACGCGAAATCAAAACGTTTCAGAATTTTTTAAATACATTGCACAAAGTTGATGCAAGCATGAGCATCATTTAAGTGACGTACAAGCCTAACAAGACATAGCTATATGACCACGCCAGGTTACTACCAATGGTTATTTTAGAGTTGGTTCTTACTAAGCTGACAGATTAGCCATAGTAGTTGGCATACATTTTGCATGGATATTTGGCACGTCAACCGCTTGTCCCTTGTTGCACTTCCCTTAGATGCTAAGCTAGCACCCACTACTAGCCTAATCATAGTCACAAGCTAATATTTACCAACAACAACAAGACAAAATATCCCCAGTTCACAAGGCCAAAAATAAAAGAAGCTGCTGATTCAGTAGCTATGAAACAGGCCACAAAACCTTAAAGAATAATCTGACCCTATTCATTAGGTACAAGTAAATAAAGTATAAGGTCAGTGTTGGATTGAAGATCCGTACATTACCTCATATCATGCATGTGGAACCATGTTCTGATGACACTTTGATATCACCACTATGCTCTCATCTGATTGGATAATAGTGTTTGTTTCTTCAAACTGATGGATACAATTATGTGTGTTGATTGTATCAACTAAGGGAATATCATGGCGCCGCTTTTAGAAAATGTAATGTGTAAAAACTATGATAACAACAGTAATCTACTGATTGGGAATCCTGATTGATCTGAAACCCAGATTGGAGAAGTCACCAGATATTTCCAATCTGGTCATTCTCCAGATATCTTCAACCTGGTCATTCTTGTTCCAGCTAGAAGTCATCCCAGCTGAGGGATAATTTGTATTCATGACTTGTAAATTGACCACTTTTGGTCCCCGATATGGTACAAGCTTCCAAATGTTGTAAGTCTCTTCAATCATGTTGATGCTTTAGACTCTAGACTTTCACTGTTCCATTGGTGAATACATGAACTAGTGTCAGATACGGCCCATGAAAGTGTTCTTGCAGTTTGACCAGACCATAGGTTTTGACCACTACCTGATGGCATATCTGATAGTTGTGATCTACTCTGCTGTGATTCAGTCTGAGCAGATTTTGATCAACAAGCTGCTGTCATTGATTCCATATGGCTTCAAAATTGGCTATTAATGGTACATCTACCATCGTATCTCTCCCAAATACTAAAACTCCTGGTGATGTCTGTAGAGTGTGATTGACTGCACATTGAGTTACATGTATGCAGCTTGATAGCGCATTATCTACAATCTGTTCTACTTCCTGTTTGTTGTTTGCATGAGTTTACCATTTGATTGTGAATTCTTCACTGTTTTTTGATCTAACTTGATTCCATTCTGCTTCAACATGGCTTGAAACTCCTGCCCCAGAAATTTGCCTCGATTGTCATGCACACACTGATTTGGTTGTGGGTATCTGGTTAACCCTCCATTGACAAACTGGCCCAATACATGTTGTTGGCTTGATTTGTTTGTGATTCTAACTATTTCTGCCATGTTGGTTATGCGATCTATTGTTATCAAGCATTTGAATTCAAACTGTCTGTTTCCTGCCTTTATTCTCCATGGTTCAATGAGATCTACACACTTCGTTCCATGGGGCTACTGGTGCATCATGTGGCAACAAATTTCTATATCCTCTGCCTCCTTCCTTGTACTGATGACAATTCACCAGGCATGCGTAGAATGTGGCTGAAATTGTGTCATATACTACTCATTGTATGCCGCAGTGTCCCTGCATTATGTGATACCAATGGGCCACTTGCTGGTGGATGAGAGATGTTGGGATAATAAATTTCCAATCCTGGTTCCTATCATTGACTTGTACTATTAGCTGCTGCCCATTTATCACAATATGGGATAGTTAGTTGGATCTGCTTGATTGGCTGTTCTGAGGTGCAGATCTTGGTTCTAGTAGCTCTAGATATTGGTGACGGTTATTGGATTTACTGGATTTGTCATTTCTTGCAGGAGGGGAGGGGGGGCATATTGAGCAGGCACTCTATCATCTCATTGATATCATTTATGGTGACAAATGTTTCATCAATAATAATGATATCATCCTTTGGAATCTGGATGGCATGGAAATCCAGAGGGTGGCTCCATTCAAGGCAGGCTCAAAGAGCAGTCTTCAAGGACGTTCTTCTTCCCTTCAATGCATTTGAGGGAGAGGTATCAATCTATTGGCTGATACCCTTGTATTTTTTTATTTTGTGCATTTTTGGTTGCTTCATTTTGTTTGTCTGCCGCATCAGCTAATGTCGCTGCTGCCTCTGACTGCGTTGTTCTTGCAGTTGTGTCCACATTGTCTGCATAGTTGATCATTGTTTCAGTTTGTATTGTATCCTGCTTGGGCGCCACAACAAGCTTATTGATCAAGTTTGCTTTATCCTGAACAGGAGGAGGAGCTACTATGGGCATTCTTGTCTGTAGTCATTCATGTTGATTCTGATAGAGGTTTTGGTTGCTAGCACTGCTCATACTGATTTTGGAATATGCATCCTGCGCTGACACTGCTGGGTGCAGCTGCTTTCGTTCAATCCTTGTCCTCTATTATTGCTGGTGTGGGCCCCAAATCAGTCGTTGTGGAACCGTTGTTGAACCTACCATCAGATTGATCTCACCCTCCAAATGATTTCCCAAGCTGACTCCCATTCAAGTTACTTTGGTTACCATATTACTGGTATGGTGCTTGTGATTGATCATTTGGATTCATTCTACACTCATCCCATGTATGTTATCCCCATGGATGCCTTTTGCACTTACTGTTATCTCCGCATCCGCGTCCTCTGCCTCCTCAACCTCCAAATCATTCATTGTTGTTCTTTCCCTTTTCCTTCTTCTATTGTTCTTTCTTATGCCGCTTGTCTGTATCACCTTTACAGATCAAAATGTAATTTTGTATCTTATGGATAGTGGTGTCATCAAAATGATGCACTGATTTGATGTAGACCTCTTTCCACAATTTTGGATGAATGTTGAAGAACACTCTCTTTCTTTGTTGTGCCATGAGGTTTGTGACAACTTCTCCCAGTAACCTGTCAGTGCAATCAAAAATAAGGTTGACACATTTGAAATGACCGTGCTCTGCCAGTTATACTAACTTGGCAAATTGCCTCTACTTGAAGGCTGTGATCATTGTATCCCTTAGCCTCTGGATTGACTGGGAGTAATTGAACGTAGGGGACAATGGATCTTCTGAACCCAGGGCGTGTCTCTGGAAAGTTAAGAAGCTCTCCCACCATTTGATTCCATCTTTTTCTTGGCCCTTGAGTGAGCCATTGTTTCCACTGATTCTGCCATCTCACTATTGGTAGTAATTCTACATCTTCACATGTGTTGACAAAGATGTCATACTAGTATGTATAAAGCAATTCCTCTATTCCTGCTTCTGTGAACTTTGTATATTCTTCTTCTTACCAACCCATTGATTTTGCTCATAATCTATGAGCAGCTTATGATATTCTCCGTCATCTGAGATATGGAATGGTCTTTTGCATTGAATGCAAGGTGTGTCTGGGCTAATATAATTCATTTTTTGTATTTCATATTTTTGTATTAATCATACACGATATTCCTGTTGTAGTACTAGTAGTGTATCAACTGAGGGAACACGCGTCGCGTTTTTAGAAAATGTAACACAGTATGTAAAAATTATGATAAGATCAATCTACTGATTGGGAATCCTGATTGATCTAGAATCTGGATTGCAGAAGTCGCCAGATATCTTCAATCTGGTCCTTCTCTGCATATTCTTCAACCTGGTCATTCTCATTCCAGCTGGAAGTCATCTCAGCTGAGGGATGATTCATTCGTATTCATGACTCGATCTCAGTATCGATCACCGCGATGATTATTGTCACTATCATCGGTCTAAGTAGCCACGATTCCATAATACTGTCGTCAGACTGTGATGCGTGGGCCTATTTCCAACAGAATCGCCCGATAATCTGATCGGATTGATCTGTTATCTCTCTTCACGATTACAAGACGAGCCCAATCAAAGAAGACGATCGCCGATAGCGATTCCCGAAGGACCTAAGCTCCCTGGATCTATTTACTTATCCAAACAAGATATGCCGGTACTACCTTAAAGGTATCAAGAATCGTCGAGTTAACGTACTGATTTTCAGATCCATCCAGCAACCATTTTTTAATTCATCATCTCCCAGCCACGACACCACACCTTTGAAAAATCATTTCAAGATTTCACAGCTCTCCGATTCCGGGCTGTTCCAGATATCTGTATGGACACACTGATACGAGTAACTTACTCGTACCACTCCCATTCCTCGAATCCAGATATTGACCGAATTCTTGAATTTCTACTCTTGTTACCATGCCGACACGACTTCCGTGACACCACTTTCGAAAATTTATTCCCAGCCATACATCAGCTCTCCAAATCCAAGGCGGTTTTAGGCTTTTTAACTTTCTCGTTCGTCCGGTTACACCGAGACCCCTACGGTATTATCGAAAAATCCAAGTTCCCTGGAAGATATCCTATTTTTTCTGTCAAGACACGCCGCACCTCTCTTGTTAAGGCTACCGTCTCTATTCCTTATTTTCGAATAAAGTCGATTTTCCTTTATTTCCTGACACGCTGACAGGCAAACTCGACCATGTCAAGCCAAGTTCGCGCCGTCTCCAACCCCTTTCCTTCCTTTGATGAAGACCTCGTATTCATCCTTAAAGAGATTCTCAAGCAAGTTGACGAAAGCCGTGCGATCCCACAGGCTCTGAAAGAATACCGGCTAACCTCATGGCATGACTTTGCCTGCATTGAACCTGCAGATGTTGCCGCCTTATCCCTCAATGACAGGGGCTACACTGAGCCTCTTCCTGGCTTCCACAAAAGGCTCCTCCTTGACTTCATCTCCTTTCTGACTTCCAGGGCTGATATTACCTCTCCCCTTGTTCCTAAAGCAACTGATTTTGACCATGTCAGCTTTGGAATTCATCGCGCTCACCTTATTGCTCATCGACGAGGCGGGATCCTTCCTACGCCATCGCCGTTGTTCCAAGCTAAGCCTGCTTCTCTAGGAACGGCCGCTCCAGTTCCTCATCCTAAACCTGTTTCTGCAGCGCCACCGGCTCTAGCTCCAGCTCATTTGCCTAATACTACCACTACCCTCCATTCCATTGACACGATAAATCCCTCCAACAGCAACGTTCTCGCGGACCCAATTTCTAGCATTTCTAGCATTCCTGTCGACTGCAACGGTGAGTTTTTCTTCTAATTTGAAACTCCTCTTCAACTCTTTTTCAATTCTTTCTAACGGTTTTCTTTGTCGTACACTCCAGATCCTTCCCCTAAACTTCTTTCTGACTGAGCTAGCGCCAGCTCATTTGTCTAAGGGTCCAACTAGCCTCCATTCCATTGACATCGTGGACCCGACTTCTAGCATTCTTGTCGACGGCAACGGTGAGTTTTTCTTCTGATTTGAAACTCTTCTTCAACTCTTTTTCAATTTTTTCTAACGGTTTTCTTCGTCGTACACTCCAGATCCTTCCCCTAAACCTGTTTCTGATGAGCTAGCGCCAGCTCATTTGTCGAAGAGCCCAACTAGCCTCCATTCCATTGACGTCGTGAACCCGACTTCTAGCATTCTTGTCGACGGCAACGGTGAGTTTTTCTTCTGATTTGGAAGCTCGTCTTCAACTCTTTTTCAGTTCTTTCTAACGGTTTTCTTCGTCGTACACTCCAGATCCTTCCCCGATACCTGTTTCTGATCTGCCAGCTCCAGATCCAGCTCATTTGTCGAAGAGTCCAACTAGCCTCCATTCCATTGACTTCGTGAACCCGACTTCTAGCATTCCTGTCGACTGTAACGGTAAGATTTTTCTTCACATTTTTTTGAAAGCTCGTCTTCAACTCTTTTTCAATTCTTTCCAACGGTTTTCTTCGTCGTACACTCCAGGTCCTTCCCCTAAACCTGTTTCTGTAGCGCCGCCAGCTAAAGCTCCAGATCAAGTTCTCGCTAAAATTCTAGCCAAAGCTCTAGCCAAAGCTCCAGCTAAAGCTATAGATCAAGCTCCAGATCAAACTCCAGCTCCAGATCAAGCTTCAGATCGAGCTCCAGCTCCAGATCGAGCTCCAGCTCCAGATCAAACTCCAGCTCCAGCTCTAGATCAAACTCCAGCTCCAGATCAAACTCCAGCTCCAGATCAAACTCCAGCTCCAGCTCTAGATCAAACTCCAGCTCCAGTTCAAACTCCAGCTACAGCTCCAGTTCAAACTCCAGCTCCAGCTCCAGCTCCAGCTCCAGCTCCAGTTCAAACTCCAGCTACAGCTCAAGCTACAGCTCAAGCTACAGATCCAGCTACAGATCCAGCTACAGATCCAGCTACAGATCCAGCTACAGTTCAAACTCCAGCTACAGATCAAGCTCCAGATCAAACTCCAGCTACAGATCAAGCTACAGCTACAGCTACAGCTACAGCTCCAACAAAAAAGAAAAAAAAGAAAAAGACAAAAACATAGTGTGGATTGAAGTTGAGCGAGTTAAGCAGAATATCAGCGCCAATTTAGTCATCAGCAAAATGCACAAAACAGACATAATATGTTGTAATCGTACCATAATTCTTTATTTTAAGTCAATCAAACACGTGCCCAAAATCAACCACGTACGTATGTATTTTAGCTGTTTATCAGACCCAATGTCTAAACCAATTTTACGCCCGTTTTCAAGTATGTACTCCCAAATGTAGAGAAGAAACAGGGTAATAGAGCAAACGAGGACTTAAGCGGGTGGATAGCTCCCAGATACTTTAACCAAGATGCCCAGGATCCACATACTAGCTCAGTGTGATTCACAATACTAATTGAACAGCTGGCAAGTCAAAATAGTCATGTGACAGGCGGAAGACGACGCGCGGGATTGCAACCTGGAGGGACTAGTGAACCTACCCAGTATAAGCATGCTGGGATAAACAAGAAGCTGTCCTGTGCGTGCACGCAACGGTAGGCAGATATTGCAACCAATCACATAATGATCCAAGAGAGGAAGAAATGTGTCCATGGCCAACATACGATGTAGTAATAGCGGTAGACCTGCTGCATTTACAGGGAAGCTAAGAACAAACCACTGTTATACAAACAGCGTTTTTAAGACAATTTGCCACAGAACAGAAGGCTGAATTAAAAAGACTAAGGGAGGATACCGCTGGAAGCAATAGCAACCAATCAAATGGGATGACAAAAACACAAAGAAAAGCAGGGGCGGTTACTGCGAAGAAGCGGAAAATGCAGTTTGAAGAAGAACAACGCAATGACGAGCCATCCATGCAGAGTAGTCTGTGATAATGAATCAGTAGTGAACAATAGGAAAAGACCGGAAGTGTGTTAAAGAAGAAGGTCAATGCAATCTGCTACCATAAAGCAAGAGAAAGTATTGCAGCTGGTTGGGTAAAAGTATGCAAGGAGCTTGGAGAAACCAACACAGCCGACCTACTAACTAAGCTACTCCCTGGACCCTGATTAAGATAACTATCTAGCTATTGTGTGTGGAGATGAGTTGGTGAGATAAGCACCAGTTTCCAACCAAAATGGGAACATTAAGAGGCATGCAAAACGTATGCCCCAGTCGTGTGACGAATGTGCTACGAAAGTTTCGCATAAACCCCGAAAACAAATATCCCTTAACAGGGAGGGTCTCTGTGCATAGTAAGACACACATAGAAACAACTACCAGTTCAAATGTACATCACGAAGATGTGCGATACGATTGAAGGGAACAGCTTGGAGTTAAGCAACTTGTTGTTGGCAAAAAATACAGACTTTGTCGGCATCAAATTCGATTGAAAAAGCCGACAAAACGAAACGACGACCGAGGTGTGGGAAACAATACGAGATACGAATATTCCAATGATCAAGCATTAGAATCAAACGAACCTCCACTACTTGGAATCCTTAAGTGGTAAAAACGATATCACCTAAGGCTACAAACAAAAGAGGATAATCGGTTAGAATAAGACATATCCAAAGACCTGACCAATAAGTAAACACTTGGAATCCGTAAGTACATTCAAAAGAATATACTTGATATCCCGTGAGGAAATTACTTATTGCAATCAAGAAAATTGATACCGATTCTGGATGGGCCTCATTTATCTACCCACTCTACGAACAAGCATACGCCCCACCGGATACGAAACACTTAACCTTCGCAAAAGACCAATACCATCAAATGGCCGATAAAGTAAGATCCGACACGACGCTAATACACGTCCGCAGCAACAGCAGCAACAGTATCTGTACGAGAATGGTACTAACAAATAACCGGGGAAGATCTCTACTACTGTAAAATACAGAGAGCCCCGATACAGTACGAAATACTTAGTAAAAATAAGAGCGTCTCTCTGAGCTCACATCTCTTTAAATTTTAACATCATGTAGTACCTTTGGTCAATTTTTAGAGTAACAACAGGTTATAGAGCCCTTATAACTCACGCATTGGCGTATACTTTAAGAGCCTATCTCCTGCCCGATCAGCACCTCCACTGACCGGTCACAGCCAGAGGACATTGCTGTTGAGCAATAGGCCTTCCCCCCCAGCGCAGAGATTGTTGCACGAGCCTGCTGTTGAGCGACTCCCTTCCAATCTCCCCCCCTCTTCTACTCCGCTTATTTCTCCAACAAACGTTCCTTTGGTCCTTTCCTCGGTTAATTCCTCCGATTCTCCATCGGTCCTTCCTTTGCATATTCGACGGTCTTCTCTGACGGTCGCTATCTTTCTTTGGTTAATTCCTCGACCCCACGGTCTTCTCTGACGGTCGATATCTTTCTTCGGTTCATTCCTTGATCCTCGTCCCTCCGACAACCGCTATTCTCTGTCCCTTTGTCTCCCTCCGGTCCTCGCCGCTTCTACCGCTGACGCCGGTTTTCTCTTTCTTTTTGCGCATTCTTCCACCGGTCACCGTTTCGTTCTCTCGACAACGGCACCGTTTCTTCTACCGCCGCCGACTCTGCTGTTTCGTTCTCTCGACGATGATGCATCGCTTCGCCGCCACCGTTTTCCCCCTTTTTTTCTTCTTCCCCTCCTGCTTGTGAATCAGGGGGTGTATCAACTGTCTCTACATACAGTTCTTTGATAATCCACAAGCAAGCATGGCCAACCTATTTGATTGGAATGCCATTGAAGGCATTCGATTCAAATTCAAGGGCAACAGCCCCTATGATGAACAATTGAATACCCTATATTCCACTATCCTGGATGATTACCAACACAGAAGACTTATTTGTGGAGAGCACTACAACGGACGCTAAGGTACTAGCCCCCTCAATGATGACCAATCTATGTGGCAGTGTTATCAACGCTATCACCTACCCTCTCCCCCAATTAACAGAGCTCCAGAAAGGCCACATCCCACAACTACTATCTGGTTGCGCTGTATACTACATTGCACCAAATGGAGACTCCAAGAAACTGTGAGGCCCTGTTGACTTGGAAAAGACTGCTAAGGAAGCGCTCGCGCATCACACCGATGACTCCTCAAAACCATCCATTACCATTGAACTCCTAATCACATCTTGGAAGTTTAAACCCACCTGGAAAGCCCAACCATTTGATAAGGTTTATGAAGGTGCCATACAGGCCAATTCTGATGATGAGACCACCGGTGACCCTTCAACACCCCAAGCCAGAATCTACGATGAAAAGATGATGGAACTCCTTGAAGGACAACGTGCTCTCCTTGATAAACTATCAGAACGTGGTATCAACAACAACAACAACAACAATGCTGGCGCCAATCACCAAGCAACACTTGATCTACCATGGAACCCAGCAACCTTACCACCACTGGTTAAGGAGAGATACAATCGCAGAGACAAATTCCTCACCAGTGATGACATGAAATACTTTGAAATCGCTTCCACAGACGCATCAGGAAATGAAAAAATTGTCAGACAAAACTACTACCTTCACAATCTAGGCAGTGGTAGAAATGACCAACGCCTGATCACTAGAAGTGGTGACTGCTTTGATCTAACCAGAGCCTCTGACAAATCGAAGGAAGCAGCTAGGGACAAATCGTTTCTCTCTGGCTTGCCACAACTAAAGGATTCAACACATCCTAAAGTTAGAAAATGGTACAGGGAAATCACTGCTCATGCACAACAACACCACATCTACATCCATCCATATTACCTCTACAGGCGCGAAGCCAATCATCTCAGAGGATTCACCATTGGAGATAGCCTCCCACATGACCTACCTACAAGATTTGAATTGGCCATCAATGAATGGGGAAACCTCATTTACACTGCACTCAGAACTGATAAAATCATCCCTGATTCATGTGCAGGTATGAAGGCCACCATTCAAAGCTTTGAAGGGGGACAAGGATACAAAGCCCTATACACAGTCATTGCACAGACACATCCCAACTCCAAAAGGCCATCCAATGCGGGTCGAATGGTCAGGAACCCTCCAAATCAAGATGCAAATGAATCACTTGAAGAATACTACTTCCGTTACAAGGATTATTTGAGACTTAGAGTCTTCCTCCACAATCAACCCGGCACAATCAGTTCAACAGAAGAAGTCAGCAACCTTATTGAAGGAACAACTCTCTCACAGGAACTCTTCAAGAAAACAGAAGATGAACGCAAGTCAGATGACCAATTCAAACGAGACAAATACAAAGCAGGCAGGCTGCTGCAAACTCTCCAAACATATGAGCAAGAGATCAAGGCTGAAAAGAAGTACAAGGACAAAACCTCCAAACCAAGTCTGCCCAAGCACTTACCAACCACCAGAACCAGACCAGGCCCTCGCCATAGTGATAGGTTCCAAAAACGCGCTGGCAACAATACTATTAGAACACCTTCTACTCTCACCTCTCACTCAATCAGTCTGATTGACTCCCTTGGATACCCTGAAATGGATGAAGCATCTGACAATCCTTTCCTCCATCAAGCATACTGCGATGCCATCACTGCATTTGACAAAGAACCTAGTCTCTTTGACACCTCCAGGCAATGCATTGTTTGTCACACCTCTGGACATAACTTTGACAATTGTCCTGCCCTACAAGATGTTGAGTCACTCAGAAAGCATAGGATTGCTACTGCAGTTTTATCAGTAAAAGCAAGAGAGAAGCGCAACAACTGTTGGATTCCACCCAACGCATCTCCCAAATCCACATTGAAGATGAGGACAAAAATGAAGGCTCTCCAGATGATGAACCAGAAGACCAAAATTTTTGCCAAGGCCAAGAATAGACAGTCTTTCTTGCAGCCACACGGTGTCACCACAAGATGATCCTCAAGGATTTGACAATGCCACAGCCCCTCCAGAGGATGCCTTATGTCCCTCCTTAGACTCTAGCAGTGTCAGTTCCTATGAATCAGTCCAAATTGGTGCTGTCAATCTGCTTCCTAGTGATATCCTCCAACCATCTATTCCAACAGATGTCTACTGTGATATGGAAACACTGGAAGTTACAGCTCCTGCATTAGAATCACATTTGGAAACCAATGGAGATCCCAACTTCGACAGAGACAATCCTATCTCAGTTGATACCAACCATGTCAAAAATCTTGTCCCTTCAGATCCTATTGCAGCTGCAGCATATTTCCAACAGGGTATCAGAGCACAGATTGATACCGGTGCTAAAGTTTCTTGCACAAACCTGCGACATATCCTCCACGACTACAAACCTTACACCAAGCTGAGAAAATATCCAGTCAGGCTCACAGCGGCAATTGGAGGCAAGGCAGCCAGCTGCATTCCTCAAGGATCAGGCTATGTGCATATACCAGCTCCCAACCACATAGGGTATATTAGAGTCTTCTTCTATTATTCCCCCTCACTGTCAAAAACATTGCTGAGTGAGAATGACCTCTGTGGAATGACATCACGCATGAGACAACAATTCAGTGGGCAGTCCATACACAAAGCTTTTGACCCGTCTGTTCAACAGAATGGCAACCTCACCATTATTTGTCATCACAAACATAGCACTGCTAAAAGCATTGTCCTCCACAGAGCCATCATTGATGGCCAGTGTTTCACACACCCAGTATTGATACCAGATGTTGATTTTGCATCCCCACATGCCAATTGCGCAACTTCCTCAGCGTACGCTTTAGCCACTGACATGGAGTTCAAGCAAGCTTGCAAACTGGCCTCCAAAGAAGCCATTAGCAACTACAGGTATGATATCTACACAAATCTTGTGACACTACAAAAATGCACTGAAGCTGCCAGAGCTCAGCCTGATACCAGCAGCGCACCACTGTTTGATGAAAAATTGTTTTTCACCAAGATTGTTGACAAACATATCCCCATTCAAGCCATCAAAGCCAAAACATCCCAAAATTTTCTGGCATCAGCGAACTGGGACACCCATGTGATGACTTTCTATACCAGGCACATAAGCACATTCTTGGAGTACCAAAGTTCAAGCGTCAAACAAGTATTCTTGATCAATGTCCAGCTTGCATCCAGTGTAAACAAACCAAGACTCCTGCTGGGTCCCATTCCACAAGGAAGGCTACACAACCTTTTCAGGGTTTGTCTATTGACTTTGCTTTTTCAGGAACCAAATCCTCCAACAGTAAACAGCAGCGCAATTATGTAGGTATTCATGGTGAGACAGCTTGGATTCTCATCACAGATCACTACACAAATATGAAATATGGCGACACCAGGATATCCAAAGCTGCACCTCTTCATTGGCTTGAATACTTTTTCAGTCAGCACAACCCCACTTGCTCCAACAAGTATGTGATAGTGGATCAAGGTGGTGAACTTTATCACAATCCTGACATCCAGAACCTCTTCTCTGCTTTTGGATACTCCATATTCCCCACTGGTGCTGATGCTTCCCATCAGAATGGCACCGTTGAAAGAGCGCACCGAACTCTAGCTAACTCAATGAGAACCATGCTCAGTGGTGTCAACCTACCAATCAAGTTCTGGCCTTTTGCGTTCTACCATGCACTGGGCTTGTCCAATGCCTTCCCTGAAGGTAACCAACCCCATTCGCCCTTGGAATTGGCAACTGGTCAAAAGGAAAATCTCACTGATTTCAGAACCTTTGGATGCAGAGTTTGGGTGAGACCTCCAGGCAAGCGACCAGTCCAGCTCAAACCGAATTCCAGAAAAGGCATATTCTTAGGTTTTGTACCATACACTACCAGAAACATTCTTTGGTATGATACTGAGACACACAGAGTCAAGATTGCCACCCATGTCAGATTTGATGAAGGCATGAACGACCTGCCCATTGTTGATCTCCCCACGAATGTCAAGCACCTGCTCAGGACTGATGACAACCTTCAACTGCCACCAGAGCCCACTGACGTATCATCCAGTGATTTCCAGTTTTCCATCTCACCATTTGCAGACCTCACCAATCCCAGGCTCTCTACTTCCAGTTCCTGTCAGGATCAAGCATTTAGTCTCCGGTATGCCAATGATTCACTACTTGGCAGAGCCTATGTCACTGATATTTTTCCCAAAAGTCCTGCCTCTGAGCTCTACTCCTCTCATAAGAAGTCCCTTTCCAAGCTCAGGGGCGCTTATATTGTATCTATCAATCACAACTGTGTGTTTACTGCTGCTGATGTTACAACAGCCTTGCATCAATCACATGCTCGAGGGGTGCGGGATTCCATAGATACGCCTGTTACTTTTGCACTTGAAGAAAAATTACCTATGAAAGACGTCAGGAAACATTTGAATGAATATGGACTATTTGCTCCCAACACTTCTTGGAAGGAACCCACTGATGAAGAAGATTCACCATTCTTAGAACGGCTTTCATCCATCAAAACCATCAAGCAAATTGGCACCAAATACAAGCACATCATCCAATCAAGAATCAAGAATCAACCAGGTTGATAGCACTGAAGCACTCCATGCTTCCATCCAAAAACACTTGGCACCAACTGAGGATGACATGGGTGTTGTCATTCCCACTATTGATATTGCGTCACTCAGAGCCATCACCAAGCTTCATAGAGCCGGTAATCATGCATTACCCCTAGATGCAGATTCACTACCGACTGAACAAATTGAACTCTTAATCAAGGTTATCAATTCAAAAGCAACTACACCAGAAGAACAAGCACTAGGACACTTCACTCGCAGAAACCTCAAGTTGCTATCAACATGGACTGAATGGGAAGCTGGAGAGCGCAAACAACTTGACCAGTTTGAAGACTTAGAAATGTTTGGATCACCCATTCCATACCCTAAGGATCCAGAAGCCATCATTCTCAGGCCCCATTGGCAATGCAATGTCAAAAGGAATGGCGTCCGACAAGCAAGACAGTGCTGCAATGGAAGCAAATATGCAGCTCCAACCCTGCATGCCATTGCCATGTCATACTCATCATGTGTTGAACACCCCATCCAAAGATTGTTTTTTGCCATTGCAGCTAGCCTCAACCTCAAAGTATATGCAGGTGATGCTGCTGACGCGTATGCGCATAGACCAGGACCAAACATCCCTACTTACATGACTATTGATGATGCGTATGCAGAATGGTATAAGCACAAGCATGGCACAGACATAGACAGAAGATTGGTGCTTCCTGTCCTTCGAGCGCTCCAAGGCCATCCAGAATCTGGAAGACTTTGGGAGACCCACATCAACAAGATTTTGAAAGGTCCTGATCTCAACTTCAAGACCACCACGCATGACAGGACAATCTATACAACAGTCTTTGAGGGCAAAACAGTATACATGCTGAGACAAGTTGATGATTTTGCGCTAATCTGCACATCAGAATCCATATCTGACAAGATCTATGACATCATTGGTGCGAAATTGAAGCTACCTAAAGAAGATGTTATCCCCTTCACAAAAATGGGATTGCTTGAAGATTTCAATGGAATTGATGTCACACAGACAGCTGATTACATTGAACTGTCCTGTGCCAATTGCATTGACAGAATCATGAGATCTCATGGTTGGGAAACTGATTCTAAGATGAAGCCGCACTCAAAGCCATCGGCATCATTGTCAACTGAAGTGCTGAGCCAACTGCAATCACATACAAATGGACCTTTAGAAGGCACCAACGAACACGCTGACTTACAATTCACATCTGGTTTCTCCTACAGGACACTCTTGGGTGAAATGATGTTTGCATATGTCAGCTGTCCGCCAGATATTGGGTATGCAGTGACCCTGATGTCAAAATACAGCTCCAATCCCACTCCCTTTCACTATTCCAGTCTGAAGAACATAGCTCGCTACCTCAGAACAACCAGATCATGGGGTATTATATTCTACAGACCAAATGCTGAGCCATCTCTGCCTCCAGGGGTACCATACGACGAAGCAGTCCAAGATGCAGCACTCCCCAAATACCCTGAAGATATCAAGCAAAACAAATTGATGTGTTTTGTCAATGCAGCATATGGAAATGATCCGAAACATCACAGATCCACCACAGGCTATGTATTTACCTATGCTGGTGGAGCAATTGTTTACAGATCCAAAGCGCAGTCACTCACTGCGCAGATTTCCACAGAAGCTGAGTTCATTGCGGCAGTTATGGCAGCCAAAACAGCCAGATATCTCAGGTCTATGCTCAAGGAACTGGGATTCGTTCAAGTTAGTCCAACCCCAATCTATGAAGACAATGCATCAGCGATTGAAATCATAAATGCCCAGAAGCCAACAGAAAGAACCAGACATATTGAAATCAGGTTCTTTGCCATCCAAGCATGGAAAGAAAATGGTGAAATCAAGATGATTCACATTCCTGGAGTTATCAACCCTGCCGATGATCTAACCAAACCATTGGGATGGATCTTGCACACCCAACATGTAAGATATATCATGGGACACTACCCAAGTTAAAATTGTTTGATTGCTTCGATCAATAGCCGGATTACATCTTTCGAACGCTTCGATCGACCGCAGGATCTCATTTTACAATTGCGTCCAAATTGTAAGAACAATTTCATATTACAATCACGTTGATTTGATTCGATCCATCGATCCATCGAACAAAACTCCGTTTCAACCAAGGTTAAATATACTCCGACAGTAATCCAACATCGAGTGAACATGTTGGATCAAGGGGTGTGTTGTCGGCGAAAAATACAGACTTTGTGGGCGTCAAATTTGATGGAAAAAGCCGACAAAACGAAACGACGACCGAGGTGCGGGAAACAATACGAGATACGAATATTCCAATGATCAAGCATTAGAATCAAACGAACCTCCACTACTTGGAATCCTTAAGTGGTAAAAACGATATCACCTAAGGCTGCAAACAAAAGAGGATAATCGGTTAGAATAAGACATATCCAAAGACCTGACCAATAAGTAAACACTTGGAATCCGTAAGTACATTCAAAAGAATATACTTGATATCCCGTGAGGAAATTACTTATTGCAATCAAGAAAATTGATACCGATTCCGGATGGGCCTCATTTATCTACCCACTCTACGAACAAGCATACGCCCCACCGGATAAGAAACACTTAACCTCGCAAAAGACCAATACCATCAAATGGCCGATACAGTAAGACCGACACGGCGTTAATACAGCAACAGCAGCAACAGTATCGGTACGAGAATGGTACTAACAAATAACCGGGGAAGATCTCTACTACGTAAAATACAGAGAGCCCCGATACAGTACGAAATACTTGGTAAAAATAAGAGCGTCTCTCTGAGCTCACATCTCTTTAAATTTTAACATCATATACCTTTGGTCGATTTTTAGAGTAACAACACAATTTGGGCAGAATATCAGGGATGCAAGCAACAAATGTGGTTCACCAAGAATTAAGTCATCAGGAAAATGCAGAAAACAGTTATGGTATGTGCTAGTACCGTAATTCTTTATTTTAAGTAAATCAAACGCATGCCCAAAATCAACCAAGTACCTACGTATTTTTGCTGTGCATGTTGCTGGCGAGTAAGCTCATAGGTGGGCTGTGCTGAGTTGAAGAAGCATGATATCGCACCGGACCCAGGTGGGTGACCAAAATATTGGTTTCTACAGGAATGAGGACCATGTAAAGTATCATGATATGTCAGTGATACATGTATGACCAGTTAAGCCCTTCAACAGTCAGACATGTAACAAACTAAGAGGAGTATCTGTGATTGAAATAATATTGTGTAACTAGGAGGTTAAATATGTATGTGTTTATTAGTAAGAGGAATGGCGAGAGGTACAGGACATATGGCAAGAAACAAGAAATAATACACCTTGGACACAGACACATGGTGTGATAGTGAATATGGCATGTAAAGAGGTACTCTTCATTCCTTTAGTAGTTCTATCCAGTTAACAGCACAATAGGCATAGATGTGAACCCATACAAACAAAGGCATGCACGTGGAAATAGCATAAAACTAAAAAGAAAATAGGATTATTATCTCACATGAGTAGTATACAAATGCAGAGGCTGATTCTAGCAACAACAAGGCCAAAAACCAAGGCAAATCCTGAGCACCCCTGACACTACCACCAGTGGGGGATGGAAGCAATAGATATGCGGTGGGAAGAGACGTGGCAGACAAAGCCGGCCAGTGCCATCCCAACCGGTATTCGGAGGAAGACGTGACGACCTGGATGACACATCTTTGATATTGGCCAAACATAAGTCACAAGATTCATAAAGATGAAGAATGAGCGGGTACAATACAAAGGATGTACATAGTACAATGCTAAAGTTCAAAAAGCTATCAGTCACATTGACTGCATGAAGACCATCACAATGGAACAAGAAGAGACCTAGGAGCCAACAGAGAAGATAAGCGAGTTGAAGAAGCTCATCATGGAAAAGGAAAAGTCTAAGAGAGACATTGTTAACAAGCTCCTCAAATATAGTGAAGATATGTAAAAGATGGACAGTGCAATACATAGACAATGCAGCAAGGTGATGCTGCAGAAGCAGAATGCCAATGTCAAGTTTGAAGCAATACAGGATAGGGCAGATGCCATCAGAATATTCAAACTGATCAAGAAGATACGCTAGTGCAACTATGAGGCACAACAGTTCCCACCACTATTAGCAGCACTATACAACACCATAGCCCTGCTGTACAAGACAAAGCAAGGGGACCTCACATCAGAAATTGACGGGAATGATCAATTCAAGAACTTGGTCACTGCTGCAACAGCGCGTGGGTCAGTGTTATATCTCCTGGGGGTATCCAAATACATTCTAGCAAGAGACTATGGAGGGAACGGCCTCTCCAGCCTTACAGCAGCAGAGCAACAAGACATAAAAACCAAGGTAACCAACATGCCAATGGCCACGCTGCACATAGAAAACTCTAACCATGGTGTGAGGTATGCACAAATCAAACAGAAACTTGAAAACGACTTTCTGATGGGACAGAACAACTATCCCGCCACACTAGCAGAGGCCCACAGCATCCTAATCAACTTCTGATAAGTCAACCAGAACCAAAGAACACATGGGAATGATGGTGACACGTTTGCGCAAAATGGAGGGGAGCAATCTCTCAGTTGAGACAAGAGCTACTAGTATGTCACGTGCTACTGATGTGGACGAAAAGGACGCTAGACTACTCATACTAGGAGGACAAGTGTGTATAACAAGCATTTAGCACTACACTGAATCCCAACCAGCAGAGACATAGACACATGCCCAACAGACCGGGCCTGCACCTGCATCTGCAACCGCCACTGCAATGGTCCACTACAATATGGGATCAGTTGATACCATCCATGACGGCCCTTGCCAAATGATGTACTACACTTTCACTACTGGAAGTGCCAACACGTTACCAAGAACCAAAAAGACACGCAACATACTGATGTTCACTACAATGTGGTGATGAGCCAGAACAGAGGGAAGATAGATAGAGACTTGCTGCTATTGGACAACCAACTAACTGTGAATTTAATCTGCTGCAACCCCAGCCTACTCACTAACAGCACCAGATCAACCAATATATAAATATATTATGCAACACAATGCATATTACAGGAGTGATCACAAACAAAATGAGAACGGTGGCGGCATAGGTGCCATAGTCCATGATGAGGAGGCCTTAAAAGTTGATGAGGAGGATAACTTTTTCCTTTCTTAAGTGACCCTGATTATTCTGATAGGCAAAATAGGGATGCAGACAACAAGAATGGCGAGCTCACGTGTAGTGAGCAAGATCACATGTATGAGGAAGAACAACATCAAGGATACAACCTCCGGCAAAACCACCAAACTAGACAGTATGATCACATAAAAACAGCGGGTTTCACCAACACCATGTATGGTATCAAACAACTACGGGCGCATGCGCATGCAATCAACGCAATGCTTGTCTACAATGAGGATTAAAATTATGTTACAAACAGATTCGTGAGACACTTATGAGACTATGTGAACTCAATGCAGGTCTAAGGGCTCTTGGAAGCCAAGGCTTAGAAGTGGTGAAGTAGGAGCGACATCAGCTCCATGACAGAGGAGCACCAGTTAAGCCACTAGTAGATGAAAATGAGCTACTATTAAGCGAGCAAAGACACAAAGCGTTAGCCTATCTAGTGTTCTTTAAAGAAAATGTATGTGGAAAGATCAAGGGAGGCGGATGTACAGACAGCCGAAAACAGAGAGGGTGGATGAATAAAGAAGACACAACATCACTCACTCTGTCTGTGCACCGCTCATCATATCAACCATGATTGGTGCCTGTGAAGAGAGAGATGTGGTCACAACAGACATCCCCGGAGCATTCCTCCAAACCAAAGACCATAGTGGCAGCAGACACCTCAGACTGGCTGAAAAAATGCTGGACCTCCTGTTGTCAGAAATAGACCCCAGGCCACTACAACCAGTACGCAAGGACCCATTGAAAAGGAAGGAAATACGTCCAAGAACTGTTTCTCGACCCCCCGCGGGCTATCGCGCGGTATTTTTACAATTCTCGACCCTATTTTTTAAATTTCCTACCTTTTTAGGTCGCGTGTCTACTAAAATACCTCGCGCGTCGCACACCTTTACTTTTGAGACAATATCTCGTCACTCCTCAAATAAAATAACTATTTTAGGGTTAAGGATATCATATTCGTTTCGTGACAAGCACTATTTTGTGTACAACTTGTGCACGAATGACTTATTTCATTTTCTCAACATGTTTCCACCATACCGATATAATGGGCTCCGACCCAAATCCTCCAACTCCAACTCAAATCCCAGCTCCAACTCCATGTCAACTCCAAGTCGAATCCACCCCAGGCGGGCTATTGCACTCAAGGGTTTTGTTCGTCTTTAACGCCAGGAAGATCCGCTGTATTTTCAGAAGCTACACCGTCGGAATCGCCACTCCAATGTTGTTCGCTGCTCTCAAATAACCCCCCGCTTTGTGGATAGATGCTGCTGGTTACATTCGGAACGACTTGATGATTGCTAGTAGGATCGTCGCTTTCCTTTTTAACATTTGGATCATTCCTTTTTTCTTCACGAATCTTACGAATCATTTTTTGGATTCGAGCAGTCTCTTTCTTGTGATAAACAAGCATTTTCCGGAGTTCTTGTTCGAGATTGGCTGGGTGTTCCTGAACCACCTTTTGTAGTTTGTAAATTCCCTCCATGGTTGGTTCGACTGTCGATTGGATGATTAGTATTAGTAGTATCAGTAGAGTAGATTATCTATTCGAAGATTAGGTCGTAGTAACACCTAACACGTTGGTATTTGTTTTCCTCGTTGGAAAGATAATGAAATAATCAATTATAATGATGAAGTACTAGCGAAAATAATGTATTACTAGTATCTACTAGTAATAACTCATGCAAAATAGCATACTAGTTGGTTTTACCGGTACATGAAAGTCGGAATCAACTCGATCGTAATCAACAAAACAATTGTCCACGATTTCCATTTCGATAATCAGCAACGCAATTGTCCACGATTTCGTACTAGTATCTACTAGTAATAACTCATGCAAAAATAGCGTACTAGTTGGTTTTACGGGTACATGAAAGTCGGAATCAACTTGATCGCAATCAACAAAACAATTCTCCACGATTTCCATTTCAATAATCAACAACGCTATTGTCCACGATTTCCATTTCGATTCACATTTCCGTGCACCTTATGGAAGAACTGACGCGCCTGCCAACAAATGTTTGGAATAACTGATGGGATTGACCCGTCCGGCGCTGTGTATTAACCCTCTTAAGGAGTTGACTGTACGTACTGTTCACTACTAAACATATTGTACGAGGAATGTTGCAATCATCACTAAGTAGTAATTACTTTACGGACCATTTTTGCAATCGAAGTACGGTAGTAAGGAAATCTACCGTACAAGAAAACACATCACACACAAAGTAACACATGTAATTTTTTCCTTTCAACGATTCATCTTTGTGATCTCCTTCGTTTCGACCCCATCTACTGATATTTTCCTTCAAACAACTCTGCAACATCATGCCTCCTGTTATGAAAACCCCTCTTCTATTCTACTGCCGTTGTTGTGCGCTGAATGGCAAAAACTCCAAGTTTTTAGGATATAAATCCACGGCAAACAAGCAGGGTACTTTGAAATACGTCTCCGTTGGCCTAAGAAGACATCTTTATTGTCTTGATGAGTGCTGGGATTTCTACCATAGTCAGGGTCTAATTAAACGAAAGATCTATAACCTCTCCACCTCTATCAAAGTGCAGCCTACCTTGCCGTCTGTTCAACATTCTCCGTCTGATTTTGGGATGACTATGACACAAAACGGTCCATCTGTTCCCCCTTCCCATCTCTCCCAGCAACACACTGTCACAAGTCAGTCAGCGACGGGTCTTCATTCTGTTCTAAACCAACAGATTGTACATGATGTCTTTTTACCGCCAATGGATCGGAACGCCATTGAATCTTACATGGCTGTTTCTGCTGTTCAAGATGAAGATGCATTCCCGCTGAATAATGATATCGACAATTCCGATGACGAGGATGACAATGACGATGACGTAAATGAAAATAACGACACCAATTCTACCAACAACATTGATTGTGGAGACAACGAAGAAGATAACACTAATGGTTCTGCTGTTAATGTCGTTACTGCTCAGCCCGCCCCTCCACCACCTTCTTTTCATGAAAGCATTAATTTGAACGAAAGAGAGGATGCATTTCAAAGCCACACAAAACTACCGCCGCCCCCTCATCTTCTTGCTGAATTGGAACTCATGAATTTAATGGCCAGACATAAATTGCCACTGAACACATTCAAATCCATTTTCCAGTGGGCAAAGAAAAGTCAAATGAGACCGGGTTTTGATTTTTGCGATGCCAAAATTAGATCTCGGCAAGCAATTTTTGACAATCTCCAATCCAATCTTGGTCTCTCCGATATGAAATTTCATCCTCATATACTGAATTGGTTACCTGATAATAAGCCCACTCAGGTGTATGTCCGTTCTTTTAAGGATGCCATTTATTCTCTTCTTTCTGACCAGCAGCTAATGATAGAAGAAAACCTCTCCTTTCCCGACTATTCCACCCCTCTGTCTCCCGACAATAATCCTGAGTTGAATCCTAATTCTGTAATCTCAGAATTGCATCACGGCTCGTGGTGGAAATCTTCTTGGAAAGAAATTTGCAATCCCAATTCGCAAGAAATTCTTGTTCCTATTATATTTTACATGGACGGCATATCTTTGGATGCGCACGGACGACTTACGTTAACACCATTGAACATGACACTTGGTATTTTTAATGTGGAGACTCGTTCTCGACCTGAAGCATGGACAACTATTTACTTCCATCCCGACCCCGAATGGGAGTCAACCAGACACTCTCGTCCTGCCACTTCAAAGGAAAAAATTCAGAATCTTCACAATGGTTTGGAAGTAGTGTTTTGTTCCTTCAAAGCCGCGTGTAACGAAGACGGTGGTATCGAATGGAATTATCTTCCGTACGCAAATCAACAGTGGAGGGTAAAAATGAAATTTGCCATTGCCTATGTTATTGGCGACACAGAACTTCACGATAAATTGTGTGGAAAATACGGCTCCTTCAATAAGGGTGTCATGCGGATGTGCCGTCACTGCAACTGTTATTCTCCGAACATAAACATTCCTTCTGTTCAACCTGCAACAAAGAAGTGGTCACCTGTTGATTTCCATTGTTTTCCCGGCACAGATCTAAACGATATCAATAAGAACTTCAAAAACAACTCTCATCACAACATAAGGAATGTATTTCATGATTTATGCTTTGGTACTAATCAGAACAACATTCATTTTGCAACTCCCGGTGAATGTTTGCACATGCACCAGCTTGGTACTGCCAAACGGGCCATCGAGTCAATTGAATTGTTGCTCCGCGGAAGTGTTCCATGTGTTTATGCCCCCAATTTGAAGCACGGTGTGGCTGTTGCTAACAGTATTGGCCATTTAGCACAACGGTACGGTGGTTTGTTATCACGCCAGTCCGATAGAGATTTTCCTCGCACCAAATTTGGGACTCAGCTATTATCAACTACGAAGAAAGAAGGGCATGATTTCTCTGGAATGCTCATTTCTCTTCTGATCGCTATGGTTTCCAAACATGGATCTGACATTATTGGTGACCATCGTTTTGTAAAGAAACAGATAGAGGTAATTCAGCTAATTCTATCAATGGAAGAATTTCTTAAACACGGTCTAATGAAATATGGTTCCTTAAAGAATCTCCCAAAAACAATTGTTCACTTTATTAATTGTATAAACTCCACATGTCACAGGAAAGGGATGGGAACAAAACTAATCAAGAATCACCTGTACTTTCACCTACCAGATTATATCTCTTTATGGGGGAGCCCCGCAGGCTGGGATAGTGCTCCGAATGAGTCTCACCATAAAACTGAGATTAAAGGTCCTTCCAAGAACACGCAAGGTAATGCTGCATCACTAATCGGTCAAACGGCGAAGCGAAAGTCCGAGAAAATGATGCTAAGCCAGGCAACATATCACTTCAACTTGCATCCGCCTGATCCTCCTCCAATTGAACGACCTGATGGTGGCGGTTCTCATTTTCATATAATGAGAACCGAAAATGGGGAATCAACAATGAAGTGGCTTCGTTCTACGAACAAAAGCAAACCATTTTTTCCTTCTGACATACTCGACTTTGTTTGTGATTCTGTGCTACCTTTATTGGAGAATCCTTCACACATTTGTGGAGTTACAGAGCACAATCGTTTCGATGTTGCTTGTGGGTCTAATTTTATATTTCGCTCGCATCCTTCATATAGATCGGATAGTTCTCTGCTGAACTCCGTCTGGATGGATTGGTGTTTGATGAAATTGGACTTTGATTTAAATAACAATCCCAAGCTCATACCGTGCCATCTGGTATGCTTCTTAACTGTACAGAGTTTGAAGCAGCCATACAGTAGTATTGGTGGCTATCCAATTGATACAAACGGAATGTATGCTGTGGCTCGTCGGTTTCAAGATGTGCCTAAGAAAACAGCTTCTGAATTTGTCCAACGTGGTCGCCTGATGAATTCACTGTACCTATTTCATGTCGACACTATCCATTCCGAGCTGGCAGTTGTTCCAGAGCAAGGCCTTGATGGGTCCATAACCAATTGTGATTGGCTAGTGATATCGAATCGGATCTCCTGGCTACATTTTTTTGAAAGCAAAAATGCTGCTACACCACCGTCTTACGAATCTTTGTACAACGCATGCACACTACAGGACGACATCCAGTTGGAACCGTTTGAGATGGCATTGAATGATAACGAATCCAGTGATTCTCTATCTAGTTCAGAGAGCGAAAGCTCGGACAGCAGTTCCGATTGAGTAGCAAGGGTGAATGTACCGGCTAACTTTAAACTATTGTTTAATTTTACTATAGAGGGTTAGCTCTAAGCACAGTTTTGCGAGATACATAGGCGCTCATAATATAACAGCCTTCGTATTTTGGATTCGAACAGCTATGTAATACTAATGGATTGAACAATAGAGTATCTCCTGACCTCAATGGAACTTTCACTCCATACGTGGGGAAGACAAAATAATAAATCACCTCGTCAGCAGACACTTCTGCCGGAGCAATTACTGTCAAACGAGTGTAGTACATGTCATCGTCCACATGGCATCTAGAATGGTAGTTGCGACCGATCGAAAATGCTAAGGCCTGCTGCCCAATTGCATTTAGCTTTGTACGAGACAGAATCTGAGACAACACATCCATTTCCTCCGCAACAAATGGTTCGACGTCAATTAAACTATGATGCATATGCTTCACAATTTCAACTGTTTTCTCTTCTAGCTCTAGTTTGATGCTGGGATCGACATGACTTTTGAAAACATACTCACCAATATTTGAATCCAATCTTTCTGGTCGAATTCCAATGATAGCATAATCATCATTGATACTGCCGCGCTTAACCCCTCTTCCAACGGTTGGTTTTGCTCCAACAATGGCAGGAGCGAATTCTCTCAACAAGTTGATATTATTCTTGGAAGCCAGGTGTCGTTCTGCTAAACCTCTTGAAACTTTGGCAAAAATGCGCAACGATGGTTTATAATCGTCAACTGCAAGAATATGCTCTTCTTTCGTACTATCCAACGTCTCAAAATTGTCGATAGACAATGCCAGTTCCGGTTCATACTTCTTCTTTCCCCCTATTTTGCCACCACACCAATTGGTTTCCATGTATTTACCTGCCACCACAGTTGATTGGTATTTGTTTTTCAGTGCTATTGTCTTGACAGGTTTGTCAATTGGCTTATTTACCCTCTTCCTCTCCGGTTTTATCTGCGACAATTGTTTATAAGTCTCATGGCTGTTCGACACTGGTGCTGCAATGATCAGAAAATTTGAAGACATTCTCTGTTTATGTCTTCTCTCATGTTTCCTATTTGCTTTTTGCCTCCTTCCTCGTGCTGACAATTGCTTTCCATTCGTTGTGGTTGGTTTCATTCTTGCCTAAAAAGATTGCCGTTGTAGGCGGACGACGACGAATCGATTTGCTGGAGGATGAGGAGCCAAGTGGGTGGATCGCCGGTGGAGGAGGAGGAGGAGCGATTCAATGGTGGATCGCCGCTGGAGGAGAAGGAGGAGCGATTCGATGGTGGATCGCCGCTGGAGGAGAAGGAGGAGCGATTCGATGGTGGATTGTCGGTGGAGGAGAAGGAGGAGCGATTCGATGGTGGATTGTCGGTGGAGGAGGAGGAGGAGCCAAGTGGGTGGATCGCCGGTGTAGGAGAAGGCGCCGGTGGAGGAGGACGAGGACGAGCGACGTTGCTGTTGCCGTCGTTCGCTGTTGCAGATCGATTGGTGTTGCTGTCGGGGAAGACAGTCGAAGGTTCGGATGAAGTAAACGTCCGTCAAGCCGGGATTCCAAGACGGCAGTGGTATTGAAGTGTTGAGTGATCTTCGTTATCCTCGGGGGTGCAGGAGAGAGAGCCGACGAGCGGGACAAAAAGATTTAACCGATGAAAGGATCGAAGGAACGGGATCGGATTGATTCGTGTTGGATCGATTCGTTTTGCAGATCGATTGGTGTTGCTCCCGATCGATTGGTGTTCCGGATTGATCGGATCGATTGGTGTTCTGTTGGATCGATTGGTGTTGTTGGATCGATTTGCCGTTCCGGATCGATTTGCCGTTCCGGATCGTTTTGCCGTTCCGGATCGATTTGCCGTTGCGGATCGATTGGTGTTGGATTGATTGGTGCCTCCTACTACTATGGGTTGCGCCGGTGGAGGAGGAGGAGTGATTTGTGTGGAACGCCAGTGGATGATCGATTCGGGTGGAGTGCCGGTGGAGGAGCAAGCCCGCTTGGTTCGATGGTTCCCGCTTGCTTCTGGATCAATTGGTTCGTGTTGCGGATCGATTGGTGTTGGATCAATTGGTTCGTGTTGCGGATCGATTGGTGTTGGATCGATTGGTGTTGCAGATCGATTGGTGTTGGATCGATTGGTGTTGCAGATCCCGGTGGAGGAGGAGGAGCGATTCCCGGTGGAGGAGGAGGAGCGATTTGATACCAACAATTCGTTGCCGCGCGCCGGTGGAGGAGTAGCAAGTTTGGTGGATCGCTGATTCGTTGTCGCTTGGACCAATTCACGGTGGAGGAGGAGGAGCGTTTCGCTGATTCGTTTTCGCTTTGAGCGTTTCACTGATTCGTTGTCGCTTGGAGCGATTCCCGGTGGAGGAGGTTGAGCGTTTCGCTGATTCGTTGTCGGAGGAGCGTTTCGTAAAGGAGGAGGAGGAGGAGGAGCGTTTCGCTGATTCGTTGTCGTTTGGAGCGATTCCCGGTGGAGCAGGAGGAGCGTTTCGCTGATTCGTTGTCGCTTGGAGCGATTCCCGGTGGAGGAGGAGGAGCGTTTCGCTGATTCGTTGTCGCTTGGAGCGATTACCGGTGGAGGAGGAGGAGCGGTACGCTGATTCGTTGTCGGAGGAGCAGTTCCTAAAGGAGGAGGAGGAGGAGGAGGAGGAGCGTTCCGCTGATTCGTTGCCGATTGATTGGATCGATTCGTTTTGCAGATTGATTCGTTTTGCAGATCGATTGGTGTTGGATCGATTCGTTTTGCAGACCGATTCGTTTTGCAGATTGATTGGTGTGGGATCGATTGCCGTTCCTATTCAAATACATGAT
The DNA here is from genome assembly GCA_037355745.1 of Pseudo-nitzschia multiseries. NCBI lineage: Eukaryota > Bacillariophyta > Bacillariophyceae > Bacillariales > Bacillariaceae > Pseudo-nitzschia > Pseudo-nitzschia multiseries. Next base: position 5,107,645 of record CM074784.1, on the reverse strand, counting down.
AATTGAACAAAATGGGTGAGTATCTTTTGATGTAGTAGAGTAAATACTAACAACAGAATAATATTATCTACATGATGCCACAAACCAAGACTGTTGGCGTTTAATCGATTCGATGCTGACGCTGACGCTGACGCTGACGCCGACGCCGACGCCGACGCCGACGCCGACGCCTCCTTTTGTTGTTGCCTTCTTTGATTCTTCCGATCAATTCGATGCTTACGATTTCAAGGGAAGATTTGCCCCACGATTTGTTTCTTCCAATTTGTTGCTTCCGATCCGCTGATCTGTTGGTTCCAATCTGTTCCTATGAAAATAAGAAGAAAAATAGAGAGGAAATACATTATCAGTAATGCCAGTGGAGTGGAAGACAAATCAATTGCCGTTGTCGATGCAGATGGAGTGGAAGACGAATCAATTGCGGTTGTCGACGCCGATGGAGTAGAAAACCAATTGCCATTGCCGTTGCCATTGCCGATGCCTATCTCTCCAATTCTTACCTTTGCTTGTTGTTCCGACGTCGTTCCGACACTCGACCCGATGAAATTGTAGTTGCTGCCGTAGAATACTTCTTACTCCATGTCACGAAAAACAGTACCTTGTTCCTGTTGATATAATTGCAAGGGACAAAGCCAGTTCATTGATTTCAAGACGTATATGTAAGGCTGCAGTCCAAACAATATCTATCCAGCAAATCCCCTTCTCGTCAAATGCTAACTACTTCTTTTCCAGTACAAGGCTGTTATTTCGGACTAAAATATCTGACAACAGATCCTCCGGCTCAAAAGAGGTTTTGGATCAAACGTTCTCGGACGGAGTGTTGATTACAAGAACCAACACCCTAGTCAAATAAGTCGGATGTAAGAAGGCAGATTATGAAGTGATTTTTTTTTGTTGCGAGGTAGATTGTTTTTTTTGTTGCGAGGTAGAAAAAGTGATTTTTTTTGTCGCGAGGTAGAAAAAGTGATCTTTTTTGTTTGTCGCGAGGTAATAAAAGTTTATTAGTGTTTGTGTGGGAAAGATTTTTTTTTTGTCGCGAGGTAAAAAAAAATCATACATCCTGTACAATTCTACATGATTTGGTACAAGTGTAGATTTGTGTAGAATTCTACACGTTTTTTGTACTAGATAATTCGTACGTACGAAAGAAAAAAATCAATCTCGTACGTACGAAAGAATCTTGACGTTCGAAAAAGAATCTCGTACGTACGACGTTCGAAAAATAATCTCGTATGTACGAATCTAGTATGTACGGTATGTATGTACGTTCGAAAAAGAGTGTCGTACGTACGTTCGAAAAAGACTGCATGGGGGTAAAGAACTTGCGAGAAGTCCACATATAAGAACAAATAAATAATCTCGTATGTACGAATCTAGTATGTACGGTATGTATGTACGTTCGAAAAAGAGTGTCGTACGTACGTTCGAAAAAGACTGCATGGGGGTAAAGAACTTGCGAGAAGTCCACATATAAGAACAAATAATTACTGAATTTGCGAACCGGATGTAACCCTAACCATATTGGGAAAAAATTTGCCACACAGAATGCCCAAAATGATGTGGTTTGACTCTCCAAATGGCAAACATGAGGGTATTTTTGGTGCAATTACCGGGCACAAACTAACTTATTGGATAGTAATGACTACAAAAGTATCCGGTCCAAGCAATGAATACATTCATCATGACTCATCAAATGCATATTGGAAACAACTTTGTCACACAGAATGCCCACAATGTTGTGGTTTGACTCTACAAATGGCAAACATGGGGGTATTTTTGGTGCTATTCCAGGGCACAAACTAACTTATTGGGTAATGACTCAAAAAGTATCTGGTCCAAGCCATGAATACATTCATCATGACTCATCAAATGCATAATGGGAACAACTTTGTCACACAGAATGCCCACAATGTTGTGGTTTGACTCTCCAAATGGCAAAAATAAGGGTATTTTTGGTGCAATTCCAGGGCACAAACTAACTTATTGGGTAATGACTCAAAAAGTATCTGGTCCAAGCCATGAATACATTCATCATGACTCATCAAATGCATATTGGGAACAACTTTGTCACATACAATGCCCTAAATGTTTTGGTTGGACTCAACAAATGGAAAACATGGGGCTATTTTTGGTGCAATTCCAGGGCAGCACAAACTAAGTTATTGGGTAATGACTCAAAAAGTATCTGGTCCAAGCCATGAATACATTCATCATGACTCATCAAATGCATATTGGGAACAACTTTGTCACACAGAATGCCCAAAATCTTAAGGTTGGACTCTACAAATGGCAATCATGGGGGTATTTTTGGTGCAATTCCGGGGCACAAACTAACTTATTGGGTAATGACTAAAAAAATATCGGGTCCAAGCCATGAATACATTCATCATGACTCATCAAATGCATATTGGAAACAACTTTGTCACATATAATGCCCAAAATGTTGTGGTTTGACTCTACAAATGGCAAACATGGGGGTATTTTTGGTGCAATTACAGGGCACAAACTAACTTATTGGGTAAGGACTCAAAAAGTATCTGGTCCAAGCAATGAATACATTCATCATGACTCATCAAATGCATATTGGGAACTACTTTGTCACATACAATGCCCTAAATCTTAACGTTTGACTCTACAAATGGCAATCATGGGGGTATTTTTGGTGCAATTCTAGGGCACAAACTAAGTTATTGGGTAATGACTCAAAAAGTATCTGGTCCAAGCCATGAATACATTCATCATGACTCATCAAATGCATAATGGGAACAACTTTGTCACACAGAATGCCCACAATGTTGTGGTTTGACTCTCCAAATGGCAAAAATAAGGGTATTTTTGGTGCAATTCCAGGGCACAAACTAACTTATTGGGTATTGACTCAAAAAGTATCTGGTCCAAGCCATGAATACATTCATCATGACTCATCAAATGCATATTGAGAACAACTTTGTCACACAGAATGCCCAAAATGTTGTGGTTTGACTCTCCAAATGGCAATCATGGGGGTATTTTTGGTGCAATTCCAGGGCACAAACTAACTTATTGGGTAATGACTCAAAAAGTATTGGGTCCAAGCCATGAATACATTCATCATGACTCATCCAATGCATATTGGAAACAACTTTGTTACATAGAATGCCCAAAATGTTGTGGTTTGACTCTCCAAATGGCAAACACGGGGGTATTTTTGGTGCAATTCCAGGGCACAAACTAACTTATTCGGTAATGACTCAAAAAGTATCTGGTCCAAGCCATGAATATATTCATCATGACTCTTCCAATGCATATTGGAAACAACTTTGTCACATAGAATGCCCAAAATCTTAAGGTTTGAGTCTCCAAATGGCAAACATGTGGGTATTTTTGGTGCAATTCCAGGGCACAAACTAACTTCTTATTGGGTAATGACTCAAAAAGTATCGGGTCCAAGCCATGAATACATTCATCATGACTCATCAAATGCATAGTGCGAACAACTTTGTCACATAGAATGCCCAAAATCTTAAGGTTTGACTCTCCAACTGACAAACATGAGGGTATTTTTGGTGCAATTCCAGGGCACAAACTAACTTATTGGGTAATGACTCAAAAAGTATTGGGTCCAAGCCATGAATACATTCATCATGACTCATCCAATGCATATTGGAAACAGCTTTGTTACATAGAATGCCCAAAATGTTGTGGTTTGACTCTACAAATGGCAAACACGGGGGTATTTTTGGTGCAATTCCAGGGCACAAACTAACTTATTCGGTAATGACTCAAAAAGTATCTGGTCCAAGCCATGAATATATTCATCATGACTCTTCCAATGCATATTGGAAACAACTTTGTCACATAGAATGCCCAAAATCTTAAGGTTTGAGTCTCCAAATGGCAAACATGTGGGTATTTTTGGTGCAATTCCAGGGCACAAACTAACTTCTTATTGGGTAATGACTCAAAAAGTATCGGGTCCAAGCCATGAATACATTCATCATGACTCATCAAATGCATAGTGCGAACAACTTTGTCACATAGAATGCCCAAAATCTTAAGGTTTGACTCTCCAACTGACAAACATGAGGGTATTTTTGGTGCAATTCCAGGGCACAAACTAACTTATTGGGTAATGACTCAAAAAGTATCCGGTCCAAGCCATGAATACATTCATCATGACTCATCCAATGCATATTGGAAACAACTTTGTTACATAGAATGCCCAAAATGTTGTGGTTTGACTCTACAAATGGCAAACACGGGGGTATTTTTGGTGCAATTCCAGGGCACAAACTAACTTATTCGGTAATGACTCAAAAAGTATCTGGTCCAAGCCATGAATATATTCATCATGACTCTTCCAATGCATATTGGAAACAACTTTGTCACATAGAATGCCCAAAATGTTGTGGTTTGACTCTCCAAATGGCAATCATGGGGGTATTTTTGGTGCAATTCCAGGGCACAAACTAACTTCTTATTGGGTAATGACTCAAAAAGTATCGGGTCCAAGCCATGAATACATTCATCATGACTCATCAAATGCATACTAGTGCGAACAACTTTGTCACATAGAATGCCCAAAATCTTAAGGTTTGACTCTCCAACTGACAAACATGAGGGTATTTTTGGTGCAATTGCAGGGCACAAACTAACTTATTGGGTAATGACTCAAAAAGTATCCGGTCCAAGCAATGAATACATTCCTCATGACTCATCAAATACATATTGGGAACAACTTTGTCACACAGAATGCTGTAAATGTTGTGGTTTGACTCTCCAAATGGCAAACATGTGGGTATTTTTGGTGCAATTCCAGGGCACAAACTAACTTATTGGGTAATGACTCAAAAAGTATCTGGTCCAAGCCATGAATACATTCATCAGGACTCATCCAATGCATATTGGGAACAACTTTGCCACTCAGAATGCCCAAAATGTTGTGGTTTGACTCTCAAAATGGCAAACATGATGAGGGTATTTTTGGTGCAATTCCAGGGCACAAACAGTCTCATTTGGTAATGACTACCAAAGTTTTTGTACCAGGCCATGAATGCATATCACATGACTTACGAAATGCATGTTGGGAACAACTTTTAAATGCATATTGGGAACAACTTTGACACACACAGTACAGACAATGATGTGGTTTGTAGATACAAATGGCACACAAGACAGTACGGTATGTTAGGTGCAGCAGTCTACGAGATTCTACATGTGACTAGAGGATTGAAATACATAACCTTAGTGTGATCAAATGTTTCCCTTCTGAAAAAATTATGGCGCGGGAGGGGTGGCTTGCACAGGTACGTGCTCTACTGCTACAAATATAACAGCGCGCCCAAAACCAGACAACACACAGAAGATGTTCGGGCAAACAACATAGTACAGAACCCACGGAAAAATTCTACACACAAAACATCGTACACATACTACACGAAACACCGTACACACACACACACACACACGACACACACAACACACACAACACAAAACACCGTACACAACCCGACAAATTATTAGTACACACACAAAACCACACAAAAAGAAACACATGATTCTTGATCGACACCGTATTCAGAAAATAAAATAAAAAAATATGAATGCTATCGGAAAGACACGACGAAGCAAAAAATCCGAGGGGAAGACCCTTCGAAACAACAAAACCATCCGGCCCGGTGATCATCAAAATACAGGGGACAACAACGGTAAGAAAAAAAGAGTGAAAACAAACACCGCAATTACTAACAAAGTGTGTAACAGTAATACCACAACTATGAACGCATCAAAGGGCAACAGTAAAAAAAATGGTTCCGACAACACAATTTCTACTACTACAAACACGGAAGAACAAAACACCATCAACCAGAGTAACGAACCAGCGCTGACCATTACCAACACAACCACCACTACAGTAACGAACCAACAGAAAGAAGGAACAACAAAAACCAATGTGGTAGAGAAAACATGTAACGGAGAATGCTACAAATTAGAGGATGTTGCCGAACATGTCATGAAAAATATCCAATATGACAAATTGGCAGAGGAAGTGGCAAAACGCTTACGGAAACAAGAGAGGGAACCACATATAGGGGTGGGAAAGGTAGTAATGGTACCTAAACAAACGGAGGCAACCATGCAGGGAGAGGGGAGTTACAATGCCGGCGACACAAGAGAACGAGCAGTAAGTACAATTACAGACGAATATGGACTTATAATAGACAACGATATGCTTAAGGCTTTGAGTGATATGAGTGAAAGAGTGGAGAAGCAGCTAAGGGATTACGTCAAAAAACATTGGTACCCCAACATGAAGTTCCCTATCAATGACAAGGTAACGGCGCTTGTAATAAATAAAGCTGTTGGAGAAAGTGCGGTTATGAAGCCACCAAATATTCCACTTGCGGCATTCTGTTCCTTTTACAGGAAACGAGTAGGGACAGTACTGACCGCATTGAGGCACAACTCACAAACATTAGCGAGAAAAAACTGGATAGGTAAATACAGACAGGAGAATTGGTTGTTGAAATTAGGATTTTGAGAATCTATTTTTGGTCCGACAACACTAACATGCTGCACGTTGATACTTATGATACTTCCGTACAGACGATTACAGAAAAGGTCGAGTCCCTATCACATTCCCTGGTACTGTTGCAGTTATTCAAGACACAGAATATGAAAACACAGGTATTTTAAACCCTCAATACAGAACATACAAAGACGCGGAAGATGAAGATTTTTATTATTTTGTTACAAGAATCATGTCGGCAATCAATCCGACAAATTCCAATTTCAAACAACGGAAGGAGAGGCACTTGCTGAGTGATATATTTACTATAGCAGATGAAGCATTTGCATTGGTACTAATCTACAATGAGCATCATGTATGGGTGAACCAGCAGCGGCGAAAGGGTGATGCCACGATTCCGCGACAAAAAAAAAAATTCTGCGATTCAGACAGTGGAAGCAGAAATGGATGGATGGAGGAAGGTCGCGAGTTGTTCAGTGACTTGTGCGACAAAATTGGCGAGATGCGAAAACACCCAGAAACAGGAAGGAAATTGGAAGAAATGATGAGGGACAGATTTAGGAACGAAAGTTCGACAAATTACACCAACAATAAGCAGGGCGATGCAAATATTACTAGTAGCAGCTCCACTAATTGTAGTGGACCAAAAAAGAAAAAGAAAAGAAACGTCTATATTGATCCGGCAATAACAGCATTGATGAATGAAAGTTTATCTATGGGTGAACTAATGTAGAAAATAACAGTACATACATAATACAAAACTACTACTAATCTTGAACTTAATTTTGAGAATATTAGAAATAATGGAGGATTCGTAATACGTTGCAATAGGAATAAATCAAGCATAATAGAATCTACATTTTAAAAAGGGAATATTGTAGTCAAGAAATATAATTCACAACTAGGGGAGCAGAATCGAATTGTTGTTTGGTAGATTAATATTTTGGAATTAATACTGACTCAAGATTTCTTTTTTATTCGTGAATAGAAGTAAGTGTTGTTCGTACAGAATAATAATTCGGTTCTGCTAGAGACTGAAATAAATTATTTTTATTTGAGAGTAGAGTAATGTGCATCACGCGCACAGAAATAGTGCTGAGTTTACATATACCCTTATACAATCGGCGCGAATTTCAGGGTGTCCAGAAATATTGCCGTGTTAAAATCACGCACAAAATTTGTGCGCGAGAAGTAAATTCGAACCCCGCGAAACAGTTCTCGGACGTACATCTATGTTAAGTTCCTGAAGAAGGTCATCTATGGAGCACTCAATGCAGCACTTATGTTCTGGCTGGAGCTGAGTGATGATCCCAAGTCATGGGAATTTGCTTCTTGAACAACCCAGATGACTGGTGTGTCTTGAATAAGAACAAACCATTGGTAGAAAGTAATGTACCATCCTCCTCTGGCATGCCAATGGCATCAATATCTCACATGAGGACCCTCCTCTGGTGGTGGCGAAGATAACTGAGGCAAAAAGTGCCTGGAAACGGGCAAAAAGTGCAACTAAGTAAGTGCTGTTGCCGGTTAAAAATGCACGTACAAGGTGGTATTCACTTTTTCACTACTACTGTGGCACGTAAGTAGAAATAGGTATGTTTAACAATAGTACATGCAATAAAGAAAATTTCCCTACTGTTTTCATCCATAGAAACTATGTGGTACCTCTCAAAAATCAGACGCATGGGGCAAATTTCCACATAAGGTATTGTGGTATTTTTTTGTGGTATAAGACTCCATGTAATTCATAACAAGGAAATACCACATGTGCCACAAGAAGTACTTTAGATGACTATTGTTCTTTAGTCTTTTTCTTTCTAAGAGAAATGTCCCCAGAGGTGCTTGTTTTGTGAAACACTTTTTCGGTCACTTTTTCGAAACGGTGACCATGGATAATACGACTGATAAGACAAACAATAAGCACCGATTCCCCCTATCATTGCTGCTAAATCAGTTTCCTCTGAGTAAGCTAGTGTGGGGATGTATACTATTTTGGTACTGTATTTAAGTTTGGTCTACTACATGTCTAAGGGCCCGCTTTTTTGTAGGGTCGTACTAGTAGTAGTAACGTTTGATCGTTTGATCAATCACCATTCCAGGTTGCGTTTGAATTAAGCAGAGTAACATGCTGGCATTCAAACTTGGTAAGGATTGTATATGTCTGCCTCCATTATCTCCTCTATCAAAGGGGAAAGAGATGGGTTGAAGGAGGGCCGCTGTCGGCTCGTTTTTCATATCTTTGTATCTTCGTAACTCATGTTATTTGCTGTAGTAGAATTGCCGTTCAAATACCCTTCCCGATCAAAAACAAAGTAGAGTAATGCTTTGGTACTTGAGTTGGTGTCATTTTGTACTATTTGTACGGTGATGAACCTTCATGGTATGTTCTACTATGAGGAGAAACAGCAGAAGAGGCGTTGCAGGGTGGTGATATTAATGACATTCGTGGTTTCGATCGGTCTTCCCATAAAAAAATGTCTTCCCGAGTTTTTTTTCTCTGTCATTTGTTGACTGTGTTTTCAGGGGTTGCACTCCTTCCACCACGTTGTCGCTTTGTAATTCTCTTCTAGTAAACATTAGGCTTCTCTTTAAGTTGGGATACAAGGAACTCTTTGTTGATTACTAGAGTATAGGTACTGCTGGAAGCCAGAGCGGGGATAGCTCTGGTTGCGCATTGGGAGCATAGCCACGTTCACAGCATCAGGTTTATGTCTTTCGTTTTTAGGCTGTTGTAGCTGGTGTCCGAGAGCATGCAAACTCTCTTGTCCGCCTCACAATCCAGGCACAAGGGCCTAAATATATTAGTGATTTATCTTTCTAAAGTTGAAGAACTTAACCATCAAAACAAAGGTGACAGGGGCATAATATGAATGTCATGTGTGGTAGTAGAGACCACGGGCATCTCCTGTTGGAACGTATCCAAGCAGGCCATCTCCAGTGGAGAACCCCTGTGGCTTCACAGAACAAATGTGCTTCTGGATCCACACAGAGAGGAACACTAGTTGCCTGTTAGCGCCCCCTCTCTCCAAGTTTATCAGTCAGCTTTAGTACAATCAAAGGAATGGAGACAAGACCTTGACAAATAATACAGTCAAGTAGAAAAAAAACACGGTACCCTACCTGTCAACCTTTCTTTACCTCCAGTTGATCCTGTTGGATAGCAGCCAGTATATGCATTCAATTCCAAGAACGGAACTGTAAGGTCACAGTGGTGGGGATTTGTACGTGCGCGTACCCACCATACGTCCAACGCACGCTGTCATGAGAATTTTGAGAGGCCTCTCACGGTGCCTTGTGGAAGATGAAGTGATCCACCATCCTCCAAGTGTCTCCCTGGGATAATTAGGGGATCCCACACAACCCTTTGTAAAGTGTAGGCCCATAAGTGAAGTAACCAAACAAATGTTTGTTAGTGTAGTCCCATGTGTTACTCACTAGTCAGAGAGCATTGAAAAGTGGTGTTTTCGCAAAATAGGCATTTTCCTAGTACCGGTCTGGTCCTTGCTTGTTTATCTTATCTCGTACGAGAACCAAATCAGCATGGGAATCAAGGTGTTGGCATTACTGTAGCAATGGAGCATCAATTTTTGGGATCCGGTTCTGGTAGAGCTTGCTTGCACTCTCCAACAGTGGTTTGCGTTGATAGTATTGACGTCCACCCTTGCGTTCTGGGTGGCAGATATAGCGCCTCTTGTTCTAAAGACAGGACCTGTAAGCGCTGTACAAGTCCTTGACAACCACACTCGCGTTGATTAGTGAAGGGGGGTGGCACTGTACCTCCCTCATCATGTCATGAAAAGGCCTGTCAAGATTGACAATGGTGGCACGTAGATCTTGATCCTCGCTCATGAACAATGGCCTGGTGGTGATATCAGCGTCTGCACCGGCTCACCTCATCCTGTCAAGCCACTCAAGGATGTTTCTTCCCTTCTTGGTCCTTGTTGCAAGGGGCTGGGTGAAAAATATCAACAATGTTTGGTTTTGAAATTACCGGCCAATATTAATGGGACAATGCACGTGTTGCCATTGCCCTCATTGGTGGATTGGGCCCAATAGTGATTAATGCCCAACAAGGAGATCCTGAAAATGTCTTCCCCACAAAGCCCCCCATAGAACCCAGACAGGGACATGACTGTGCAAGATGTGAAGTCGAACTTTTCCTGCTCTGCCCAGGTAGTCATTGATTGCCATTTCTCCTCCATGTGATCTAGAGCAGCATCCATATTTTCAGAGTCACCAGTGCATCTGGTAGCCACACGTTTCCCATCTGGCGGTGGCATCCGGCAGTGAAGCGCTTGAACCAAAGTGAGAAGGTCACAGAGGTGGATACAAAATCGCTTCCTCTCCTCCCTTGTAGGTGGAGATGAGCCGTGACTCCATCTGGGCAGGTGTGAACAAAGTTGGTGAATCCTGGATGGCGTTTCCTCATGGTTTCAAACTGCACACACTGGGCGTTGCGGCAGGTTCCTGGGACCTGAGAAGCATAGCGCAAGCTACCTTCATGCCCCAAGAGTCCTCTTGTGGCATAGGGCCCCAAGGTGGCAGAAATGAGACTTCTGATCCCACTTGAGCTTGGTAGTCAAAGTAACAAATCACCTCTCTCCAGTTTCCTGCAACCGTGGATCTTTCCCCACTCCAGAAGGCGCCAAGGGTGGCGTGGCAGATGAACTTGCCAAGCAGATCATTGGTAGGGCAGCCATTCATTCAAGCACGTCCCATGAGATTGAAGAACCAACAGTTTTTGCATTGGAAAGGAGTCATGAAGTGGTCTCCATCAAGTGGGTTCTTGAATCTTTGGGAGTCCTCCTCATCTGCCATCCTCTGATCATTAATTAGGCAGTTGTCCAAATCATGGGTCAACAGAATGGGGAACTGGTCCCCTGGATCCTTAGAGAAGCATCCTGGGCACCATGTCCCACAGCATGTAATGCTTGGGTTCCTATGATAACCAAAATTGACACATACGATTCCGGAGAATCTATTGATCTTCTTTTTGCAACCCAGATACTGCACACTGCCATTTAGCCATGCATGAGTTCCTTCCCTCCTTTCATGGGCTGGACAAAAGAGGGGGAGCAAACAACGTAAATGTGAGGGGCTCGTACATCTCCTTTGGCCATATTGTGGATCCATTTACAAAGATGATCTGGGTATCCGCTGCCTTGGATAGTTGCTTTCTCCAAACACCTGTCATGAGAGTGGAACACACAAACACATGTCACAAATAGGGAAAGACATGCTGCACTTCGTATAGCATGTTGTGCAGCAGTTTGGATGAGGAGAATCCTTTATACATGGTGCTTTCTTCCACGAAGTTGTCCATAAACATGAAGACTTCCGCGCCTCTCAGGATGACTCCTGATGCAACATTGCACTTGAGGGATTCAACCAGGCTGACTGCTTCTCTGAAGTTTGATAATGAACCGTTTGATACCTTCTCGGACCAAGCGCCAAACTTGGCATGGATCTTCTTTTCTTTGGACAACTAGGTGGACGACCTGGTGGAACCCGATCCCAAGGTGTCACCAACCACATAACATACTTCCTTGTTGCACGCTCCAGCTGGGATCCTGGGGGGATCATTGGCGTATGACAGTTCTATAAGTGGATTCACGCTGGCTTCAAATTGGCTCACCATAGAGACCCAAGTGGGGGGATCTCCCTTTGGCAGAATGATCTTGTTTTGTTGCGTGAGGGGGATGGCCCATCCCTTCACCTCCTGGTGGAGTTTCCAAGAATTCAAAGTGAGGTAGAGTCCCTTGAGGTAAGGGACCATGGATGTGTACCACATTGCCGCATATACCTGAAAGCCCACACAAAATTCAAGCATTTTGTGGTGCATCTTTCCAAGCGGCCGACACCCGTCATTTTCCAATTTGGCTTCTACGTAGTACGGGTATCCAGCCTTGGTGTGCTTGTCATGCACATTGATCTGTATGGCAATCCATCAAATTTGGTCCTGAAGCTTGGTCCATCTATCTTTGGTGACACCCTTGCAAGCCTGTCCATTGTTAGTGGAGACCGTAGCACCTGCCCACGCGCCCAGCTCTTGGCTTGGACTTGTTTGTTTATGGGCAGTGTCCTGTAGGCCCAGCCAACAGATTCCCTTTGTCATCTTGCTGCTGTATTTCTAAGCAAGGTCTTCCATAGGCGCCACAATTTGAATGTCATCCACGCACTGGGTGATTTCTGCTGTGTGCAATTGGAGACCCATGGTTCTGTAGGACCATAGGATTCCATCCCCAGAAGATTCAGATGCACCCAATCCCATGCATATGGATTCTTTGGATCCTTCTTCTTGTTCCTTTTTCAAAGCAGCGAGGTGGGTATTCATTTCATCTCGCATGATGGCCCGGTGCCTCATGTGCTCATTGAAAACTGGTTGAACAACCCGGTGATTGGAAAAGCCATCTTGTGTGAACTCCAACACGGCCTGTCTTCCCTGTAGGCAGCCCCGCGTCTTGTGTGAACTCCAACGCGGCCTGTCTTCCCTGTAGGCAGCCCCACATTATCACTGACTTGTTGACCCCCAACTTGGCTCCGACCTTCCGGGCCTTGTGGAGGTGCTCAAATATGGCTTGCACGCAGTGGGAAACATATCTCCAGTTTTCCTTGGAGGAGGAAGGATTGGGTTTTTTGAGATCCTGGTAGGTTTGGCACATCTATTGAATGAGTTTTGAGGTGAAAGTCTTGGCATCCTGAATACACATTTGTGCTAGGGCCTGGCCTTCCATTGAAATGTTTATGGTGGCCTCTTGTCTGATCATCTCTACAACGTTGTCCAGTCCAGTTTGGAGTTTGTATCTGAAACCATCCATAGATCACTCTCCTTCAAATGAAGTCCACGAGGGGATGGCCAACAGTATCATGGAATCTGCACTGATTTTTCGCCTGTGAATACCTCCGGGACTGCATACTGGAAACTCTTCATGACCAGCGCGACCTTAGGGGAGCTGTATCCGCTCTTTCTAGTAGTGAAGGATTCAAAACTGATATCACTGCCGGTTCCTCCCTTTGAGTTGAATGCAATGGCGAGTAGGCTGTGGGGTTCCACAACATGCAAATAGCTGGCTGAGTTGTTTGCATGTAAGGTGCACCAAGCTCCCATGTCTGTTTGGGATGTGAAGTAAGTGTTTACTAGGCATACCTTTGTGGTCTTGCTCTCTTCCCTGAAAGAGGTGAACTGAGCCTCCAAGGTGTCCAATCAAGCTTGCAAATCCGCTGTGTTGGTCAATTTTTTGGGGGGAGTGCGCAGTATGGAGGTGAATCCAGATAGCCCTGGCACGTGCAAGAAGGGTTTTGTTGTGGCCTGTTCAAGCCTTGAGATCCTGTCCAACAAAATATCTCCTGTGGTTTGGGTGCTGCAAGCCTTGAAGAACTCTAAAATGCCTCCCAAGCTGTTCATGATTGCCAAGTAAATCCTGAGGGACAGCTCGGACAGGTCAGGTGAGAAGTAGTTGAACAGTTGCATGACCTTGTCCTGCTTGTTCTTTGCTAGGGCTGGTGGTTGAGCTTTGAGCTTGCCAAAGTTGTCAGTGAACTTGGCATTGGCTTCCACCAGTGTGTCCGTGTGACCACCATTTTGTTGCCCAATGATGAGTTTGATGGCGGCCAGTTGCAGGTCAACAGAGGAGAGGTCTAGTTCTTCTACCTTCATTTCACTTTGGATAAGGTGGGTTTGGAATTCCTTTAGTAGCCCGGCCAGGGCGGCAAAGGCCGCTTTTAGCTTGGTGGGATTCATGGCTTCTAGAGCCTTGGCTGTTGGAAGATTTCAGCTTGGGGTATCGTTTTTTCACCTGTGTCTTGATGAGGTCAAGTTTTGCTCATTTGGTCTCAGGTTCCAGCAGTAAGCTGATGGGCCGTGAGGTATACTTTGTCATGTCAAGGACATCCTGGACACCAGCTGGGGATAATGCCTTGTCTCCGGCTGGATCCTTAAGGCGGGTTAATATGCCACCGCCACCTGGTGGTCCACTGCTGCCAATGTCCTTGCGAGGAAAGGTGAGGGCAGGGGAGAAGCTGAGAGCAGGTGGAGAAGGCATGGTACAAACTTGATCAGAGTTCATGCTTTTCAGGTATCCAAATCTTCACTGGCTGAGTTCCGAGAGAGTTTTACAAAAAGGGAGTGAGCGGTGCATCGAGAGTCATTGGCGACGCTGCTGTCAAGAAGCAGATTTGCATTTTCTGATGAAGATAAAATAAGAACACCTCCTGCGTGCTGGCACGTCTCATCAATTAACGAATGACCGTTGGGCTGTCCTTCACACTGGCTATTTTTTTGCAGGGGACGGTCTTTTGACTTGTCGTTTTTTTGAAGGAACTTGCATGTTTCTTATTACAAGTAGACTTGTACTTGGTTTTTGTACTGGGTATTTATTGTGGTATTTTTTTAGTGTACACTTACCACCCTACTGTACTTACATACTACGCCCTACGCATGAAAAGTTACATACTCCTCAAGAGATAAAAAGTGGTGACTGAAAGTATCAAGATATTCAGGTCTTATTATGATTATTATTTGTTCGCTGTCTTTTGATGAAAAAATACTTCGTACATGATAATTATGATTGCCCATAAGATCACTGCTTACTAATACTAACAGCCAGAGCGTCTCTTGATCAGCTCACATCTCAATCAATTTAAACACCCTTAGGTAAATTTGAGTGTACAACAAGAGGGGGAGAGCCCTTACAACTTACTACGCGTTAGCGTATACCTTAAGCTAACTATCTCCGACTGATCAGCACCTCCACTGACCTTCTTTATGCCATGTGCATGTACTCCTCCACCAATCTGGATGGTTCAAAAAATTTGACCGCAAATGCACGGTACGGTGGGCTAGAGCCTTAGAATAGGTTTTTCAAATCTTTGTCAGCCTCATAGTACCTAAAACCCCGCCAAATTCTCCGTACTCCACCTGACCATGTGTGTTCTACCTCCTGTTTATGTTCAGCAGGACCTCAGCGCCGGTTTAAAAATTTAGTATCCGCACCTTTTGAGCCTGGTGATAGGTTCCCTTGCCTACCTTCTTCCGCAATCATTGCTGTCATTTTTTCAGGCTTATATTTGTTCCACACATGTATTTGATTCTTGTAACATTTATATTTATATTGCTTTCATTATTTTGGGTCAAATCTAGTTTTAATTCAGTCATTTTTCTTAGTCCATATTTCTCACACACCCCTCCCAATCCATTGGCTTGTTATGTACTTATTTCCCGATTCACATCCCATCATTCATTATTCATTGGTTATTTTTTCCTTCTTCCTGGCGTAGTCTATTTTGGAATGGGCAAAGTTTCCGATGATCAATTTGTCCACTTCAGACCATAAACCTGTTAAGTCATGGTTGCCCATGTCATTACAGAAATTCTGCAATCGGCCTCCTGTTTTTTCCTCCTCCACAGACAATTTGTTGGACTCTCTTGGAGCACATTGCTTCAATCAGTGGGGATTTAAGATTACCACATTTCAGAGAACAAACTACCGCTCCCACCATTGCAATCATTCTTTTAAGCGCGTATGTTGGGATCTCGAGATCAGAGTTGCCTGTTTAAGTCATGGTGCACCTTTTCAGACTCGGAAGAAACGGACCGATTTGGATTCTACTTTTTGGTGGCTGGACAAAACTCTATTCCCAATGTTTGATCAACAACATTGTCTTCTCCATCAGGCATTACCCTCGATAAAGGAACAAATTTATTTAACTTGTTTCCCTCCATTCCAGCAATTTATGTCGGAATGTATGATGAAGAGCCCGTCTCCCAATGACACTTCCCAAAAAATTATGTATTCTTGGTTTCTAGTATCTGGTCTCACCTCCACTTCCAAACCAAGACAGGTTAACAAGATGCTAAGGCAATCTTGAAATGCTTGTTTCAAATACATGTTCAAATCTTTACCCAATCAACAATCATGCACCCACTCAACATGGATGTAGGCTTTTGCCTTTAAGAATTCTGAAGCTACCATTATTCTTCAGACCAACACTGATAATTGGTTCTATAGATGTTTTGTTGCTACCCCAATTGCTTCCGGGAAATATTTTGGGAAATTAACTACTCCCGTTTTTGTCGGTGATTGCTTCCATTTCAAAGAACATAATTATACTGGTGTATGTTTTGTTCTTGTAACCAAGACTAGTTATGGCAACACAATACCTCTTGCAAGGGCTATCATTCCTGCTGAAAAAACCTCCGAATTATCTTGGGTCATACAGTGTTGTTGGAAACATGACACCCCCGTTGACTTGTATACTTTTTTTACCAACCAAGGTCCATTAGTAGCTACATTCAAAGCCTTCTTTCATCAATATGGAATCTCCTTTTTGGTGCCGTTGTGTCTCCAACATCTCACAAGGGCTGTTAGATAAAAAATGACTGTTTATTTACGAGCTACTCCGTACAAATCTGGTGGTAGTGAAAGCACAGAATCCTACAACAGTTGGGTTGCGTCCTCTCAACAAATGATTACTTGATACATTCTTGCTTTGTCCAATTCAAGGTCAAGCAATTCCTTCTTTCAAAACCTTCTCAGTCTATATTCTGCCCTACTCAATCTCAACAATAGTCCTCTTACAAAGCATTGTGCCGATGTAATTTTGTACCTTTTGAAGTATGATCCAAAGCTTTGGACTGTTTTTGCCAACAGTGAGGGCTTTGACAAAAATATACACCAAGCCAATTCCCGTATCCTTGCCGGTCAATTCTTTTTCTTAAAAGAGCTCCATTATCTTTTCCAATCCAATTCCCATGTCAAACAATCAATGATCAATGACACTTCTTTGATTGCTAAAGATTTAGCTGTCAAGTTTCGTTATCTGAAACTTTCTCCATCAGATCCAAGTAAAAGATTGCTCCGCATGGGGTTCAAACGCACCAATTTAGCCAAAACTGTTGCTGGCCAACTCTTAGCCTCCAACAAACGTAGAAAACCCCCTCACTGGACCAATGGCGCATTTGCTTCTCTATATAACGATTCTGTTTCCAAGCTTATGTCAAAGGTCGGTATTCAATGTGCCGCTAAATCTACTCAACCATCATCTACCTTATCCTCCATTGGACAAATGATTAATCATTTCAACAGCAAAGAATCAGATGTGGTTACATATGTTCCTGATGGCCAACACTCATTTGTTGAAAATCATTATGGAGTGGATGGTGTTTCTGTTGTATTGAAGCGCAAAGACGACTTGACAACCCATCAAATTGTTTTCAAATGGAATCATTGTTCCAATTACAAATATCCCAATAGAAATAGGCATGAGTTTGAGCAAGATATTATGTCTGCCTGCGATCTCCTTTGTTTCAATACTTCCTGCAGTCGGCATGTTGAATTCACTCAGATGAGGTCTTCTATTTGCGTGTGTTTTCCCATCATTTTTGACTTTGCCAAAAAACACCCCTATTGGCCTTTACCTTTGACTATTCCCGTACCTGGGCTGGTGGAAGGTTTGGCTTACCACGAGTCCTGTTTGTCCCTATGTTCACGTCAGCCCATCACCAAGGCCATCCCACCCGGTACACAGTCCGATCCATTCACTTCCACTTCCACATCATTGGAATTGCATTTACCAACAACCATTGACACACAGAACCTTTATTGCCCCATATGCATGCTGCCTGTACCTTGCTATTAAGAATCCACCAATTCCAAAGGAAAACGTATAACTTCGAAAGGTGAGCTAACAACTTTCCCTAACTCCTGTTGGCATCCTCACAATAGGAGAGGCTCAGTTTATTCTTCCAATGCGCAAATCAATTGTCCTTAGCATCTCCAGAAACAAAATAAAATTGACCAGGAACATATCAAACACCAAAATACAGTTCACAGTAATCTGGATAGTTCTGGTATCAAAACATTGGACAAGCTAACCAATGTCAACCCCTATTAGTCTGGATTAAGGAACCAAGCAATATCTGACTTTTGCCCACTATACCAGATATTAAGCCTGGTGAATTCATTATTTATCATCTAAGCATTACAGCCCAAGAACTCTGTCACTCCCCTAATCTGGATTCTTTTCCATTTGACGTCCAACCCTTCTCCCTCAAGACAAATTCCACCAGCCGGTCTAATGGATTGTGTGACAGAATTTTGCTAAACAAATACGACTGATGCTTCTTTGATGAAACTAATTTTGGTGACTCTACGGATGGTGGTGGTATTATTCTCCACAGCCAAGAATGTCTTACTTTTTTCACTGAACAGTACCACAGACAGATTTGCCACAAAGCTACTTGGTGTTGATATATCTTCTTTCACAATTTTGCCTCGCGCAACTTTGTCCAATGTTCCAATGTTCCAGTATTAAAAACTCGTAGATTTCTACACAAATTTCCCCTGCCATATCTTGCCCCCTTCTACACCGCCACAAACGACACCAGGACCTACACCTACTAACCAATACCTGGCCTTGTTGTTAATTTTGCTATCAGCTTGGTCACTTGTTGCCTTCCTTGGTCCTTTTGGTCTCCTATTCAGCATTGTTTATTAAATTCCTTTTTTACCCAGAAGTACCAAAGTTACCAGATGGTAGATATTCTATTCGTACGAATCAATGAGTCCCGTATCAACCAAAATAATTGATTCCCACGGCATATCAATTCCCACGGAGCATCGATTCCCATCGCGCATTGATGGTGAGCAATCTCTGTTTTATAATATTGCCATTGTTCTTCGGTGAGCAAACTCTGATTTTATAAAGTATCACACGAGCTACGGGAGCAATTCCTGACCTTAATGATAAACATATCATGGAGTCTTCCTAACGGAACAAGAGAAGAAAACCGTTGGCGTGTGATTCTCACACAATATATATATACACACAGATATATACGGTCAACGACCAATGCTTGTACGGAAATAATCAGCGAGTAATCTCATCACTACGTAACAGCAGTTGCAATGTATTTCACCTCAATAAAAGAGATATCTTGCATTTCGGCAAGATTTCACTTTATCTCATACTTTTAACATTCAACTGATTTATATCCCAAAATTCACACTAGTTGCTACCAACTACCTGTAATCTACATTACTAAGGTCTGTCTTGCTGTATCTGAATAAGTCCACAGTAAGAAGAGATCTGGCGTTTCCATAGTCTCGCCTGTAGTCCGATTATCCGTTGCCGAAAGTATCCAACCACAATTGTCACGCGTAGAGTACAATCATTCGTCTACTAACACACTAACGTAGTGTTGCTGTTCTTCAGAAGCCTTTGAATCAGTCCCTCAACGGACCGGATTCAGAAGGAAAATAATAGATTAACAGTTGCAAGCTCCAAGGTGGCTTGCACACAAAAAGAACAGGAACGAAAGTGAACACAATCCCTACGCTGGCATATGCCAATCGCAAATCGTCTACGGAGCAGTTTTCTTTCACCACGCGATTCCTCCAACGAATCAGAATCATCATCAAGACTGAACATGCCCGCCAATCCATTCGGTGGTGGGAGCAGCACTGGAGATGGCACCGCCACCACTGTAACCAGTTTTCCTAGTTTTGGTACCCATATGAAGATGATACTCATAACCATATTCCGTATATCGAAGGAAGCAGATAGCAATCTGTGTGAAGCTCTCCAAGAAGGAGGATTATGTGAGTGGGAGACCTTTCTTGACGCACTCATTGAGCCTGATTTTTCCCGCAAGCTTACCTACACTCGAAGTGGGCTACCAACCCATCTCCATCGGTCCATCCAACGAACCATAGAGGCACTCGCGGAATTCTTGAATGACCTGCGCAAGAACAAGAAGAATTGGAAGGATGTAATGTCATATACGTATGAAGATTTCAGAACCTTCCGTATGGGACGCGCCCTACGCCTTCAGAGTGAATCTGTCCTGAATCCCCCAGCTCCTCCACCGGGAACCAATAAAAAGTCACCTCAGCAAGTGAAGTACGAATTGTGGTGTCGAAAAGCACGGGATGAAAAGTCTTTTACGCCCCTCACGAATGACTCAAGATTTGAACATTGGCTCGTGGGTTTCAAGGCTAAACTCGAGGCATACGACATTGACACCAAAACATTCCTTGATGAAACTTGGCCTCCTGCTGCACTACAAGGCTATACACGTGACCTCTTTGTCAAACAGTGTGCCTTCTTCTGGGTTCTTATGTTGGAAATCTTCAAAAGTGACTTATCTGCGTCATGCGTTCACAGCCATTCCATCACACGCAATGGACGTCAAGCATATTTTGATTTTGCGAGTCTTCACAGCGAATCAAAAGCCAAAGTATATGACAACTCGACTCAATTGCAAGCTTTGCTGAAGTTGAATCTCAGCAACTGGAAAGAATCTAAAGTGAAGTTTATCACACATTGGTTTGATGAATTGAATCACCTCAACAAGCTTTGTCCTCCCAACAAGCCCCTTGAGTACCATACTGCAAAATCAGCATTATGTCAGGCATGCTATTCCAGCTTTCAGCTAAGTGAACAGTTTGCCAAAGTCAAGGATTCAGGTGGCACGAATAGTACCGTGACAGATGCAGTCGCTGAGGCAGCTGCTATCCACAAACTCAAAATCACGCTCCGTCCGCAATGCCGGCTCCTAAGTCCACAGTATGTGCACATGTACACAACTTCTCATCTGGGCAAAGCCAAAGCCATGACGACTATGCTCTCCCTATCGAATTCGAAGGTGACTACCAAGACTATGCGGTATTCAAGGCTGGACGTTCACCTGACCCTACCACACGCTTGCCCACTGGCATATGGAAGGCCCTATCACGTCAAGACATGAAGAGTTGGCTAAACTTTTCTCCGGAAGGCAAGAAAATAGTGGTCGCATCATTACGACGCGAATTGCTCCCAGACAATCAGCCAGATCCTAATGCTGTCAAACCCATCACCCGGAAGGCCTACACACATGGACATTCCGTCTCATTCCTTGAAGATGATACCTCGATCGGAGATGCACATACCAATGCCTCAGCAGACCTCCACCCTGCTGTAGAAAACGACCGTAGAGGCGTCTTCCATGCATCACTTGGTGTATACAAGTCTCAGACTTCTTCCTCCAAGGATCAAAGACCCCTCAAGTCTTCTGTGTCGCCTGCACATCCTGCACGATTCCTCTCTGAGAATCCTGACATTCGGTACAAAAAGGACGGCGATACCCAGATACCTGTGGGAACGTCCTCTTATTCCGCCAATTTTCATCAATGGTATAACCCCGATGATGATCTGACCTTCCCGCATGATAATCAAATACCATCGTACACCTATTGTCCTCACAAAGCTACGGTCACCAATCCCGGCTTCGCCATGGTCGACCGCGGTGCAAATGGTTGTATCATCAGTAATGATGCATGCCTCATCTCCAAAGATATTCCGCCACGATATGTCAATGTCACAGGCATTAAAAATCACCAAGTGCAGAATATTCCCATTGCAACATGAGGCGCCTATTCCATTTCAAATAGAGGTCCCATCATCCTCATTTTCAATGAATGTGCATATACGGGTTGACACCCCTCTATCTTGTCCTCCGGCCAGATGGAAGCATATTTCTCCAATGTAGATGACACATCCATCAAAGCGGGCGGTGGACAGGTAATCACCACCTCCGATGGATATGCACTGCCTCTTAGCATTCGACATGGTTTACCATACCTTGCCATGCAAAAGTACACATCTATTGAATTTGACACGCTTCCACATGTTATCATGACATCCGATAAGCACTGGGACCCATCCGTCCTTGATACCACAATCAGTGCTAAAGATGAACACTTTCTTCAGAAATATCCTCCTCAGTCGCAACAGCTTCCATATCCCAAATACGACAAATACGGAAACCCACGTTGTCTTGAAGGGTTAGATATCTCTGTGTCTCCTGGCTCATCCACGGTTACATCTCTCAGTTCGTACTCCAGTCACTCCACTTGGTCTCCCTTTCTCCCTATTGATGATCATGGAACCAACGACCGCTCATTCTGGCTTACACCTACCGACTACGTTAATCAGGAGCGCCTCGCATGCTGTATTTCCCCTCCAATCTCTGAGACGGTCACTGCCTTTCCTACGGATTGTACTGCTAGTGATACTACACGTATCACAACTACACCCCGTGAACGCTATCCCAACGAACATGATTACTTATCTCTGAAATCTTTCTTTTGCTGGGTTTCTACAGATCACATCAAAGCTACCTTTGACAATTCAACGCAATATGGTTCGTTAGCGGTTAGCCCTGATGGTAACATTTTCAAACGATTTCATTCCCCCCAACCGGCTATGAATGTTCGACCATTCAATGACGACGCCTTGTCTGATGCTGTCTATTCCGATGTCCCAGCAATTGATGGCGATTCCAAACTTGCCCAGATCTTCTTTGGTTGGAAGTCCCATATCATACATGTTGAAGAAATGCGCACCACCGGCAACTTTCTATCCTGCTTTCAGAATTTTGTTCAAAAATGGGGCAGGCCTCTTTGCCTCATATGTGATCATGGGAACTACCAATCTAGTAAGAGGGTCACCGATTATCTCAAAATGTTATGGATTGGACTCTGGCAAAGTGAATCATATCACCAACACCAGAATCAATTTGAACAGCGATATCAAACGTTTAAGCGTATTGTCAATTGCGTCATGGACCGTACAGGCACACCACTGCATCTCTGGCTGTTGTGCATGACATACGTTGCTGGACTCCTCAATGTTATTTCTGACCCTACTCTGTTGGACAAACAACCAATCTTCATTGCTACCGGTACACTTGGCGATATAAGCGCGTACACCAGTTTCTTCTGGTTTGAATCTGTTTATTTTAAGACCAATGATTCCCCTTTTGGTACCCAGTCTACCGAACACCTCGGTCATTTCGTAGGCATTGCCGAACATGTTGGCAATGGACTTTGTTTCCGAATCTGGGACCCAGTCACCAACAAATTGCTTGACCGTTCTGGTGTACGCTCTGCTCTTACACCTGAGTCTCGCAACAAACGAGCTGGCCTCTTTACTGATGACGGCTTCATCAAATGGCGTAAGGCCAAGGATTCCTTACCCCAATTGTACGCCACTGGTGACGCTTCTACACTCACGAAACATGGGGGGCATACCACTATGGATAGTCCCACTGCAGATTCTCCACCACAGGACGTCCCAGCTCCTCCTCCTCTTGGCATCTCAACCACTGACTTCAACACCAATCGAAGCCTCGCCACTCCTGCGGAACATGACAACACCGCGGCGTCTGTACCTACCGAGCAACCAGGTACAACACCTCCCGCATCTGGTAATCAGGTTTTTGTTCACCCACCCGCCCACCCCTCATTACCGAGCTTTCTATATAAGAAGGTCGATGACAGCCCGAGCTGGTCCCCTTCTCCACTCCCTAACAACTATGGGGAGAGTTTTGATGGTCCTCCTACGACACACATCTTCAGCAAGACATCCGATGGCGTTCTCCTCACTGATGATGATTTTGATCCACCGGAGCTAGCATACTTTGATGTTAGTGACATCACAGCTCCACACACCAACCCCGCTACTCCTTCAGTAGACCCATCACAGGTAGTTGTTACCGATGAAGAAGGCAATGCACAATTTGAAGATGATGGTAAACCCCTTACCATTCCTACGGTCCCGATTGCCGATCTACAAGGAAGATCTTTCCTTGTAACCAACCCCGATCGTACTTGAAAGCGTCTTACCATCGTCAATGTAGAAGACAGTCTTGAACGCAATAACGACTTCATCAAATTCAAGTGCAAACACTCTGATGACGACCTTGCCGATATCATTGCATACAATGATGTCATGAATTACATCCACCGTGATTCGACCCAAGAAGATGGAAAACTTTGGTCGTTTTGCCAAATCCTAGGACACCAAGGTCCACTGGATAACAAGCACCCTCAATACTAAGGTTCCAAGTATAACCTTTGGATTGAATGGGAAAATATGGAATGGACATATGAACCATTAGCCAATATTGCGGCTGATGATCCCGTTACCGTTGCCAAATATGGGAAAGACAACAACTTGCTTGACCTCCCAGGTTGGAAACGTCTCAAACGAATCACCAACCTAGCACGACGAACCAAGAAACTTGATCGACTCGTGCATCAAGCCAAACTTCAATCTTTCCGTACCACCCCGCAATATCAATACGGTTTCAAGGTACCCCGTAACCATGAAGAAGCCCTCCAATTTGATCAAGCCAACAGAAACCACAAATGGGAAGATGCCACCACTCTGGAAATGGACCAGCTCAAGGAATACAATACCTTTATCGATAAAGGCGTGTACAAGGCAAGCTCCATCCCAAATGGGTTCCAACAGATCAAGGTACACATGATATATGCTGTCAAACATGATGGTAGACATAAGGCTCGTCTTGTTGCGAACGACAATCTCACTGAAGCCCCCGTACACAGTGTGTACGCTGGTGCCGTATTGCTCCGCAGTTTACGCATGTGTCTGTTCCTAGCTGAACTGAACAGCCTGGAAGCATGGGGTACCGATATAGGTAATGCTTACCTTGAAGCCGTAACCTGCGAGAAAGTCTGTATCAAGGCAGGTCCAGAATTTGGATCACTAGAAGGTCACCTATTGATCATCTACAAGGCCTTATATGGACTCCGATCATGGGGCAAGTGCTTTGGTGATTTACTAGCAGCTTGCCTTATTGAACTCGGCTTCGAAAGATCCCGCGCGGAACCGGAAATCTTCCTCAAGCCTGGAGTGAACAAGCATGGGGAACGTGTATATGAACTCATATGCACATATGTCAATGATCTATGTCTTTGCATGGCAGATCCCAATTCCTTCTTGGAAATATTACAGTCGTCGCCATACAACTTCAAACTGAAGGGATCCGGACCTATGAACTTTCATCTGGGTTGTGGATTTGAGCGCGACGCGCATGGTGTTCTTTGTATGAATCCCATCAAGTTCATCGAAAAGATGGAAGCATCTTATGAACAAATGTTTGGATGCAAACCTAACACCAGGTTCCAGTCACCCATTGTGGAAAACGACCATCCCGAATTGGACTCCTCAGCTTTTCTCGAAGAAACTGGTATACAGAAATACCAAAGCATGATCGGTTCACTCCAATGGATCATCGCCATTGGACGTTTCGATGTTCAAACAGCCGTGATGACACTCTCGAGTTTCAGAGCCCAACCACAAGACGGACACCTTGATCGTGCCAAACATATCTACGGATATATCTCAAAGTTTAGACATTTTAAAACCAGGTTCCGCGTGGAACCCCCAGATTTTATATTGACTAAACCGGACACCATCAATTGGTCCAACACCATCTATGGGAAGCATTCTGAAGAGCTACCCGACGGCGCTCCTGCACCACTTGGGAAGACAGTAGTGTTAACACACTTCTATGATGCAAATCTCATGCATGATATTCTCAGTGGTAAAGCTGTAACCGGCATCCTTCACTTTGCGAACAAGACTCCTATGATGTGGTTCTCAAAGTAACAAGCTACTACGGAAACAGCCACCTTTGGAGCTGAATTCGTTGCAGGAAGGACTTGCATCGAGCAAATCGTTGATCTACGTCACTCATTTCGATACCTCGGAACACGAGTCCATGACATCTCCTATTCATGGGGAGACAACAAGAAGATGATTCAAACGTCAACCTTTCCTTACACAAGGTTGCATAAGCATCACAACATCCTATCGTTTCACTACGTACGAAGCATGATAGCGAGAGGCTTCATTCTAATGCTGCACATCCCTGGTAAAGATAACTGTGCAGATATTCTCACCAAGCATTGGGGACACTCAGTTGTGTATCCACTGCTCAAGCCCATCTTCCACTTCTGCAGGAATACCGGCGACCTCCTCCAAGATGATGGAAGCATCATGTAACGTGATGACCTTTCACAAGGAAACATGGGGAGTATTAAATTCTTTTCGTGCCCAGAAGTACCAAAGTTACCAGATGGTAGATATTCTATTTGTGTGAATCAATGAGTCCCGTATCAACCAAAATAATTGATTCCCACGGCATATCGATTCCCACGGAGCATCAATTCCCATCGCGCATTGATGGTGAGCAATCTCTGTTTTATAATATTGCCATTGTTCTTCGATGAGCAAACTCTGATTTTATAAAGTATCACACGAGCTACGGGAGCAATTCCTGACCTTAATGATAAACATATCATGGAGTCTTCCTAACGGAACAAGAGAAGAAAACCGTTGGCGTGTGATTCTCACACAATATATATATACACACAGATATATACGGTCAACGACCAATGCATGTACGGAAATAATCAGCGAGTAATCTCATCACTACGCAACAGCAGTTGCAATGTATTTCACCTCAATAAAAGAGATATCTTGCATTTCGGCAAGATTTCACTTTATCTCATACTTTTAACATTCAACTGATTTATATCCCAAAATTCACACTAGTTGCTACCAACTACCTGTAATCTACATTACTAAGGTCTGTCTCGCTGTATCTGAATAAGTCCACAGTAAGAAGAGATCTGGCGTTTCCATAGTCTCACCTGTAGTCCGATTATCCGTTGCCGAAAGTATCCAACCACAATTGTCACGCGTAGAGTACAATCATTCGTCTACTAACACACTAACGCAGTGTTGCTGTTCTTCAGAAGCCTTTGAATCAGTCCCTCAACGGACCGGATTCAGAAGGAAAATAATATTGTTGGTCGTCGTCATTGGTCGGTTGAGCACAAAAACCAACACTAATTTCCTACACTGAATCCAGTATCACTTCTACCTACACTGAATCCAGTAGCCCAGTACTAAGCCCACAAAGCTACTTTTTTCGCTCTGTTTCATGAAGCGCTAACACTTCAATCTGCTTCCAAGCTTCTCCCCCAAGGCTCTTAAGTATCTTTACTTAAAGCTCTACCCTGTTACATTCAACGTTCTTCATTCCTCAAGGTTCTTTTGAACTGTTTCCAATCCCCTTAAGTGCGCTCTTCACTTAACGTTTTGGTTTCCTTAAGTCTTTTCAAGTTGAAGTTGACAAACACACATAACCCTCCCTTCTAGAAGGTTCCTAAGCAAGTCCTGACCCTTAAGTATTTGCAAGTTGAGGTTGCAATATACTTTATATAACCGTCTCGTTCTTCAAGTCTCTTTCCCTGCAAGCTAAGAAGACTCGCGGGCTGAACTTCAAGTTCTCTTCTGTTCCTCCCCTGACCTATAAGTGCAAATTCACTGATAGCCCCTCGTCCAAGAACTGTTTCTCTACTTCCCGCGGGCTATCGCGCGGTATTTTTAAAATTCTCGACCCTATTTTTAAAATTTCCTTTCTTTTTAGGTCGCGTGTCTACTAAAAAACCTCGCGCGTCGCACACCTTTACGTCCGATAACCGTCATGCGACCCTTTTTTTTTCTCCCAAGGCACTGTCGCATCCCCTTTTTGTGTGTAATTTTAACACGAGTCCCCCTTGTGATTCACTAGGTAAGTATCAAGCCCGCCCTTGTATTCTCAATCCCTGGTTTGCGATTATTATTTTTCCTCAGGTCATGAATAATTACTATTAATTTTTAATCTCACCCACCCCTACGTTCGTGAATCGCACGTACTGAAAATTACATACGCATGGTCATGACTCACACCCAAGCCCCTGTGTGATTCACTGGGTCAGTATCAAGCCCGCCCTCATAACTCTCAATACCTGGTTCGCGATAATTTTTTCCCTTGGGTCATGAATAATTATTATTAAATTTTAATATCACCTACCCGTACGTTTGCAAATCTTACCTACAAAAATGAAATACGGAAGGTAACGTCTCACAACCAGTATAATTTAACATTAGTGCTCGCGACACACAACCCTTAAAATGTATCTCCATTGCTCGCAACACACTACCCTTATACTTTAATATTTGTGCTCGCAACAAACAACATTTAAAATTTAATACCATCGCTTGCGACTACCTACCACTACAGTTGAATTATTCGGGTAAACAATTTGCCTAGTAGTATCCTATGCAAAATATGTATGATATGTACGAATACTTCCTTCTGTACAATTTAATCGTATTTGTCACACAATCTACTATTTGCAACCATGGTATGCAACGTATGTAAGATATGTACCTTTTACCCTACTAATCACTTTCCTCGAAGATTTACCCGTGTCGTAGGTGTGAACCAACCCTTGTCAAATTAGTGAATGGACTGACACAATGAACAGTATCGATTCTGAAAACAAGGCCTAAACTTCCTCCATTTTGTCAAGCAATTGCCTCCATGCCGGATCAATATAGTTTTCATCCTCACTTTCCTCTTCAGCAATACTACTGGCAACAGTGCCACCATATTTCGACCCAGTACTGGTAGGATTGCTTTCTGAGTAGAATCTTTGTAGCATCATTTTCTCCAAATTTATACCCGTTTTGGGATTTTCTCTTAACGTTTGTATCTTCTTGCACAATTTATTGAACACTTTCCGTCCTTCTTTGTCCCATCCATTTGCACTTCCACTTTTTGAATCGCAATATTTTTTTCATGTATTTTGTTTTCTTTTGTGTCATGTATGTTCCATCAAGTTTCATTTGCTTCTGTTTTTCCCAATTGCTGTACTCGTTGTCAATTATCATTAGGGCAAAAGCCTCATCCGTAACAGTAAAGATGGTACTAATAAGATCCTTTGTCTTCCTCAGCTCAAAGTTCGTCTTTCCCGGATTAATGGCAGACAGGATTCTTGTCACAAAATAATAAAATTCTTCATTTGCCGCATTTCCGTATCGCCGGTACTCTTTCGCCAGAATTTCCATCGAGTCCGTATTTAGAGCTACAGTACCAGGGAATGATGCTGGCACTTTTGCCATTTCACTATCAGCTGCAGTGATGACAACAAATGGCAGTATGATATCATAGTATGGTGGGGTTAGTTGTACGTCGGTCGTAGGCACATATGGAAGAACGTTGAAAGTACCATAATTTCCAGATGATTCAACGATTACACCGTCACTTACCAAACCAATTTTTTCTAGCCAATGTTTGATTATTGTGTCTCAATTTTGCCAGGGCTTTTGGTACTGCATTATCAAAGTAGGCACAGAATTTCTTAATGGGTATATTTTTTGGAACGGATATTACACACGCATCGATTCCTTGCACGATTATTTTATTGGAGAGTGTGTTTGTTGTCATAAATTTCAGACCACCATACCATTCCTTCTTCACATATGCCCTCACCTGTCCTTCAATTGTATCTTTACATGTTTTCAATAGTTTCATAGTTTCCGTTTCCATACTATGTATAGTTCCACAACTCAACGTACTCACTTTATCAACGCTATCGCCGCCCCGCACTGTTTTCAATGGAACCGTGTCGGTATTTTTTGCAGTCTCCTCTTTAGAATTGATTCCCTTCTTACCAGCTCTCACCATTTTCAGGATATTCTCTATTAGATCTGGATTCTCATTTGCTATTTCTATTAATGTTTTCACCGTTCCGTTCACGTATTTCTTTTTGTGTAGTCCGCCCTCCGTAGTTTTTTGTTTTGTTGTCTCTTTGATATTTTCTCTAGTATTCTTATTCTTGTTGGAGCTCCCATCATTGTCTTCACTAACCAAATCAGTGTCACTGTCACTGTCAGTGTCACTTTCACTTTCACTTTCACTGTCGCTGCTGTCCATCATGCTAATGATTTCAGCTTTTTTTTTAGTGGTTTTTCTCTTTCCGCCATGGTGGTGCCTTTTTGTGTTGCTGCAATTTTTGTGTTCGTCTCGCTGGACATGTTTGTAATGCTTGTATTTTTGGTATTATCTCTAGTGTCTCCATCCCTGACTGCGTTTGCCATATCTGCTATTTTCTTTTCTTGGAGACGTGTTATTTTTGCCTTGGGTAGGTTGGACCATTTTTGTTTCGGCATCTTGTATTTATATTTTTTCAATCGTTGGTGTTTTTGGCAATTTTGTGAATTTTTATGCTGCCTTGTTTTTGCATCGATTGTACAAATTCAGCAATTTGCAATACATTTGTCTTTGTCTAAGCGGGCTTGAGAGCGCGGGCCAACCAAAAAGAACTGTCTGCCTAGCCGCGCCATTTTTTTCTTCCGTACATTCGCTTCCTATTTCCAAACAAGTAGTACTAGTAACGGTACTAGATTGTACGATACCAATTTATTTTGATGCTCCCCATCCTACTACCGTATCACAGCACTTCATATTGCAATCTGTAGAACCGAAAACAGGCACATTGTATGGAAAGGTGTTGGAGATAACAATTCTCTGTTAGGGAAAATCCGCACAACGTATGCATTTTTGTTTTAGGGTTAAGTTTCTGTAACGACGTTCCCGATTGAGTTGTCTTGAACGGCAATTCTGACTTCTTCATTTGTAAGGAACTAGTTGCATTGATGAGCCTGTAATGGAAAATAAGCACGATATCTGCAACGGTGTTTCCGTGCTATGTGTCTGGAACGGTGTTGTAGATAACAATTCTCTGTTAGGGAAAATCCACAGAACGTTTTTATTTGCGTTTCAGGTTTAAATTTCTGGAACGGCGTTTCAGATTTAGTTTTCTGGAACGACAATTCTGACTTTTTCATTTGTAACTAACGTTTTTCACAGTAGTTAAATTTTATATTTACGTATTTAACGAGGACAGGATCGTGCACGTATTTGAAAGTAGGGGTAAGTTTTGCCATAGTAAAGCTTGTCACGCCCTATTTCACACGTCCCCATGCACCACAAGGAACGGGATAGTTATTGTAATCCTCTAAATCTTCCGGTGAGTTCCAACGTTTTTTGTAAAGTTGTAGCCAGTGCACAATGTTTCTGAAAAGAATTCACCGTGTAACGCATACTGTACGAAAAGTCATAAGGGCAAATAACCTTATTCGTAAGGTTATTTAACTTGAGTGAATAATCGTCGGCGTTTCATGTGGTTTGTCTCTTTACCAAATTTCCCCATCAGCTCACTCTTCGAAGAATTAACAACTCTAAAACACCATCATGCCCTAAAATCTACGTACAACCTAGTACTAATTCTACATAATAAGGTACAATCACATGTGATATTCAATGGGAATATCACGGTGAATTATACGGTAACAAAAGACCGATCGAAGATGGTTTTACATGTTTTTGTGTCTTAAGTGTACATGTGTTTTGTATGGTAAAATTACACGAATGACGACGTTTAATTTGACGACGATTAATTAACCTGTCGATCGGCATCGACAAGATCGACATCGACAAGGCCGAATGAACTGTAACAATGACCTTACTCACTAAATCAATCGGTCGTAAGATCGTTTACGTTTGTTTGTTACGACACACTTTCTTTAGTTTATCAGACCCACAGCACTCTCTACGAGCTGTGGCCAGCATCCTACAATGCTGAGGACCGAATGGCGTTTCCCACCGAGAAACGCAGTTTGAGCTCGAAGACAAAGAATCCGGATTAGCCTGATCAGCTACCGGCATCAACCCTCAAGGATGTAAAAGGGGCGGTTGCTTGTGGAGCCCTGGAATAGACCAACACCAGGGCGGCCTCCCTTGAAAGAAGAGGCCGAAGACTCGAACCAAGGTGGTGGCTCCACCGGGTTTCGAGATCCAGCAACAAGCAAGGGAAAAGGGCTGGACGATTCAGATGAAAGAGTCGCCCAGGTTGGCATCAGTTGAAAGGAATCAATATCCAAATTCGAGAACACTGATCTTTCACTGAAAATAGAACGACGTGAGCCAGAAGATTGAGCCTGAAGTATTCTGCGGTGAAACAGATTGCGAAGGAACAGATTGCGCAAGAAACATCTGCTCGCAAGAGAACCGAGAACACCAAAAATCGAAGATCCGAAGATCGGAAAGATCCAAAATGAAAAGGAGAACACTAAAAGGAGAACACTAAATTCTCAGGAAACAATCTTCCAATCTTTCACCACAGAAATACAGAATGAGCAAATCCCAAGAAAGGATAGGAAAGCTCACAATCTTGATTTGCAACAAAAGCAAAAGCTCACACAAAACTAACCGGAACAAATCCCCGATCCGAATAGTCAGAAAGTATACAAACCGGACCAAAATACGATTCGGATATAAATACAGAACTGAAAAGCAAATCACCTGATAGTCACCAACGATAAATACCCATCTCACATCCAATCCTTCGATTGAATTACACTCTCTTCCACCACATACCACCTTCGATCACATATTCGATCGCACCTTCCTTCGAATACCATCCAACGAATCGACCATCCATACTCCTCCAATATAATTCGAAACTCCATTAGAATACACAATTCATCACCATGGTACGAACTAGAGCGGACGATGACATGGAAGAAACAAAAATGGAAGTGGATGACGATGACGATGATGATTCAGACGATGACGATTTGGAAGAGAAATTGGAAGATAAAATCATGGAAGTCATGGAAAGGGCCTTAGAGGACCCAGAATCAAACTCAACCATGAAGAGAATCATCGACCAAGAAATAAAGAAAAGAGTCATGGCAATGAGAGATGCAGAAAGAAAGGGTGTGAATCCAGATGACGCGGATAGCGAAAATGAGGATGAAGGAAACGATACTGACCAAAATGCAGAGAACGCAAGAGCTGAACGGCTGGGAAGAAGGTCATCCCAACCCAGGATAAAAATAAGGGGATTCAACAATGGTAGATTTCTGAACCCAGAACAGCTTGCTTTCAGGAGCAGCCTAATGGACTTTGGCATCAACTATGAATCAGCTGAAGAAATTATGAGGGGAGGGATGTCTAATATCCGAGAAATTACAGACCTCAACAAAGAGAGCATTAAATCGTTCATGCATGGATTGAAATCTATCAGTCCAGACTGTCCTAATCCAAAAAGTATCCACTATGGTAACAGACTATCATCGAGGCTCCTAACTTGGGCAAATTGGGCCCGGTATCAACCATTGATTGGAGTCAAGCCAATGGCTATCGACTGGAACGCAAACCCAAACAACTTGGAACTGCAGCAATTCAGAATCAAGATGATGGAATCAAGTGTGAAATCACAGGAAAAAGCAACTCCACCAGAGCTGAAGGATCTCACAAAATTCAGGGAATGGGAGGAAGGCTTCCGACAAAACTTGAGATACAGATTCAACTCTGAGGGTTTTCCAATCTTGTATGTCATAAGACCCCAAGAAAAGGAAGAAGTCACTGATGAAGCCAGGGCTGGAACAGTCGGGCAAACTACAACAGATACTTATCCAACTTGGAGTGATTACAATGAAAGATGTGGTGTCCTGTCAGGTCCCCAGTATGATGAGGACAACAACGTCGTCTGGAGGTTGCTGTGTGATGCAACTAGAAAAGGGCCCGGTTGGGAATATGTGGCACATTTCCAAAACACTGCACTGAATTCTGGTAATGCCAGAAACGCTTTCATTTCTCTCATGCAACACGCTTACACCGATACCAATATCACTATGGTTCTGAATAAGACATATCAGGATATGAAAGATTCACACTACACTGGAGATTCCAAGGGTTACGACTGGAACAAGCACAAGAGAAATTGGACTGCTTTTCATGGAACGATTCTGAGATTTGAAAAGAATCATAATGAAAGAAGATTTGTCTGGGATTTTATCAATTCAATCAGTGATGAGCGACTTGATGCTGCAAAAGCAGATGCAATTGATGAGAGTAAAAACTACCGTGACAACTTCAATGAATGTTTGATTCTATTCACCAATCGTCTTGGATTGAAAAAAGCTTGCAACAGGGAAGAGTAAAAGAGGTTCCAGAAGTTTGTATTCTATGGGCACAACCAGCAACAAAAAGCAAAAGACAACTGGAATTTTTACAGGAAAAGTTGAGTGCAAGCCTTACCCAACAAGTGTTTATAAAACAATGTCAAAAGAACAGCGCCAGGAGCTTTACCAGATGAGACAGGCTAAAAAGAAACGAAATCTCAAAGCTGCTGAGACTAAAAAGAAAGAAACTGAAAATGAAGGCGCTGGTGACAGTTTTGGATCAAAATCTAAGAAATGACATAATAACCGGACACTATCACTAGAACACAAATTGTTAAAAATGGTGAGCCGGTCATTATACCAGATGAATGTCCCTGTAGGTTTTGATGATGGGGAAAATGAAGAAGGATATTGTGAGTTAGACTCACATGCAGATACTACTGCAGCAGGAAGCAATATGGTATTGCTGAATCCTGATCAAATCACAACACACGTTGATGTTGCACCTTTTTCTGAAGAGTACAAGCCCATCAAGAAAATCCCCATTGGAAGCTGTGCGACTGCATGGACAAATCCAACATCAGGCCAAGTATATATCATAGTGTTTCATCAAGCACTGTACTTTGGGGACAAATTGAAAAACAGCTTGATATGCCCAAATCAAGTGAGGGACTGCAATTTCAACTCTGTTGAAGAAACACCTCGCCAATTTGATCCACGATCCAAGCATGGAATTACAATTCAAACTCCACTGGAGGATGATGATCCGAAGAAAGTTTTTATCAAACTGAGTATGAGAAATGTGATCTCATATTTTCCCACAAGAAAGCCCACAAGAATGGAACTTGATGAATGTCAACATTTGATAGCAACAAATGATACTCCCTGGGATCCACATTCACTGAAGTTCAGGATGGCCGAGCTAGCCATTGACAATGGAGATCCAATTTCAGGGGACCAATTCAGCCTTCAAGCTATGTCGACAGAAGAGGACCAAGCAATGGAGGAAAGTTCTGTTGTAACAGAACCTGCTAGTAATGTTACAGATAAACTCCCCAAGACCAGCTTAGACAAACGGCATCCAAGTGTCATGCAGCAATGCAAACTGATGAGAGTCCATCAGGTATCCACAAGGAGAATGCTCACTGAATGCCAGATTGCAACAGATGGAAATATAGCTCATCGGATTTCTTCAGTAAGGAATATTTCAAGCGCGCGAAGGGTAGACCAATTTTTGTTTGATGATACAGAATTTGACTTTATGGAAGCTCCTGAAGCAGAATCAAAACAGGCCCCTAGCTTGCAAGAAATTGACAATACACTTGAAAGAAAGTCTCTTGACAGAAGAAATCAATGGGGGCCATCAGTGATAACGATTGAAGGTCCAAACAAAGTTGACTGTGAACGCCTAGCCAAAACTTGGAACATTAGTTTCAAGAAAGCTGAACAGACGCTGAAAGTCACGACGCAGAAGGCACTCAGGAATTTGCAATCACCATTGATGAAGCGACTTCCTACTCAGCGCTTCAGGAACAAGAGAGTCGCACAAGGAACCTGGTACACTGATACCTGGCATGCAAGAACCACGAGTATTATGAGGCAAGAAAAATGTGCCCAGATCTTTACAAATGGAAGTGGATTTGAAGTATTTATACCAATACAGGACAAATCACAAGCCCAC
This sequence comes from Pseudo-nitzschia multiseries, assembly GCA_037355745.1. Classification (NCBI taxonomy): domain Eukaryota; phylum Bacillariophyta; class Bacillariophyceae; order Bacillariales; family Bacillariaceae; genus Pseudo-nitzschia; species Pseudo-nitzschia multiseries. The sequence continues at coordinate 5,071,805 of CM074784.1, read as the reverse complement.
CAAGGACTGAAGACATTTATTCATGAAATTGGAATTCCAGAGCATTTGATTTCTGATGGTGCGCCAGAACAAGGATCCCCAAGAACCTACAAAACACACTGGAATTCAATTGTAAAGCGCAACCATATCCATCAGACATTCATCCAGCCACATTGCCCATTCCAAAATCGAGCAGAACAAGCAATTGGTCATCTTGGTAGCGCAATCACAACCAAGTCTGCAAAGAAGAAGTCACCGAGGCGATTATGGTCATTTTGTGGTGAGCTATGTGCTAATATCAGGCAGCGAACGGCCTCCAACAACCCTTCTTCAATGGGGAGAACCCCATTTGAATTGGTCCATGGCTATAGACCAGATATTACATTATATACTTCATCAGAATGGTACGATTTTGTGTTTTATTATGAAAAAGGTGATTCTTCCACCCGAGGTGCTGAAAGGCTGGCGCGATGGTTGGGTCCCTGTGGGAATAGAGTAGGTGGGGGAGATTGTTTTTGGCTACTGCCCGAGTCGGCAATACCAATATCTACAAATTCAATAAGGCCTATCAAGGAATATGAATGGAGGGATAGAGATGTCCTAAGAAGAATGGAAGCGATCGACAAATCAATTGAATCCAAGATTGGAGATGAAGTCAAGGACAGCGCATCATTCTTCCAGGAAAACTACCCAGAGCCCCAAATAGAGCTATTTGAGAATCAACCAGTAAAAACACCGGATATGAAACTCGAAATGGCTGAGCCAGAAGCATCAGTAGAAGATGTTGATGAACCAGATGAATATCTGGGAAATGAAGTGATCATTGAAAGAGGTGATGAAAGACTCAGGTGCATTGTCAAGGACAGGGTTCGCGACTTGCAAAACCGACCAATAGGAATCAGAAATGAGAATCCCATACTAGACACAAGACTGTATAAATTGCAACTACCTGATGGTACCATGGAGGAATACACGGCAAATATTGTTGCAGAAAGCCTATACAGCTCTGTTGATGATGACGGGAGGATGTTCACTCTACTAGATGAGCTCATTGACCATGAAAAAGACAACACTGCTTTAGGTGACGAGGAAGCAACAACTATAGCAAAAAATGGCAGGAAAACCCATAAACCTACAACTAGGGGTTGGAGGATTTTAGCCAGTTGGAAAGATGGCACTGAATCTTGGTGTAAGCTAAGTGATGTGAAGGAGTCATTTCCAGTACAATTAGCCGAGTACGCAGTTAACAATAATCTTGAAAAATCACCAGCTTTCAGATGGTGGGTGCACAAAATTTTGAGAAGGAAGGATAGAATCCTTAAAGCGGCCAAAACAGCAAAGTATTGGTTGAAGACTCACAAATATGGAGTTGAATTGCCACATTCAATCAAACAAGCGCTGGCAATTGATAAGAAAACAGGCACTGACCACTGGGAAAGAGCAATTCATAAGGAAATGACAAATAATATGGCAGCGTTTGAATTTTCTGATGATGATGTTATTCCAGTTGGCCATAAACAGATAACAACCCACATGATTTTTGACATCAAGCTTGGGTCCCTAACAAGGAAGGCCAGGTTGGTAGGGGACGGCCACAAAGTCCCTGCAGTGGCCAAAGAAAATACTTATTCATCGGTTCCCAGTCGAGACTCAGTAAGAATATTCTTCCTGCTGGCAGCGCTGAATGATTTGAAGGTTCTCTCAGCTGATATTCAAAATGCATATTTGACAGCCCCGATTAAAGAGAAATACTTCCTAAAAGCGAGAGAAGAAGATGGTTTTCCACCTCACCTTGCAGGAAGACCTTGTAAGATTGTCCGGGCATTGTATGGACTGCCGGTTGCTGGTGCATCTTTCAGGTCATACCTCACCCAGCATTTGAGAGATCTTGGGTATTCACCGTGCAAGGCAGATCCGGATGTGCACTTAAGAATTGAAACCAGGAAAGATGGATCCAGATACTGGGCAATGCTCATTGCATATGTAGATGATATCCTATGTTCTGGTGAAGATCCAAAGTTCCAGCTTGAAAACATTGAACGAAAGTTCAAATTGAAGGATGATACGATTGAAGAGCCAACTCTATATTTGGGAGCTGATATTGGGAAATTCTATTTTGAAGATGATTCAAAGCCAAGATGGTCATTATCAAGCACTAAGTACACAGCGAAAGCTGTTGCAGCAGTCGAACAAGAGTTAGGAACTGAAAAATATGGCTACAAGTATCTACCAAAATCAGCATCAAGTCCACTGTCACATGATTATCGACCGGAAATTGATATATCAGAAGAATTGAATCCTGAATTGCAAAATTACTATCAAGGTTTAATTGGAGTTCTCAGGTGGATTTGCGAATTAGGAAGACTTGACATAGTAATGCCAGTGTCACTGATGTCAAGGTATTTGGCACAGGCAAGGATCGGGCATTTGAATCAGTTGTTTCACATATTTGCATATTTGAAAAAGTACAACAGGTCAAAACTGGTTTTTGATGATACTGTACCAAGTGTTGATGAAAGTAAATTTCAAAAATGTGACTGGTCTGAATTTTATCCTGGCGCCGCTGAAGTCATACCAGCAGATATGCCTGAAGCTTTGGGAAAACATGTGACGATGAGCTGTTTTGTCGATGCTGATCATGCCGGATGCAAGGCAACAAGGAGATCTCATACTGGTGTTATTATCTTCATTAATAATGCACCGATCATTTGGTTTTCCAAAAGACAAACGACAGTTGAGACATCAACTTTTGGATCTGAAATCATTGCTTTGAAAATTGCAATCGAATTGGTTGAAGGTCTAAGGTACAAGTTGAGAATGATGGGTGTTCCAATTGATGGTAGCACAAATGTGTATTGTGATAATGATTCAGTTGTTACAAATGTTACACGACCTGAAAGCCCATGTAAGAAGAAGCACAACAGCATTGCATATCACAAAGCTCGTGAATCTATTGCAGCAGGAATTATCAGAGTTGCAAAGGAACCAGGTTCAACAAATATTGCTGATTTGTTTACAAAGCTAATGAGTGGCGCTGTTTTCAGAGAACATTGTTCTCGTTGCATGTGGTAAGAGATTTGATAAAATCAATCATTCGATGGAATGTTCGATCGATCGTTCGATTGAAGTAACAAGTTGATTTTCTAAGTTCAATCACGGAAAAAATGAACAAATCGTTCTGCATTGAGCATTTCGAAAATGGATAATTTGATCCATGAATCCAATATATCAAACTGGCAAGGATCAGGGCAAAATGCCATGATGCGAGCCAGAATGAAAGGCAAAACGCCACCCCATTTCTTTTTGATAGGGCCTCTGATGGTAGACTGGATACAGTTTGGTATTCAACTCACGATGAACATATTAAGCCATAGAATCCAGCCGCTTAACGGTTGGAGGATTTATGACTGAAGGGGACTGAAAAGAATTCACCGTGTAACGCATACTGTACGAAAAGTCATAAGGGCAAATAACCTTATTCGTAAGGTTATTTAACTTGAGTGAATAATCGTCGGCGTTTCATGTGGTTTGTCTCTTTACCAAATTTCCCCATCAGCTCACTCTTCGAAGAATTAACAACTCTAAAACACCATCATGCCCTAAAATCTACGTACAACCTAGTACTAATTCTACATAATAAGGTACAATCACATGTGATATTCAATGGGAATATCACGGTGAATTATACGGTAACAAAAGACCGATCGAAGATGGTTTTACATGTTTTTGTGTCTTAAGTGTACATGTGTTTTGTATGGTAAAATTACACGAATGACGACGTTTAATTTGACGACGATTAATTAACCTGTCGATCGGCATCGACAAGATCGACATCGACAAGGCCGAATGAACTGTAACAATGACCTTACTCACTAAATCAATCGGTCGTAAGATCGTTTACGTTTGTTTGTTACGACACACTTTCTTTATTTCTCTCCTTTCTATCCTCTTCCTCCCTTTTCTCTTTGTTTGCAAATTGTTTGAGTTTTCTTTTTTTCTTCTTAGACTGCTTTTTCGCTTTGTTCATGAATAAATTCCAATTGTTCTTATTCTGGGTGTTTATCTTCGTTTCTTTGTTTCGTTCCTTTCCGTCCTCGGTTTCTTCGATGTACATTATACTGTTTTTTTCAATGATTGCCTCTTCAGTCATTGTGCGCCACTCGTTTAACCAAAGGGTTGTCAGACAGGGACGGTTACCCGGGTGAAAATGTATGCATTGCTTTATGTGTTTTCTGGCTTCCGGCGTCAGGTTACACCATTTTTTTGGTGGAACTGTATGACCATTGAGTTCGAGCCTCTCTCATTCTCCTGATTGTACTGGTCTTCCAATACCCACGTTGTTGTAGCACTGTATGTCCTCCGTTCCTTTCAATGCTGGATAACCGCATAAAATGTGTGCCACAATGATACCCAAAGCCCACACGTGGTCAACGGCATCAGTGTCACCTTCCTTGTAGAAAGGAAATATGTCCTCAGTTACGTACTTCAAGCATTGTTCCCAAATTTCTAAAGCTTCTTCTTCATCGAAATGCTCTTTTGGGCTGTCGAGTCTATCTCTAACGTCGTCTATCTTGTTGCATCCATTAAGTATTGTGAGTACCAAGTTGCCGTTTTTGGCACATAGCGCATCAAACCCAGTTTCAAAATGATATAAGAATGGATTTCTCTTGTTGTTTTCGTCACCGTCATTTAGCTCAGTCATTCTTGCACAGTACTCCGCCGAATCCAAAAGATACCTAGGCTTCAATGGCTTCCTCTTGTACGCTGATTGTGTTGTTATGTTCTCCATTTTGCTCTTCCTTGTAATAATGATTTACATTGCTGGGCAAATACTGAGGTATTTTGGTTCAATTACTCGTTGTAAACTGTTAATGAATAATTCTTACCGCACTTTACGTCATGTAAATTTCGTCATCTCGCAAGGATTCAGTTATATTGAAGTAACTGTGTCTTGTGGTTTGACTCCCTCTTAGAACGTTCCATACGTAGTACTTTCCTCCTTACTTTTTGTTCCTACTAGTTCTCTTTCTTTATTTTTGTATGAAGTAGTAACCTAAATAGTGATTGCTACTTAGTTTTTGAGTGCAAAAGTTTGTTAGTTTCTGTAGTTTTAAGGATGAATACTGTTCATTCTATGGATTGGTTAGAGTATGGAAGTATATTGACAATTCTAAGGCTGATACTTTAGTCTTTATGAATGTTTTAATAGTTTTGGTCACTGGTCATTTTTCCTCCAAAACCAGTAACCAAATGCACTAATTAGGTTGTGACACACAAACCACCATGACAGATAAGTCACTTCTGTTTCTTTCATTAATCATCTTATCCATTACATTAACATTATTCATTGTTCAATCACACCAAATATCTGATTTTGGAATTTTTAATTGCAAATTAGTGTGTATTTTTCTTCCCAATCCAGTCACCAAATGCAATAATTAGGTGGTGATACCCAAATCACGACAGATAACTCACTTCTGTTTCTTTCATGATTCATCTCACCCATAACAGGAACAATATTCATTGTTCAATCACACGAAATATTGGATTTTCTATTTTTTATTTGCAAATTACTGTGTATTTATCCTCCAAATCCAGTACCCAAATGCACTTATTAGGAGGTGGTGACACACAAACTGTGAAAGATAACTCACTTCTATTTCTTTCATGATTCATCTCACCCATAACAGGAGCAATATTCATGGACTAATCACACTAAATGCCAGATTTTCTATTTTTTAATTGCAAATTACTGTGTATTTTCCCTCCCAATCCATTACCCAAATGCACTTATTAGGTAGTGACAGACAATCTATGAAAGATAACTCACTTCTGTTTCTTTCATGATTCATCTCACCCATAACAGGAGCCATATTCAGGGACTAATCACACTAAATGTCAGATTTTCTATTTTCTAATTGCAAATTAGTGTGTATTTTTCCTCCTAATCCAGTCACCAAATGCACTTATTAAGTGGTGACAGACAAACTATGACAGATAACTCACTTCTGTTTCTTTCATGATTCATGTCACCCATAACAGAAACAATATTCCTGGTTCAATCACACAAAATATTGGATTTTCTATTTTTTAATTGCAAATTAGTGTGTATTTTTCCTCCAAATCCAGTACCCAAATGCACTTATTAGGTGGTGACAGACAAACTTTGAAAGATAACTCACTTCTGTTTCTTTCATGATTCATCTCACCCATAACAGGAACCATATTCATGGACTAATCACACTAAATTTCAGATTTTCTATTTTCTAATTGCAAATTACTGTGTATTTTCCCTCCAAATCCAGTACCCAAATGCACTCATTAGGTGGTGACACACAAACTTTGAAAGATAACTCACTTCTGTTTCTTTCATGATTCATCTCACCCATAACAGGAACAATATTCATGGTTCAATCCCAGAAAATATTGGATTTACTATTTTTTAATTGCAAATTAGTGTGTAATTTTCCTCCAAATCCAGGACCCAAATGCAGTTATTACGTGGCGACACACAAACTATGACAGATAATAACTCACTTCTGTTTCCTGCATGATTCATTTCACCCATAACAGGAACAATATTCATGGACTAATCACACTAAATGTCAGATTTTCTATTTTCTAATTGCAAATTACTATCAGATTGGAATTCTGTATTGGTTGTAGTACTAATACTACTAGTACTAGTATTAGGTACAACCTTCTGAGAACTTTGAACTACTAACCACTATGAACATCCATGTACTACTACGACTACAGTATTACAAGAACATGTAATAGTAGACTAATATGAAAAAATCAAATGATCTACTGCGTGTTGTAGTACTCCACTAGTACTAGGTACTCAATTTTACTTATGAATATTTCTTACGTAGACAATCATTTTTTGGTTAATCTGAATCCAATGTGGAGAAGAAGAACTACTAGTAGTGAGGACGTTGTAGTACTATGATAACTTCTTTCCCACTTAGGCCCTCTTCGCTCTTGTGTTCTATGGTGGTGCGTGGCGAAGGCTATGAACGTCTACCCAATACAGCATTCTTTCATTATTTGAATACCTCCGACAACTTGGTGAACTGTGGTTTATTTGACCCCACACGGTCGTAAGGGAACCAGGTTGCGCGTTTCACTGTTGTACCATCCGGTAGTTTCTTGTGCACCATGTATCCAGGGTATTGAGGATAATGGTCCTTCTTCTTTGATGCATAACTCTTCACAACACCAGTTCCAGGTGCTGGCAGACCTGTGATTGTCACCTCACTACCAATTGCAAATTTAGGATACGAGATCACCGGATCAGGATCTGCGAACAACACCTTAACGTTTCCTGAGCGCTTCTGTCTTATTACGTTGGCTGGTTTTGGGCAAGGAACTTGCAGAAGGTATCCAAGATCTTCAACGTGGCCAAGGTTCGGAGAAACCTTTCTCTCCTTGTACTTCGGCTCTCCATTGGATTCGTCTGATGCAGTCTTGTTTTTTTTGGTTTCCTAAGGAACGACTTCTTCTTTGACTTCGTTGATGCGTTCTCTTTAACTGCATTTGGTTCTGTTGGAGGTACGTTGCAGTTTACTACTTCTACGTCTTCTTCTTCTTCATCATCATTGTTTGTGTTACCTCCATCAATTGAGCTATCACTAGAGTTGTCGGTCGATTTGTCTTCCCAAGGAAATCAAAAGAATGATTCCACTCCATCGATCACTTTGTTAGTGAACACTATCCATCGGACGGAATACGTGTCATTCTCTTTGATGAACGTCTCAAAGTTCTTCAAGTGCACCTTCATGAAGTCCCACTTTGCAATGTCGGTAGCTCTGTAATTCTGACTCGTGGGTACCTTGATTTTTTCAAATAGTTTGATCAAGGAGTCGCCATCGGATTGTAAAGTCTTTTCATCCTCTCCTGAAACAAAACTGACTTGCAAGTTTTTGAAAGCCAAACACAAAAGTTCCTTTGTCAAGGGGACGAACAATTGTCCCCCTTCAGGTAGATAATTGTAAGTTGTCAGAAATCGCAAAGACCTCTCAAAAAACTTATAACCTTGGAGTAGTATTTCCAGTCGTGTGATGAAAATATCACGGAATACGAATCTCGTATGTTCCCAGAACAATCGATCGTCCACCGTGTACGCAGTTCTCATCAAAATTAAGGAACCTTGTGACGGATAAGCTGTAGTCCTCTTTTGCGATAGGGTAAGTATGTTGACACTCCTTACCTCTCACAAGCTCAGGCGGACTTTGTTCTTCAAATTGAACGGATCGAGGACCGTCATTGGTGAAAATGAATAACCGATCTTTGCGGTGAGGTTCACCTGGATTAGAGTTCGACGACAAAGACTTTCGCTCTGCTTTCAAATAATCGTCCAGACACTCATGTGCATTGTCAACGTTAAAAGAAGTTTTTTCTTCGTTGCCAAGTACAGCCTTCATTATTGCCTTTGAAACCATAACCCTACAAACCGGAATACGTGTACCGTTAGGACCACGGGACAAACGAGATGTTAGAACATAGTCGAGCAATTCGTCGCAAACAAGATTCACCTCTTCAAGTTGGTCTGGCGTCGAAACAACATTGTCAACACAGGACAAACTCAGGAGGTAATGTTGCAACAATGTCTTCACGTGAACTTTGTCCTCAGGATTGTAATCGTCCACAAATATGTCACGTTCGGCCGTTTTGTTTGCAGTAGAAAGAGTGACCAATTTTTTGGCAAAGTCAACGCCTACTCTGTAGAACTGGTTAAGAGTTTTCCGGTGCTCCATAATCTTGCAAAAGTGAAGAGAAGATAACAGGTTGAATCGAATAATCCCCACCTTATTGTCCACTCCGGGTATTTTGTATTTTCCAACCAAAAACGAAGACTCATAGAGATTGGGCAATAGTTTGTTGTACAAATTGTCATGTAGTAATGACTCGTCGGCGAAGTGGTGAAGGCTGAGTTCTTGAAAAATTCTTGCCTTCTGTTGTTGGAAGCATATCCACAAATACATGAGGACCTTTTGAAACGCAAGGTGTATCTTGGACACATCGGACGGCCATTCCAACTTGAGGTATTTTGGGGAATCAGTCAAGGGCACTAACTTGACTGCTGCAACACCTTCTCTTGTTGGTGCACCAACAACTTCTTTACCCCTAATATGATTGATTTGATTCACCAACTCATCAAAGGAGTGACTCGCTGATAGAAAATGCCTCAATGCGTGGTGAAAGGAAAGACCTTCAAAGAACGAGACCATCTGCCAAACGTATAGCTTCCCTTTCTTTACATCGTCTTTAAACCGTTGATTGAAAAATGGTCCTTCTGTTTCCAGTGAAGGTGCAGGGGGGAATTGGACACAACGTACGTACCACCGCAGTAAGCTTAAATACACTTTCATGTACTTCAGTATGGTGTCATAGTTAACCACATTCTTTGCCCAGACAGAATGCGACGTGCCTTCTGCTACTTCGTCTTGTCCTTCAACCCGGGTGAATTGTGTTTCGCCTGCCGTGGTATTTTCATCAATTTTGATAACGGAGTTGAGCGCTGACTGGAAGGAGTTCCATTTTTCTTTCATTTTGTACTCCTTGAAACGAGTTGTCAGTTCCTTTGCATTCAAGATACAGACCTTTGGTGCTCCCTCATTAACCACAATAACATGCAACTCTCCCCATATCATAATACCCTGTAGTATTAAGCATATGTAATTCCTCTTCAACATGCTTGGTTTGGGGGTAAATATTGGAGGATTTCAATGTAAACACTCCACTTGCTTGCACAAAGTCAAGAATCTGTGGAGAGGATTTTATTGCATCTTGATGCCACCACCAATGTCTTTTGCTTCTCTCTTCTCTGATGGTCTGTTTGATGCGCAAATCCAAAGCTCAGAACAAGAAGCAAGAACTGTGATGCTGTCCAACTGTTGTTTTGTATATTGTTTGCCAGATGCATTTGTTAACCTTCCTAAGTTATATATGTACACAATGGCTGGGTTGTAATTGCGCCTGGGTCCCTGCTATCTATTCTTGCACTTTTGGTCAATATCAAAACGTTGCTGCTGTGTTGGAATCTCGGGGTTGTACCATCACTCCTGTTCTTTTGGCCGGCATGGGCCATTGAAGGGTCATCTTACCCATATTATGATTCCAAGAAACAAAAACCATCATTTCTCCTCCTGGGAAAGAGAAAACCCTCTAGCCACATCGCTATTGTTGTTACTCTTACTCTAAAAATCGACCAAAAGGTATATGATGTTAAAATTTAAAGAGAATATGAGCATGTCGTGAGATTGCTCTGTTACTGTACTATTTCATGTAGTGGACCGGTATCCCTGTAATATTCGTGTTGTAGAGAAGGGATGTCTAAACCGGTCATAGATCATGCGCAATTCGTCATAAGACAGAGAACACATGATATGACCTAAATGTCTGGATACCTGGAGTCATTTTTATCTCAGAAGGAGTATAAGTAACTTTTCAAGTGTAGAATGGGTCATAACTCCAGTAGAATGTACGTAAGTATGGTACGTGTATTTTTGACTGACAGCACACCCCTTGATTCAACACTTAGTGAAGGAGTGTTGAATTACAAGTCAGTTCTCCATCTTGTAGAACTCTAAAAACTTAAGTATGCTTGGATATCGAATCAGAAGAATGTAATCGTAGAATCGGAGTAGCATTGAAGGAGAGGTGCTTGAGTATGCGGTGGTAGCGAAATCAATGGAGTCGATGAGTCAATTAACCGGAATCGATCTTAGAACCAGGTTTGAAACATGTTGGGTATCGAATTGCACGTATAGAGATTAGACGTCGATGGAGAGAATTGATTAGACAATACTTGGTATCATGGAGGGGATGACCAAGGGTCGTCTGTGAGGAGGAATTGAATTGTTGTTCACAATTGTACCGTAGAATCAATTATTGGTTCTGATCTTTGGAGGGAATCGGACGTGATTGTAGATATGAACGAATTGTAGATATTGTTGGGTCGTAGATCTGATTGTAGAGTTGGAATTTGTATCCATGTGATGATCATCGAACTGAAGGTGATTGATTTGTTGAGGGAGAGATCGATGCATGATTGATCATTGCAGACGATCGTGGAGATTGGATCAATCATTTGATTATAGGAGAAGGCAAGTGATGGGTCTTGGCATGAAGTGTAGATTGGGGAATCAGGATCAATGGCAGAGGGATCGATTGTAGTTTAAATCGAATGTAGGTGTCGCTTCAATTCCATGGTGGAAACGAATTGAGACGGATTGATTGAACTGGAGCAGAAGGTTCAATTGAAGATCTCAACGGAGGGGAGATCCATGAGTGATTGTGTATTGATTGAGCGTGAGGATTAGCTCAAAGAGGAGAAGGGATCGACAGTCGACAAAGGGATCGACCATAGTATAAATCGAATGAAACTTGTAAAATCAAATTGGAGAATCATGTAGAGAGGGGCCGTATAGACGAAACGAATGTTTGTGGAGACGAGAGTGGCGATGTCCAAGAAATTGCAATCAAAGAGGAGAGATTGAAAGTAATCGTAGTACTGAGTAGATTGGAGTTTGAAATTGTTGACGTATCCTTGAAAGGAGATTGGATCCAACGTAGTAGGATATATGGATAGAGACAGAGGAAGACAATTGAATCGAACGGCATTGCCACATTTGGTAGAAGTTGCATTGAAGGGATGCAAGGAGACCGAGGGAAGGAATCGGTCATGAGTGGGCGATTGGCGAATTGTAAAACGTATTGTAGGAATCGTTTGATCGGTGGATCGAATGGTAGATTGGGGAATCAGAACCGTCAAATGAAGTCATGTGTATTGTTGTAGGGAGACAATGCTGGATATCAAGTCAACCAAAGGATTGCTGAAAGTTCACCAATTGATAGGTCATATGTGAATTAAGCGTTGCAATGTATCTGTGCCATGATACGGGAACGTTCATTTATCATCATTGCAGCACGTTCAGTAAATTTCTGAATTCGCTTGTGGTGGGGTTACAGGAACCGGCTACACACCCCTTGATGCAACACGTAGGGGAGGGAGTGTTGAATTATTTGCCGGTTCATTGATTTGGTTTCAGTGGGATCCTTGTCGCGTACGGGGAGCATAAGTAAAGTGGTGGAAGCTTATGATGAAAACGCTGGAAGTGAAATGCGTTCAAATGAAGCGTCATGCAGTGATCCAATGCACACCCCTTGATTCAGATGTACACCCCTCGATGCAACACTTATGGAATTGAATTCCATGGTGCAATCAAATTCCATGGTTGTGAATGATACAAAACCATAGGGCGAATTCCATGGTTGTAGAAACAAATGAGTGACGTAATCAAACACAGTGCAATCGTACCGTAGAATCAGATCAAATCATAGGAATTGAGCAAGCATATCGGATAAACGGGAGGCGTAGGAGACCAAAGGAGATGACAAATGATCACGCTGGAGTGTCAGATGTAAGTAGGCAAAACAAAACGTAGAAGCCAATGGATGGATCAAAGGAATGGTCTGAAGAAGGAACCAAAGAAAGGGCCAAAGAAACGGTCGTCGGAGAAACAATCGAGGGAGATTGGAAGGGAGATTGGTAGTGAGGCGCTCCACAGCGGACTCACAACGATCTGGATGAGATCTCAGGGGATGGTAGTTGCTCAGATGGCATCGTATATGAATTGTAGAATGAAACGAGTAGCGGTCAGTCAATAGTGTCATAAAACCAATTCATAGACAAGATATTAGCATGTAGGTGGTACAGCGTGATCTTGAGAGCATCGCGGTGTTGTTTGGTGATTCGCGAAACTGGTTTTGGCAAGCGGTGGAACACCACAGATCGGTGTCGTTTGGTGATTCGCGAAACTGGTTTTGGCAAGCGGTGGAACACAACAGATCGGTGTCGTTTGGTGATTCGCGAAACTGGTTTTGGCAAGCGGTGGAACACCACAGATTGACTCTGAGGATTACATGTCTGTCGGAAGTTGGCTGGCGTCCCTGAGAGAGCTCCGACAGCATTGGAATCAACCATCTTGGTAGTATCCGAAGGAATGGCCTCGCAAGGGGAAGGAACAATTGCGTTGACAATGGAGCTAGAAAAGTACGTAGCGTGGATTAAGTTGGAAGGAGCAGGTGTATTAATTATGGAGCTGTTTGCTTGTGCAGGAACTTGGATAGGCGGTTCGACCACGGATTCAATGGGCTTGACAGGAGGAATGCTCACACAGGAGGAAGGGACAGGAATAGGAATGGCATACACTTTGTCAAAGAGTTGTGCCTTCCAGGTTGGTGTGAACCTCCATGAGGTGATGATGAGTTCGATGGTGATGGATGGTTTGGATGAATAGACGTCGTCTGTGTGGTGTGCAAGTGCGTCTTTTGCCGCCTTTTCTAAGTCGGCAGGATCACGTAGTGTCTTGGAGACTCCATTTGATGCGACATAACAGATAGAACATCCGGATAGTAATTTGTTGATGTGTCTTTTCTGGAGTTCGGTTGAGCGGGGAAGACAGTAGGTGATAGATTTGGCAACGCTGCCGTGGAGATTGGTCATCATGAAGGGGGCTAGAATCTTGGCGTCTGCATTCTCCATGAATAAGTCTTCCGTGTCGATATCATCCATTATCATGGAGTAGAGGTCGTTCAATTGTGCATCATATGGGCTGTTGCCTTTGAATCGGAATAGTATGCCGTCAATAGCGGTCCAATCAAATTGGGCAACCATGCTTGCTTGTGGATTATCAAAGAACTGTGTGTAGAAACAGTGGATACACCCCCTGATTCACAAGCAGGAGGGGAAGAAGGAAAGAAAGAAAAGAGGAAGAATTAACCGGTCGTTGGTGTCGTTGTCGTCGTCGCCGCCGAATGAACAAAACGGCGGAGGCGGCGTCGGTAGAAGGAACAATGACCAAGGACCGGCGAAAATGCGCAGAAAGAATTAACCGGCAGAGCCGACGAAGGAGAGCAATTGTCGGAGAAGTGGTGCCAGGGAAAGAACCAAGAGGCGGTAATCGATGACCGGAGAAACAGAAGAAGAAAGAACCGGCGTTGTCGTCAGAGGGGCGGCGGCGGCGGGATTAACCGGGAAGAGAGGAGAACGGGAACGGGAAGAATGAACCAAAAGACGGTTGTAGAAACAATCGTAGAAGCAGATCGTAGATCGGATGCAAAGAATTAACCAAAAAAAAGACCAACAAGAACGCGAGGCGGCGAATGAATTGAACGGCGGAAGAGATTGGAATGACCGGAGGGAGACAAAGAATTAACCGAGAGGCGGGGATTGAGGAGGGAATTGGCATCGTCGGCAGGAATGGCAATGACCGGAGGGGAACGAAGAAACGGCGCCGTCAGCAGAAACGGTGATGACTGGAGGGAGACAAAGAAACGGCGTCGTCGCCGTTAACCGAAGAAAGAGCGACTGTCGGATATTCGAAGGAAAAATTAACCGGTGGTGTATGTGGTTTAAGGAAGTGCGTAGCACAATCAAATGGGCATCAATGGTCCTTTACGTGGATGATGGACGCAGAAGAAGATATGGATGGATGATTGCAGTTGGCATGTCCAGTGAAATGGGCTTTTTAGTAAAGACGGCGGTGGTCTTTATCTTGTAATCAAATCAGAGAACTGGTTGTGGATTACAACGTGGGCATGATGAGTACACCCCCTGATCCACAAGCAGTGAAGGAGAGGGGAAAGAAGATCGGTAAACCGGACTTCAAAAAAAGAAGAAAAGGGAGACGGAGATCCGTACGGAGGTTGGAAGGGAGGCGCTCAACAGCAGGCTCACAACGACAAACTCAAGTAGATTGGAGGGAGAGTTGAAGAGAGACGCTGAACAGCAGGCTCACGACAATCTCAAGGAGATCGGAATGAGATTAGAAGGGAGTCGCTCAACAGCGAGCTCACGGCAATCGCAAGGAGATCGGAGGGAGATTAGAAGGGAGTCGCTCAAAAGCGGGCTTACGACAATCTCTGCGCTGGGGGGAAGGCCTATTGCTCAACAGCAAAGTCCTCTGGCTGTAACCGGTCAGTGGAGGTGCTGATCAGGCGGAGGTAGGCTCTTAAGGTATACGCTCAACAGCGCAAATTATAAGGGCTCTATAACCTGTTGTTACTCTAAAAATCAACCAAAAGGTATATAATGTTAAAATTTAAAGAGAATATGAGCATATCATGAGATTGCTCTGTTACTGTACTATTTCATGTAGTGGACCGGTATCCCTGTAATATTTGTGTTGCAGGGAAGGGATGTCTAAACCGGTCATGGATCATGTGCAATTCATCATAAGACAGAGAACACATGATATGACCTAAATGTCTGGATACTTGGAGTCATTTTTATCTCAGGAGGAGTATAAGTAACTTTTCAAGTGTAGAATGGGTCATAACTCCAGTAGAATGTACGTAAGTATGGTACGTGTATTTTTGACTGACAGCAGCAGCTATCATCCAAAACACCCCAACAACAGACACAACTCCTCCTCTTTATCATCAACCTCAAAGGATTGCTGGTGGTTCTTTTCATTACTAGTACCACTTTACAGGGTCCTTACTTCATACTACTGGTAGTACCTTTGCACCAGATCATTTCATCTGAACTGCCCCTACCAAGTACAATTGTTAATTTCCTTTTGAAACTGGCTGTTGAGCTGACTTAATCCAAAGGCAAAGAAGAGCAACAGGAGCTGTGACTGCAGGCCGGTTGAGGTGCCGGTCTGTTGTGTTCTAATATTTCTCTGATATCCACTATGACTGGATGCTAATCCAATCAGATCTATTCTGACTATCGACAAACGACGCAATCAGTTAGATCTTAGGCTTGTAGTTCTACAGTAGGACGCAGAGGGGGCGTCCAGTGCAAGGTTTAAGGTTGAATAATCAAATAATCTAAAAGTATAAGATGAAGAGATGTTTCTTGCTGGAGAGCAAGTATCTCTTCTGAAGACCGGGTTGCCGCTAATACAACACGGTATGAATATTTTATACGACAAAATACGGAGTTGCCGCTAATACAACACATATTTTGTGCAGCAGGAAAAGGGTTCGTGAGCAGCGCTTCAAACCTCTGCTGTCTTTTCTTGAAAACAGAACACTTAGCAGAAGATAGCATATGCTACTAACATCTGACATGTGTTCTTTCTTGGATCACTAAGTATCGAACTCGAGTGACGATCGATTCTTCTCCTCCAGTTAAGTATCGATTCTCGATCGTAAGAATGAGCTATCGATTCTTTTTCTTCCAGTTAAGTATCGATTCTCGATTGTAAGAATGAGCCCAGTATTTTGCGAGGTCTCATTATTTCCGATTTCGTACCTCTACCAACCTAGACACGAAAGGAATTTAATAACAATGGGCCACATTCAGGATAAAATAAAGTCTCTTTACTACTACTGCAGTGTTGTGTTCGTAACTCCTCATACACATCTTGAATAAATTGTTTACTATGCTACAGTAATTGACCACTACTAGTACTACTACTACTTGATGATTTAAACACAGCAAAGAAAAAGGAACTTCCTCGGCCCTGTTTTGTGCGCGCCATGTTCTTCGCGCCAAAAAAAAACGCGCACCGTTCTTTTCCAATGACACCACACAAGTCTATGGTGTACTCGTACTCGTAGCGTAATACCGTAGATTACGGAAGACCAACTATTCTCCTCATCGTCGTGCCTCCCGGATTCCGCACCAATATTCGGTAACATCGCTCCATTCTTAATTTTTTCATAATACCACCGGACGAACCGTAAAAGGCCTTCCCTCCGCCTAGCAGTACGGTACACCTTTCGCCCAACCACCGTAAAAACGAAACAGTCTCCTGCCCTTGCTCTCTGCCCCCGACTACCGTGCAGACACCGCCAATAGACAGCAGTCAACCATACGCACGTTTACAAAAACACAACGAAAACAAACCCACAAACAAACATAGAAACAAAACAAAACAAAACAAGGCAAGACAAATCGCACCATGCTCATCACCAAGGACATGGCCGCAACGGCAATCGTTGCCGCTTCGAGCGCGACGCGAGGGATCGGAATGAACGGAGAACTCCCATGGAGCTTGCCGGGAGACATGAAGTATTTTGCGAGGATCACCCGGGGCAGCCACCCGCCGCCTCCCCTGTCCGAGGGCGCACACGAACACGAACACGAACACGAACACGAAACTCCCCCCAAACCCAAAATGAACGCCGTGGTCATGGGCCGCAAGACCTGGAATTCCATCCCCAGCCGGTTCCGTCCGCTGAAGGGACGCCACAACGTGGTCCTGACCCGCGACCCGCAGCGGTTCCTCGGCAGCCAGGCGATTCCCGAGGGAGTCATGGTCGCCAACGGATTGCCGGACGCCTGGCGCCAGCTGGGTTCCATGCCCAAGGACGAGCTGGGGGAGATTTTTGTGATTGGCGGCGCCGAGCTCTACGAGCGATCCATCAAGGAAAAATACGTTCACAAGATTCTGCTGACCTCCGTCGATACCCCACCGGACATGGAATTCGATACCTTCTTTCCCGATTTGTTCGAGACCGAGACCGAGACCGAGCGATACGGAGTGGAAACTATTGAAGGGAGAGAGCGATAACGGCGACGGTGATGCCGTTCACGAGGACAACGGAATGTCCTACAAATTCCTGGCATACGAACGAGCCAACAAAGAGGAGGAACAATACCTGTCCCTGATCCGTAAAATCCTCAAGGAGGGCGTGGTCCGTGGAGACCGCACCGGAACGGGAACCAAATCGCTCTTTGGCGCCCAGATGCGCTTCGACCTGCGGGACGGGACCCTCCCGTTGCTGACCACAAAAAAAACCTTTTGGAGGGGTGTTGCCGAGGAGTTGTTGTGGTTCATTTCAGGGAGCACCAACGCCAACCTGCTCAAGGAAAAGAATATCGGAATCTGGGACGGGAACGCCTCGAAGGAATTCCTCGAGAGCCGCGGCCTGGGCCACCGCGAGGAGGGAGACCTGGGCCCGGTGTACGGATTCCAGTGGCGGCACTTTGGGGCCGAGTACAAGGACATGCACGCCGATTACACCGGCCAGGGCTTCGACCAGTTGGCCGACTGCATCGACAAGATCAAGAACAACCCGGAGGATCGCCGGATCCTCATGAGCGCCTGGAATCCGTCCTCGCTCGACGAGATGGCCCTCCCGCCCTGCCACCTTTTGTGCCAGTTTTACGTCGACACCAACTCCGACGAGGTCAGCTGTCACATGTACCAGCGATCGGCCGACATGGGCCTGGGCGTTCCCTTCAACATTGCCAGTTACGCTTTGCTGACGCACCTCGTGGCGCACGTGACGGGCCGCAAGCCGGGAGAGCTAGTCCACACCCTGGGAGATGCCCACGTCTATCTGAACCACATCGAGCCGCTGCAGGAGCAGCTCGAACGGACCCCGCGGGCCTTTCCCAAGCTGTTCATCAACGATCCCGACCAGACAAAAACCATCGACGACTTTATGTACGACGACCTGACCGTGGTGGGTTACCATCCCTACGGAAAGGTTGCCATGAAAATGGCGGTCTAGGAATCGATCGATCGATTGATTCGCGTCGAGGAACAGCGGGGAATATAGAGTATCATAATTATGAATAAAACGAAGACTACTAGTGCCAACAACTATTTATTTATTAATTCTATTAGGTATCCGGAAACACTTGTGTTAATGTACAGAGTGGAAATACTGCGCTTTTCTTACTATTTAGTTTTATTCGGGTGTGGATGTTCTTGTACACCAGGAACCAACTACATCAATCGCAGAAGACCTCGCTTCTTTTTCTGTATGGTACAGGTACGTTTGTACCAATCAATCGGCGGTGCAACGCAATGTCTGGAAAACGTCGAGGTCGAAGAAGCTCCTCTTTACTCGACCGCAGACACAACAGTGCCGATTTCCACCGAATGCAGCATTCTCGGACCATCGCACATAGAATAATGCCTTGGCCCGAATGGCTGGCCTCTATCCAATCACGATCTACGCAAAGCAGCGCGAACGCTTGTGATAAGTTCAGTCGAAACTTCATTCGTAAAATCGCATGTAAGTGAAGGATATTTAAAATTATTTATCTTCTAATATGTATGTATGTGTAAATCGTCAGAACTCTTTAGGATGTTCTGGTGTTCGGTTGTTCATGGTTCTCTGTGTCGTAACCCGGTATGATTCCGGGTGACGGGATGAAACATCTACGGTGCTGGCGCGTCTCGTGGAGTCCTCGTTGGCATCGGACGGTGGTTGCTTGCTTGCTTAATTGCTTGCTCACTCACCCTCTCTTGTTTACCACCAGGATTTCTTGGCGGCGGAAGCAGCGTTGTTGGCAATCACGGACTCGACGGCAATGGAGCACGACTTGGTGGAAGCCAACTTCTTGCTGGTCGACTTCTGGATCTTGCTGCAGAAGGCAACCTCGACGGCCTTCTTGTCAAAGGCGTTGGAGTTGAGAGACTGAATGTCAAAGTTGCTTCCCATGGCATCGTCGTCGGGGCAGTGGCGGCACAAGAACGCCTCCACGGGGCTGACAATGTCCAGGACCAAGGTGTTGGTCTGGACGGCTCCGCCCATGGCGTCGTCGTCGGGGCAATGGCGGCACAAGAAGCCATCGGGGCTTCCGGTGGAAGCGGTGAACGGAATCTCGGCATCCGTCAGGTAGTGGTTGGCACCCCAGTGGACATCGTTGTAGGCGGAGACAAAGGCCTTGGCAAGGATAGCCTGTTCCTCCTTGGTGGCATCACCGGCACCGACACCCTTCAAGATAATGGTGGAGTCCACGGTGGCCACGGTGTTGGTGGCGGACGAGACGCGCTTGTTGCTGTTGCTACTTCTCTTCTTTTCCTCGTTCGCATCGAAGCGAATGGCACAGGACTTGGCAGAGCTGAGGTACTCGGATCCGGTGGCGGACCGGATCTTGTTGCAGAAGTTGACCTCGAGTTCGGCGGCGGCTTCCTTCTTGCAGAGGCCGGCGCAGTCTTCGGTGACGGCGGTCATCAGGAGCGATTCGATGCCCATGGCATCGTCGTCTGGGCAGTGGCGGCACAAGAAGCCAACGGGGGTCTTGACCTCAAAGACGCTGGTAGCAGAAGCACCTGTTCCCATGGAATCATCGTCGGGGCAGTGGCGGCACAAGAAACTGTCGGGTCCCTTGAAATCAACGGCGTGGCTGCCGGTCATGTAGTGACCAACCTCCCAGTGAACATTGTTGTAGGAAGCAACGAGGGCCTTTCCGATGAACTCCATGTCTTCGGCGGTGGGTTCACCAACGGTTCCCTTGAGGATGACCTCGCTATCGAGGATCTTGGCATTGTTGTTGTTGTTGCTGTTGTCGGCAACAGCAGCACGAAGGGAAGTGGCTTTGACCGATGCAGATGCAAGAGCGAGAGAAAGGGTGGCGAGGTAGAACTTCATGGTGAATAGGTTTTGGTTGAAATAAAAAGGGAGTTGTTTGGAAATGTTTTGCTTTTTAGTGGAAGGCTTTTTGGATTTGTGAGAGTAAGGACTCCATTGGAGGAAAGCTCGGTTTTTAGATCGGCAGAGAGCGGTTTGTTGATCGGTGCGTTTTCGAAGCTTCTCATCGTTACAATCCATCTTTCTTGAGCTTCTCAGCGATAATTTAGGTATTACAGTAAACATATACTACAGGACACATCTTGATATTGATTTCGTTGACTGGGATTCTCAATGAGCTTCTCACTAATTCACTAAAAAAATGTGTTATTCGCCTACATGTTTGCGATATCTACTAGTAAGATACCGGTACTCGTACCGGTATCTTAGATGATTAATTACGGATACCCTCTGAAAAAAATGAGCGCATGTCTGCGTAAGCAATTACCACTTCGTAATTGCCAATAACTCTTACTATGAACCATACCTGGTATCTTTACAGGCCGTGAAGAAATACCGCCTATCAGTCATCATCTACAGCATACCTTACTCTCACTATGTAGGCACTAAAGGTACTAGTAGGTAAACCTTACTCATGTCTCATGTCTCGTGTCTCTAACTTGGGGCATTCTGTTGTGAACAATCAAGTGTGCACTGGTGTTCAGAACAAAAGTTCATGTTGTTCACTAACTAATCATAGTTACTATACGTGTACCAAGGATTGATCCTCACAAGCAAATAAATACGCATGTCATCGAAGGATCTCTCGTTGTTTTTCTATGCTTTCTAGCCGGTGATCTTTATTCAACAAGAACGGCGAGAATCAGGGCACCGTGATCGAATTGCCACCTTTGCTCAATCTCCTATTGTTGCACTGCAATGCAAGCACTAGCTAGAGGTCTTTCGGATTGGGGGTGTTGCGTTCGAGATAATTGTTATCGTTAGACTGATGAAAAATGTTATTAAAAATAATACTTCTAATAAAACTATTGAATATTTTTGAATGCAGTACAAGTAGTACGGTATAATAATAATATTATCATACTTTTTCGTTACATTCGGTTGTGCCACCCCCCAAAACACAACACTGTGTAGTTTTCGAAAGACACCGACGGCATGGATCCGCCATTGATATCACTGTCACAATTTTTGCAATCGCACCCGCCTGCAGTTCAATTGGAGCCCGCCGAACGACCGCTCGTCGTGTCGCGTCTTGTCGTGTTGCGTCTTGTCTGTGCTTCCCGCCTTCCTCTAGAATGAACGAATCAGAAATCCACTTCCTCTCCGTCGTAGAGCTGCACGATTCCCTGCCGCAAAAAGTCCTTGGCGTCGGCGCGGTCCAGAAAGAGGCAGGCCCCCTGCGTGAGGGCCACCACCCGTCCGCTGTCCGGGAGCACCACCTGGCCGACGGTCTTGCGGACGCGTACCTGGACCATGTGGCTCGTGGGCGGCAGGAGGTCCAGCTCGAAGACCCGGTCGGAATAGGCCCTCCGGAGGGACGCGTAGTCGCGGGCAAAGGCCACCTCCTGGGCGTTGGTGGAAATGGGGACGATCGAACACGAGGTTACGGGCATCGACGCTGATGTCGACGTCGACGTCGACGATCCTTCGGACGTAGTTCCGTTGCCGACCTCGTTTGCCGCCATCCTGGCTCGCTCAATGTCCTTGATGATTTCCATGCGGTGGTGGTGATAGGCCAGGAGGCATTGCTTCTGTCTCTGGATCACCTTGTTGTGCAGCAATATGGAAGGCCGCGCGGACATGGACGGTTTGGTGTTGGTGTTGCCGTTGGTATTGTTGCTATTTTTGTTGCCCCCGTGGACCTGGGCCTGCAGATCGAGTTCCTGCGCCGTCGCGTGGAGATCCCGGAAGCAGGCCTGGACCAGCTTGTGGTTGTAGGCGGGGAGGGTGGGGGTTTCGCGGCGTTTGGACACGGACATTCCGCCCCCGTTGCTGTTGCGTGCCGTGCTGCGCTTGAGATCGAGGAGCAATTCCCGGCCGGAGGTCGGGATCAAGGGGCCGGCATTGCGGTTGCGGTTGTCGCTGCTGCTAGTAGAGTTGGATATGGCCATGCCGTTGTGAGATGCGATGCGATGTGATGTGATGCGGTTTGATGTGATGCGATGCGGTGCGATGGGTATTACTTCTATTCTTCCTTTGCACTGATGAATTAAGTGGAGCGGTGGGCAAGCAGAATTTTTGTTTTGTCACGCTTGCAAGAAAAAGTGCGCCAAAATTTTTCGTACCGGTTGTTAGAAACGGTAAAGCCTCTTATCTAGCGTTCGCACCTTTGTTACTTTTAGTGCATTCTACCGTACCGATAGTACCGGTAGTGGTCCGGTATGGTACCATGCGTGCGAGTTTAGTAGTACAAGTACCGTACCTAACTGGTAGTGCGTACTCGTACACATACACATGCAAATATCTGTACATGTACACGTACGCACTCGTACCTGTACGGTAAGATTAATCTTACCAATGAGCATCAAAATGCCACACAACGTGAAAAACCGTTTCACTTTTTGGCGCGAAACTTGGCGCGAACGAAACGCCTAAATAAATAATAATGCAATCCTTCGAAGAAGAAAATCCTTGGTTTTTACGAAGTACCGTACGTACTTGTACGAAGTACGAACGGTACTATTTCTGTTTTGATGGAACGGACGAATGAACGCAATCTAAACCCAAACAAGTGATGGCAACAGAACAGAACAAAACCCTACCATAGTAATAGGCAGTACTGTCCCTTAGAACCCGATGCAATCAATGAGCAACAACGACAACACATCTGTTGCTACCGTGACTCCGACGGTGAAGAATGCCAATGGAAACGAGCCACTGCATTGGTGTCGGGTACACGCAAGAAGATGACCGGTACGGGGGACAGGACAATCGACGGATTGGTCTCCATAAAACTGTTAGTCCCCCGTAAAGTCCGTGTCGTTCTCGTTGTAGGACTACCACACACGACATCGACACGACGATCGTTGTCCCCCCGACCCCGCAAAAAAATGCCAAACTACACAACACAACACAGGACAACACAACACAGCACAGCACAACAAATGGCGCTCGCTTGATCGATCGATCGATCGATCGATCTTGCCAAAACGCGAACCAAGTGCGTCGTGCCGGGGCACACTGCATTTTATTCGGCACTGCATACCATAAAGTATGATCTACAAGAAGCATGCAACAATACGTGGACCGAAACCGTGCCCGGGACAGCCCCGGTCCCGTGGGGACGGCAGACTGGCCTGCGCTCTCGAGGGACGCACCGCACCACACCACACCGTGCATTGCATACCATTGCATTGCATACGATTGCATTGCATGCCATTGCATTGTATACCATTGCATTGAAGTCGTTTCGCCGGGTGCGGTGCGTTGCTTGTGTGTGTGTGTGTGTGTGTGTGTGTGTGGCGATTTTCTTCGACTACCACTGATCCGCAACAAACGAACAGGAAACGTACGGTACGGTAGAAGAGAAGAGAAGCGAAGCGAAGCAATGATTTCAAAAGCGGAACGATTCCCAAAGATAGAGGCTTTTCACCGAGATCGTGGTTGGTTTTGCCTCCTGAGTCACAAACGTGGAAACAACAAGCAAGGTTCGCAACCGTCGTCTTGGAACAAGTACAGTGCAGTGCAGAGATTCGCGAAGGTTTTGCGCGAACTCCGTCGGGGACGGTGCGCTCCTTCCGATCGGGGGTTTTGGGACCGATGCAACAGCAACCGTCCACTCCCTCATTCCAAAAATTAAATTCAAGTTCAAATACCAAAAAAGTCACGAAAATTACAAGCAACAAATATGTCGGTGTGACAGACGAGAATAGCCGCGAGCCGAAGCTGTTTGCCGGGGAAATCCATATAGTTCAAGGCGAGTCCGTCGATAACTTCGAAATACACCACCGTACGACGAGAATGGAGAACCATCCTATGGGGATGAAGTTATGGAGAAAAGACTCCTGCAAGAAAACCATTTTTTTCTGTTTCAGAAGCAAAAGCTGCACCACCGAGCCAATTCTTCGGCTCAAGGTTGGCGCACAGGGGATGCTGATGAAGAACGAACCGATCTCGATGGATGGCGTCCGAAGCAAGAAGTTTTTGGTTAACGGATCAGGAGACAGAGTTGGTGGCTTTACCAGTACAATGCCAGATTCTCCTAGGGCTTTCATAGACAAATTGGAACCAACCAATATTCCTTGTAGTGGCAGACACGTAAAAATAGTAGATTACAGAAAGAACTCTGAGAAGGAGATGGTGTATCCCATCGCAGAATTCCCCAACGGCAGACAAAAGGTGATTGGTCTATTTCGGTTCTCGAGCCGGTTAGCCGGAGTCGGTGAGTCGATTCGATATGCTTTCCCATTAATATTAGCATGGGCAGTTTCCATTCACAGATCGCAGGGGATGACTCTCGATTACGTCCGAGTTGATCTGAAGAGTGTCTTTCCCGAGGGCTGGATCTGTGTCGCTTTGAGTCGGGCATCCCACGAGAATGGTTTAGAACTGAGGAAACTTTGATCCATAGCGACTACGAGTACACCCCAGGGCCCTGGAATTTTACCAAAATCCAGCTGCTAGCTTTAAAGAAAAAAGAAGAGGAAGGAGAAGAACAACCACAACCACCCAAAACCATTGCTGATTCTTTACAATGGAAAACATTTGTATTTACAGGTACATTCCCAGATTGTTTGCTGGATGAAGCTAAACGACTTGTAATGAATTTGGGTGGGTCCGTAAAAACTGCGGTTACCCGAGAGACCAATTATTTAGTGATTGGAAAATATCTAGATAATGGTCGAAATGTAGAAACCGACACGAAGTGTCAAACCGCTAGAGATTTTGTCTCTGGTAAGCATCCGAATCATTCAAAATTCAAAATTCAACATCATAAGCAAGTCCGAGGTTTTTTGCCCAGATCAAACCAAAAACAAGGATGAAGCGGCTCGCAGCTGTCTTTTTCGCTGGACATGTCAAGAACACCAAACATAATTCGCATGGAGCGCAGTATCTCCACTGTTTTTTTTTATCATTTGTAGAGGATATCATAGTGTCCCGGTCGATAAAGCAAAGTAATGGTAGGCTTCAAATCCGATATGCCATCCTTTTTGTCGCCAAAATAGTGTCTCGTAAGCTTGCGACTCTTTTCATCAAATGGTCTTCCATCCAAGTATTCGATTGCCACGCAAATTTGGAAGGCTTCTGCGAGCGCTAAGACGCCAACCATCGAACATTCTTTTCCCATAGGCTCGATTTCCCTCGAACAGTACGTGGCAACATCAACGTACGATGGATCGTCCAAAAAATGGATGAATCGATTCGGATCCGATTTCAGATATACCGACGTGATCACTCTGAGGTACCAAACACAATAGTCACTGGTAGCATTTTCTTCATTCAGTTTTTTATGCAGGGAGGAAGACATGGACGACGATCCTTTTTCTTTCTCATCAGTCACGGCATCAAGCAAATCAACTATTTCGTCATGGAACATCTCGATCGTAGATCTATCATAACCGGATTTTACAACCTCTTCGATGGACTGATGGACATATTTCCTGATTCGTTCCAATTCGTTCCTGTTTGTTTCTAATTTGCATAGATTTTCGACGAGGGCGAATAAGAAGGCTCTATAATAGCAATTTCCGTCTCCTCGCACCGCTCTGTAGTTTGTGTACTGTGTTTCGAGATATGAACACCCTTGAAGAAACCCATTTGTGTTAGATTCGTTTCCATTAGCAAAAGTCTTGGACAGCTCAAAAATATGCATAAGGTCGGAGGTCAATTTTTGACTGGCTTTGATTTCATCATTAATCGCATCCATTTGAGCTTGGGTTTTGGCGTCTTGCTCCTGCGCAGACGTTATACCGCCGTCATCATTATTCGAATTGGATTCGCTTCTAGCTGAAGCAGGCTGGGTGTTAGATTCCATAGTATCCTGAGTACGCAGTTCCTCGGCGTCCGCAATTGGATACCGTACACTAATAATGTATCAACGAATACGGCAACGATAACAATTGTTATTACTAGTAGTGGGAAGTAAAATATTCATTACGGAGCACGTACCGGTATATCGCATTTTTTTGTACGCGTACGTAATGACGAGGAAATAACGAACGATGAATCGTGAACTCGGAACGATGAAAGACGAAAAATTCGGAATCCGAAAAACAGGTTTTACATGAACGATCGATGACTTGTTCAAACTGATTTGGCAATTAAGAACATAATATGCATACGGTACGATTAAGAAGTAAGATTACTATTGTATTAAAAAAATACCTTAATCTAAATCTGGGCCCTGTCAAAGTTTCCCATCTGTTCACCCGAACGATCGGTAAAATCTTACGACATGCCGGTAATCTTACGAGTAGGTTAGGCTTGCTTTGTCCCAAAACAGCTTTCCGTTAAACATCGAGCGTGGCGAGCCAAAAAGCCGTTGCTCAGTCTTTATCACTATCATGTGCAGACATTATTTTTTTGTGTCATACCGGGTAATCTTACGTACCGCAGCGGTACTATTCAATACGCAGATACCAGGTTTGATACCTGCTGCACCGATGGCACAACGAAATCTGATGATTTTGTTTTCGTCCTGAAAAATAATACTTCGTACTTCGTAATAGGTAATTCGGAACGGACGATGCAAAGTATCACGTGTTCTCTATCATCTTTGGCCTCTAGTAGACACTTACTTTGTCAAGATACCACAAGTGGCCTAACCTGTTGCTAGCTTGATCTGTATTATCTCTCATCTTAGGCCTAGGCTCTCACTTTGTCAAGATCCACAAGTTGCTACCTCAATCTTTGTTGATACATTCCATAACCGATTGCACCATCGCCTTAATTTCATCAAGCATGACGAAAGGCCTGAGAAAACGCCGCGTAGCGAAGAGATGGATCACGAGCGTCATAAGTCACTCGCTTGTTGGATTGGTGTGTTTGTACATTGGGTTGGCTGTGAATATGAACAGAATTTTGAAAGCTAGCTTCGATCAATCGGGCACATCCCGGTCGTTATATTTTCGAGGAGAACAAAATCAATTGGTGTTAAAAGAAGCTATGAAAATAGGGAATAGAAATGAATTATCAACTGATATTCCCGCTACTAATGTAGCTCGTGTCATCGATTCGAAAATCAAGAATGACGGGCAGGAGCAAAAACAATCATCAAAGGGAACACAAAATCCCCCCCGTAGAAAACGACCATTTCCTGACACATCAAGAAACTTTCTTGTTGATTTCGCAACGGTGCCTCGTGACGCATTCAACAGAGTTGATTGACGTCGGTGTCCCCCTTGATTACACGGTAAAGCGTGCCGAGGATGTCATTGTCTTATACACAAGTGGTGATAGCATGCCGACGAATATGGGTTGGCGCCACAATAAGACAGGAATCGACCCAGCAACTGCGCTAGAAAATTGCCACGAAGTCAAGGTGATTCTTCAAGCCCCAGCACGAAAGAGCCATCGACAGTGTTTTGCCATACTACCGCAATGGGAATCTTACACGATTCACAAATGGATGCGCATACCTCCACCAGGAAGGCAACCAAAAAATTCTACTATCGTAGATCTCGCTTACCCTTTGCAGAATGTGGCGAGAGATCATCAACCAGACTGGAAAGATAAGGCTCTAGGAGGCTTTCCCAAGGAGAAAAGAACGACTGAAAGCAATCAACTACTGGTGGAGTATTTGAAAAATAGAGATCGGGTACTAGTCGATGTGAAGAGCTTCCTTCAGAATATAGTCATGAAGAATTCTGCTAATCCATCCCTGAAGACGTTGATAGTATTGACCTGTAACAAGGGACAATCTATCATGTTTCACAACTTTGTCTGTAACGCAAGAGCGAAAGGTTTGGATTTGAGTCATGTTGTGATGTTTGCTACCGATGAATGCACGTTGCAGCTCGGCCGAGAGCTTGGGATCCATACTTGGTATGACGAAACCATTTTCGGCACCATCCCGGAACAATCTGCAAACCAGTACGGCGATCAAATTTTTGCAAAGATGATGATGGCTAAGGTCTACTGTATGCATTTGGCCATGAGCTCTGGGTACAACATCCTCTTTCAGGATGTAGATGTCGTCTGGCATCAACACCCGCTGCCCTATTTGTTGTCAAAGGATTTCGAAGAATGGGATATGGTATTTCAAGATGATGGTTCTCGAGTATGGAGATTCGCCCCCTATTCCCCAAACAGCGGGTTTTATTTTGTCCGCAATAATCCCAAAACATTATATTTCTTCGAGACCTTCCTTCGAATGGGAGATATGATTCAGGTCGCAAAGAGTCATCAGCATGTCCTAAATGATCTACTGATAGAGTTCTCCAGTTGGAGGGGCCTGCGAGTGAAGGTAATTAGAAAAGGTGAAGACAATGTCTTTCCCGGTGGCGTTGAATTTCATAATCAGCCGAAATTTATGAAAGAAATGATAAACGGAACGAGGAAGCCATATGTTTTCCATATGAGTTGGACAAAGAACAAGGACAACAAGAAGAAATTCTTTGAGCAGCTTGGAGAGTGGTACGTCATGGAGAAAAATCAAATCACAACTGACTCTGCTAGCACGTGTGTCGGAATTGAATGCTGTCTAGCTGTACCAAACATCACCTGCCATTTCAGTGATAAGCCAAGCAAGATCCCTTGTCTTGATAGTCCACGAATCGACGGCGATAAAAGCAAAAAATCTTTTTGGTAACACTTAAGCAACCAAGATTTTTCTTACCCACAATTACGTTTACAATGTATTGGTAAGTGGGGCACGTGGTCCGAAGTATATGTCGAAGTGGTTATTTAGAAACAAGAAGGTTGTAATTGAACATTACGTGCATCATTTCTACAGAATAGAAACCATTTGAGTCTTCAGGGTCGTATCGGGTACACAAAGTGCGTCAAAATGGTGCTGAATTCTGTAGACAAGTTCTTTACGTGCAGTTGGTTCTTCGTGTGTGCAGGTGAAACGAATTCACCGTGTAAACGCGTATTTGTGCGTACGTCGTACTAAAACGGGCGTATCATACGAAAAGTCATAAGGGCAGAATAACCTTATTCGTAAGGTTAAACCTGAGTGAATAATCGTCGGCGCTTTATGTGGATTGTCTCTTTACCGGTTCACCGGATTTTTCCCATCAGCTCACTCTTCGAAGAATTAACAACTCTAAAACACTATCACGCCCTAAATTTACGTACACTCTAGTACTAATTCTACATGATAAGATACGATTTTACATGTGATATTCCGATAACATAAGGGCAGAATAACCTTATTCGTAAGGTTAAACCTGAGTGAATAATCGTCGGCGCTTTATGTGGATTGTCTCTTTACCGGTTCACCGGATTTTTCCCATCAGCTCACTCTTCGAAGAATTAACAACTCTAAAACACTATCACGCCCTAAATTTACGTACACTCTAGTACTAATTCTACATGATAAGATACGATTTTACATGTGATATTCCGATAAGAATACCACGGCGAATTACGGTAAAAGACCGACCCAAGATGGCCGGTTGAATGTTTTGTGTCTTATCGTGGCAAATTACACTGGTAATATGCCAATAATCGATACGACGATGACGAGAGTAATTAACCTCTCGATCGAACGATCGTTCGATCGCATCTAAGATGATTATTCTTACGATCTTCCTTATTTTGTTTTATTACTGTTACGACGCAGTTTCTTTAGTTTATCAGACCCAGCATCCTACAATGCTGAGGACCAAATGGCGTTTCCCAAAAGAAACGCAGTTGAGCTCGAAGACCCAAAAGAATCCGGACTAGCCTGATCAGCAACCGGCATCAACCCTCAAGGATGTAAAAGAGGCAGTTGCTTGTGGAGCCCTGGAACAGACCAACACCAGGGCAGTCTCCCTGAAAGAAGAGACCAAAGACCCGAACCACGGTGGTAGGCTCCATCGGGTTTCGAGATCCAGCAAAATAAGCAAGGGAAAAGGGCTGGACGATTCATCCAAAAGAATCGCCCAGGTTGGCATCAGCTCAAAGGAATCAATCCGAGAACACTGATCTTTCACTGAAAACAAGAATGACGCGAGCCAGAAGATTGAGCCTCAAGTATTCTGATGATGGTGAAACACCAAGATTGGATTCGAACAGATTGCAAGCATCTGCGCGCAAGGAAAATCCAAAGATACAAATGAGAACACTAAATCTCAAACGCACTTGGATATCCAAAGATCCAAGAGAAAAGAGAACACTAAATTCTCAGAAAACGAAATGATGAAATATTCATCGGTCCTTCACCACAGAAATACAGAATGAGCAAATCCTGAGACTGGATAGAAACGCTCACAATCTTAAGTTGCAACAAAAGCAAAAGCTCACAAATACACGAACGAAATAACTGGAATGAAAACTCGATCCGAATAACCAGAACGAAAATCCGATCCGAATATACAAATACATAAACAGATAAGCAAATCACACACAACAGTCACCAACATTTAACCAACCATCTCACATCCAACCCTCCGATTCGATTACACTCTCTCTCTACATACTACCTTCGATTAAATATTCCACCGAATACTTCTTTGACGATCGAAACTCCCACCGAAACTTCCTTCGAACATCTTGATTAATATCTGTCCCCATCATGGCTCCAGCAAAAAGAAGAACAAGAACAAAAGCAAAGCCAAAAGATGATGATGACTATGACCCCAACGATGAGGAATCAAGAATGGATGTGGGACAGAATCCACCGGAATTTGATAGTGACAATCAGAGTCAGAAGGATATGGAATTAGAGAAAGAAGAGGACAAATCTGATGAGGAAAGAATCATGCGTGTAATGGAAAAGGCTATAACTGATCCACAAACGAACTCAACTTGGAAGCGAGTCATTGACCAAGAAGTAAAGAAAAGGATCAGAGCATTACAAGACGCTGCAAGAAGGGGTAGGAAACCAGATGATGTTAGCAGTGATGAAACCAGCAGCGATGATAGTGAAAACCAACAAGATGACACGGTTTCTTTACTGAGGTCATCCCAACTCAAAATAACAATCAGGGGATTCAACAATGGAAGATTACTGAATCCAGAACAGCTCGCTTTCAGAAGCAGCTTGATGGATTTTGGTATCAACTACAAATCAGCTGAAGAAATTATGAGGGGAGGAATGTCTAATATTTGTGAAATTACAGACCTCAACAAGGAAAGCATCAAATCATTCATGCACGGATTGAAATCTGTCAGCCCAGACTGTCCTTATCCTAAAAGCATCCATTATGGTAACAGGCTGTCGTTAAGGCTTCTCACATGGGCAAATTGGGCACGCTACCAACCATTGATTGGAGTCAAACCACGAGCTATTGACTGGAACGCAAACCCAAACAACCTAGAACTGCAACAATTTGGAATCAAGATGATGGAATCAAGTGTGAAATCACAAGAAAAAGCAACCCCACCTGAGTTAAAGGACCTTACAAAGTTCAGGGAATGGGAGGAAGGTTTTCGTCAAAATTTGAGATACAGATTCAACTCTGAAGGATTCCCAATCTTATATGACATAAGACCCCAAGAAAATGAAGACGTTGATGATGAAGCCAGGTCTGGCACAGTTGGGCAAAATCCAACAGATGCATATCCAACTTGGAGTGACTACAATGAACGATGTGGCGTTTTGTCAGGCCATCAGTATGATGAAGACAACAGTGTTGTGTGGAGGTTGTTGTGTGATGCAACAAGGAAAGGGCCGGGATGGGAATATGTGGCACATTTCCAAAATACTGAATTGAACTCAGGGCATGCAAGAAACGCGTTCATTTCATTGATGCAACATGCTTACACTGATACCAATATCACTATGGTCCTGAACAAAACCTACCAGGAAATGAAAGAATCACATTACACGGGTGACCATAAGAACTATGATTGGAACAAGCACAAAAGAAATTGGACTACATTCCATGGAACAATTCTGAGATTCGAAAAGAATCATAATGAAAGGAGATTTGTTTGGGACTTTATCAATTCAATCAGTGACGAGCGACTTGACGCTGCCAAAGCCAACGCGATTGATGAGAGCAAAGACTATCGAGACAACTTCAATGAATGTTTGATTTTATTCACCAATTGACTTGGATTGAAAAAGCTTGCAAATGGAAAGCATAAAAGGGGTTCCAGAAGTGTATATTCAGTAGGCACATCAAGCAATAAAAGGCAGAAAACAACTGGAACATTCACAGGAAAACTCGAGAATAAGACCTATCCAACAAGTGTTTATAAAACAATGTCAAAAGAACAGCGTTAGGAACTTTACCAGATGAGACAGGCAAGTAAGAAAAAGAGGGCTCTCAAGGCTGCTGAGACCAAGAAGGCAAAGGAAGCTGAAAAGGAAGGTGCCGGTGACAGCTTTGGCTCAAAATCTAAGAAATGACATCATAACCGGACACTAGAAAACAAATGTTTAACAATGGTGAGCCGGTCATTATATAAGATGAATATTCCACTAGATTTTGATGATGGTGAAAATGAAGATGGATACTGTGAGTTAGACTCACATGCTGACACCACGGCAGCTGGAAGCAACATGATATTGCTTAATCCTGATCAGATCACAACACATGTTGATGTTGCCCCCTTTTCTGAAGAGTACAAGCCAATCAAGAAAATCCCAATTGGAAGCTGCGCGACTGCTTGGACAAGTCCAACATCAGGTCAAGT
Source organism: Pseudo-nitzschia multiseries (assembly GCA_037355745.1). Taxonomy (NCBI): domain Eukaryota; phylum Bacillariophyta; class Bacillariophyceae; order Bacillariales; family Bacillariaceae; genus Pseudo-nitzschia; species Pseudo-nitzschia multiseries. The sequence goes on along the minus strand of CM074784.1, from coordinate 5,038,799 downwards.
CTACATTATTGTGTTCCACCAAGCGCTGTACTTTGGAAACAAATTGAAGAACAGCTTGATATGCCCAAATCAGGTGAGGGATTGCAATTTCAATTCTGTTGAAGAAACACCTCGTCAATTTGATCCCAGGTCCAAGCATGGAATTCCAATCCAAACACCAATGGAGGAGGATGATCCGAAGAAAGTTTTCATAAAACTGAGTATGAGAAATGTGATTTCATATTTTCCAACAAGGAAGCCAACAAGATTGGAGCTTGATGAATGTCAACATCTGATTGCGACAAATGACACCCCATGAGATCCCCACTCACTGAAATTTAGGATGGCTGAGTTAGCAATTGACAATGGTGATCCAATTTCAGGGGACCAATTCAGCGTTCAAGCTATGTCAACTGAAGATGCAAGTTCAGTGGTAACAGAACCAACGAGCAACGTTACCGACATGCCCTCCAAGACTAGCAGAGGGCCCAACCATACAAGTCTCATGGAACGCTGCAAGCTGATGAGATTACACCAGGTATCAACCAGAAGAATGCTGACCGAATGTCAAATTGCAACAGATGGCAATATTTCTCATCGGATTTCTTCAGTGACAAATATTTCAAGCGCGCGAAGGATAGACCAGTTTTTATTTGATGACACAGAATTTGACTTCACAGAAGCCCCTGAGGGTGAATCAAAAGAAATCCCCAGCTTGCAAGAAATTGACAATACACTTGAAAGGAGATCCCTTGATAGAAGAAATCAATGGGGACCATCAGTGACAACTATTGAAGGTCCAAACAAAGTAGATTGCAAACGCCTAGCCAAGACTTGGAATATCAGTTTCAAGAAGGCAGAGCAGACATTGAAGGTCACGACTCAGAAAGCCCTGAGAAATTCGCAATTACCTTTGATGAAGCTTCTGCCAACACAGCAATTTAGAAACAAGAGAGTAGCTCAGGGAACCTGGTACACTGATACTTGGCATGCCAAAACCACAAGCATTAGTGAGACAAGAAAAATGTGCACAGGTCTTTACAAATGGAAATGGGTTTGAAGTATTTATACCAATACAAAACAAGTCGCAAGCTCATCAAGGATTGAAAATATTCATTCATGAAGTTGGAATTCCTGAACATTTGATTTCTGATGGTGCCCCAGAACAAGGCTCACCAAGGACATACAATACGCACTGGAATTCAATTGTAAAACGCAACCATATACATCAGACATTCATCCAACCACATTGCCTGTTTCAAAATCGAGCAGAGCAAGCAATAGGCCATCTTGGTAGTGCAATCATAACCAAGACAGCAAAGAAGAAATCACCAAGAAGGCTATGGTCATTTTGTGGCTAAGCTATGCGCAAATATCAGGCAGAGGACTGCATCAAGCAACCCTTCTTCAATGGGAAGAACTCCATTTGAATTGGTGCATGGCTATAGGCCTGATATAACGTTATACACATCACCGGAATGGTATGATTTTATATTTTATTTTGATAAAGGTGATTCTTCAACTCGAGGAGTTGAAAGACTGGGACAATGGCTCGGACCTTGCGGCAGCAAGGTGGGTGGAGGTGATTGTTTTTGGATCCTGACTGAATGAGCAATACCAGAAGGCCCTGCTTCACAGAGTCATGTCAGCAGAGCCTCACTCTGTTGCTGAAAGCTATTCCAACCAAGCTGCTCAACAAGCATATGCTGATGGCACCTCTAAGTATTAAAAAAATGGCCTGAAAAAGCTAGCATCAAAACACGAACACCTCTCCGGCCATGAGAAATCTTGCTTGCTGAAGATTCTCCTTGAAAATGAAGAATTTTTTGAAGGCCCAAAGGCCTGAATGACAAGGAATTGGGCATTTACCTAATCAAGAGCTCCACATCAATCTCCAGCAAGATACAAAACCATATCATTTCAAACAACCATATCCAATTCCACTCCACCAACAAGAAGCTGTGAAGAAGGAAATCAATTGGCAAGTCAAGCTTGGCATTCCCAAAAGATGCCATACAACTGAATGGGGAATGCCAACATTTGTAGTTCCCAAGCCAGATGGCTCCTGTCGCATCATCAGCAACTTCCAGCAGCTCAACAAAGTCACCAAGAAACTCCACTATCCACTTCCCAAGATCCAAGATATCTTCCACAGAAAAAGAGGGTTCAAATATGTCACCCTTATTGATGTCAGCATGCAATTCCACACCTTCAAGCTTGATGAAGACTCCACTTGGCTCTGTATCCTTGTTACAGCATTTGGAAAATTCCGGCTTCTCCAATTGCCAATGGGCTTTGCCAACTCTCCAAGCTGGGCCCAAGGCTGTATGGAATAGATGCTTTTCCATTTGAAAGACAACAAGTATACATTGATTATATTGGAATCTTCTCTGACACCCTTGAATCTCACTGCAAATCTGTCTCTTATGTTCTTTCCTTGTTCAAAGCCCACAACTTTGCAGTCAAACCCTCCAAATGTCATTGGTTTCAATCACAAGCACCATGGCTAGGCCACATCATTTCCAGAGATGGAATCAGACCAAACCCAAACAAGATAGATCCAATCTTGAAACTGGCTTTTCCCTCAACAACGACCCAACTTCGATCCTTTGTTGGGATGATAAACTTCTATCAAAACTTCTATCCAAAACATGCTGAAGTCCTTGCTCCTCTCACAGACCTCTCTGGTAGATCCAAAGGAAAGCTCACTCCAACTCCAGGGCTCATAAATGCCTTCAACAAAGCCAATGCCCTCATTGCACAGGACATCTTGCTTGTCTCCCCTGATCCAAACAAGCCCTTCCACATCTACACCAACGCATATGATTACCAACTTGGTGCTGTAATAATCCAAGAAGGAAGAATTATCCTCTGCTTCTCCCAAAAACTCAACGCCACTCAACAGAAGTACCCAACAGTTGACAAAGAGATGCTTTGAATTGCTGAAATTTTCAAAGAATTCAGACCAATCCTTTGGGGTGCAGAAATCATAGTGTGGATCGACCACATCAACTTGCCTCGCCAAAACCTCCCAAGTCACCAAATGATGACTTGGAGAATGCTTCTTGAAGAATTTTCCCCTGTATTTAAATACATTGAAGGCAAAGACAATGTGAGTGCTGATGCCCTCTCAAGGTTCCCCATTCAGCAATCCCTGGGGGGAAAGAAGGAATCCCCAACTCAGACTTCAGATTCGGAAATTGCAACTGGCCCAATGGATGATCCAACCAACACACACACTTTCTCTCTTTCTGACCTGTTCCTCAACTACCCAGAAGACATCCCCATGTACCCCTCAGCCTTCACTCAACTGGCTGCCAATCAAGCTGCCAATGTAGATATATATACCAATCCAAGTTACACAACCAAGAATTTCAATGGTACCAACTTGCGTATTGTTGAATCCAACGGTCAAAAGAAAATTGTACTCCCTCCAAATTGAGTACACGCCAAAATCAAATATTACCACCATGTGCTTGACCATGCCAGCTTGGAACGATTGTATTGAACCATCAACCAATTCGTATATGCTACAAACTTGAAATACCAAATCAATGTCTTCTGCAAATCTTGTGATGCCTGCCAAAGGTACAAGAATGGCCACCAAAGCCACAGCCAACTTCCAACCAAAGAACACCAATACATTCCCTGGGACACCATTCCAATCAATGGAATCGACCCTTGGAAGATCAAGATCCCTGGCCATGGAACAATTGTATTCAATTGATTCACCATCATGGACATGTGCACCAACCTCCTTAAAATAATCAGAGCACCACAAGTCAACCCAACTGGCCTCATCGCTGTCCATGCCCGTGACAACGGTTGGCTTTCCTGATATCCAAAACCAGTGAATTACATCTTTGATCAAGGAACCAACTTCATGAGCCACGACTTTCGGATGCACCTCGCCAACCTTGAAATCAAACCCAAGGTCTGCTCAGTCCAAAACCCACAAGCAAACGCAATTCATGAAAGAGTACATGGTACTATCAAACAATCTGCAATGAGAATAGAGCTCAATACCAACCCACCGTAGACTCTCCAGCAAGCTACGGACATAGATAGTGTCTTTGCTTCTGCTCAGTTTGCTGTTAGATCAACCATCCACAAGACTTTCGGAATAACACCCGGTTCCCTTGTATTCCACAGAGATATGTTTCTTCCCATTCTCGTGATTACAGACTTGGCCATGGTCAGGAACAAAAGACAAGCCCAAATAGAGAAGAACATGATGAAAGAGAATAGTCATAGGAAGCTTCATGATTACAGTGTTGGAGCTCAAATTATGATGAAAAATGAAAAGCAAATTCTAGCCGCTGTTGAAGCAAGAAGCAAGGGTTCCTACACTATCTAGCAATTCATACAAATGGCGCTGTTTCCTTTCTCTTAGACGAGCACGTGGTTCAATGCATGAACGTTCAAAGCCTGAAACCATATCACGTTAATTAAAAATTTACAAACTATCACATACTGGTTGCGCATGATCATAAAAATTCTGTGCAACCAATTGAAGTTTTTATGATAAGAAAAAGAGTGTGGTATTCATACCCTCACAATCTAATTCCTACGATTCATAAAAAATCTGAAAGCTGATGCCAGACCAAATGACACGCCAGCGGGCTCTTCAATATTTAAGTGCGGATGATATACATATCTTAGTGCTTCTACTATGTGCAAGATGTTGGATTTTAAGTTCAAGGCCTTTGCAACTGTCTTAGCAAATAAATACAAGCTCAACACTCTTCGGAATAGTTTACAGAGCTTGCTCAGAATCTCAGTTTTATTTCAGCCTCTAATCCATACCTACCTACACGTTGTATTGCTACCTTCACTTAAAACCACACATTGTGTCGTAAGCCTCTAAAAAGAGAATGTGTAATGGTACTTTGATTTAGTAAGAATTTAGAATTGTGGGAATGATAAATCTGAAGAAAGAAACATATTTTTGGATACTTTTGTATTCAATCGTATTAGATTGGGAGAAGCTTCATATACAAAAGTGACGTGTTCTCGGAATTGAATCGTATGATTGAAGTTCGAATTCCGATCAATTGTATTTGGGACGATGGTTGGATGTGTATCGGGAGAAGGAGAGACGAGATACGACATTCTTCTCCTTCTCGTAGAATGAGTCAAAGAGTAGGGTGATAAGGCTTGATGTGACAAATGTTGATTCTTTCTTTGAGGTGTGGAGTTTTCCAGTAGGCAATGGTGCCATTGGTGAAGATTTGGTCAATGGTGAATGGACCAATGTTCTTGGCATGAAGAGCCTCTGCATTTGGTTTGGTGATCATGATTTGTTCATTGACAGCTGAAGTCATGTTGTTTGCGATGAGAGTTTTCACGGAGGGCATCTTTGTTGATGATGTTTTGGCGTTTGTTTCAAATGATGTTGATATCAGAGATGATAGGGATGGGAAGAAACATATCACGGTTGAATACAAGGGCACCTGGAGAGATGCCAAAAGTCTTGTGGACAGTGTATGGAAGAGCAAATTGCTGTGGATACAAAGATGTTGCCGATAAGATCATGAGCTTGTTGTAGGTCTTGAGGAGGATTGGTGTTTAGTTCAATGCGCATGGCTGATTTGATAGTATCATGGGCCCGCTCAAGAACAGCATTTGATTGTGGGTTCTTGGTTGTGGACATCTTGGGTTTGATACCGAGATATTCAAGGTGGAATTGAAAATCATGGCCAATGAAGCAAGGTCCTCTGTCGAATTGACAATTGTTGGGTCGAGGGTATCAAGATAGCCAGGCATTGTTGAGTGCATGGACTGCCATTAGGCTGGTAGGATTGACTTGAGGAGATCAAATGATTTCCAAGAGATTTGTGGACATATCCATGATAGTAAAACCATTGAATTGGATAGGTAGAGGATGGCCAGGGAGTTCAATAGACCATGGACCAATTGCGTCGATGGTGATGGTATCCCAGGGTACGTGCGTTTCTTGTCGAGTGGCTAGTTGACCATGGTGGTGATGATCTAACTTGTAGCGTTGACAAGCATCGCAAGTACGGCAGAATTGAAGAACTGCATCCTTGAGACCAGGAGAGTAGATGAATCGGTTGATTGTGCTTGTGAGTCGATCAGCTCCAGCATGCCCGAAGACATGGTGGTACCATTTGATGGTGTTGGCTCTGAGGATTGCAGGGAGAACAATTTTGGTTTGGTTATTGTGGTTAGTGAATACAAATATATCTGTACCATTGAAATTTTGAATTGTATACTTGTCGTTTTGGGTGATGCTTTCATCAGCAAGTTGTGCTTGCGCAAGGTGTGGAAGGGCTAGTGGGTGTTCAGGAATTGTTTCCGGATAGTTGATGAAGAGATCAGAGAGATCGAGGGGAGGAGAATCTTCTTCCTTGGTGTCTTCTTGCATGGGGAGTCGTGAGAGTGCGTCAGCAATGAGATTTTTTTTGCCCTTGATGTATTTGAAAACTGGAGAGAATTCTTCAAGGAGCATTTGCCAGGTCATGATTCGATTGGAAGTGATAGTTTGGCGAGTCAGATTGATATGGTTGGTCCATACAATGATTTCTGCGCCCCAGAGGATAGGTCGAAATTCTTTGAAGACTTTGACTACACAGAGCATTTCTTTGTTGATGGTAGGATACTTGAGTTGAGCCTTGGTTAGTTTTTGAGAATAACAGACGATGATTCGATTGTCTTGAACAATTACAGCACCTAACTGATAATCAGAGGCGTCAGTGTAGACATGAAATGGTTTGTTCAGATCAGGATAACTGAGAAGAATATCTTCAGCTATCATAGCTTTTGCACGTGTAAAAGCTTCGATAAGTGCTGGATTGGGAGCAAGCTTACCCTTTTGTTGGCCGGATAAAGCTGTGAGTGGAGCAAGAACTTCAGCGCGTCCGCGCCAAAAGTTTCTGTAAAAATTTACCATACCAATAAACGATCTGAGTTGGGTAATGGTCTTGGGGAAGGTGAGCTTCAGGATGGGTTCTATCTTGATAGGATTAGGTCTAACACCATCGGAAGATATGATGTGTCCGAGCCATGGTGCAGAGCTTTTCAACCCAGTGACATTTGGCTGACTTGACTGAGAAGTTATGGGCCTTTAGTAGGTAAAGGACTTCATTTACGGTCTTGCAGTGAGCATTGAGTTCATCGGAGAAGATTCCAATATCGTCAATGTAGACTTCGACTTGAGGGAGATGAAGGAACATTTGTTCCATACAACCCTGGGCCCAACATGGAGAGTTTAGGAAGCCCATGGGTAGACAAAGGAGGCAGAATTTGCCAAAAGGAGTTAAAAGAACACACTTCCAACTGGATTCTTCATTGAGTTTGAAGGTGTGGAATTGCATGATGACGTCAATGAGTGTAAGGTATTTGAAGCCTCGACGCCGGTGGAAGATATCTTGAATCTTTGGTAGTGGGTAATGAACTTTCTTGGTGACCTTGTTGAGTTCACGAAAGTCACTGATTAGACGGCAGGAACCATCTGGTTTGGGCACCACAAATGTAGGCATTCCCCATTCAGTAGCATAACAACGTTCAAGGATACCAAGATTGGCTTGTCGAAGGAGTTTGGTTTTGACGGCTTGTTGCTGGTGGATGGGAATGGAGTATGGTTGCTTGATATGAAATGGAACTGTATCGGATTGAAGATCGATGTGGAATTCTTTGTCCGAAAGGATTCCTAGTTCGCGGTCGGTGAGACCTTTGAAGAGCTTGGCATGTGGGCTGAGGATCTTGAGGAGGCGCTCTTGCTCGTATGAACTGAGATGAGTTTGTTCAGAGACTAGTTTGGGTAGATCAGTCTTCTCATATTTGGTTGCTCCATCAACGTAAGCTTGTTAGTTGGCTTGGTTCATGTAGCATTCGGCAACAACGTATGGTTTGTTGGACATGACTCTTTGGATGATAGCCTTGTCATGGAAGTAACTGGGTGGATGAAATGGCATTGTTTTCTCGTACCAGGTCATGGTTGAGTTTTCAAAATCCATTTTGATTCCAATGTCCTTCATAGTCTTTCGACCAAGGATGAAATGGTAATTCATCTTGGCGTAGACTACATAGCACTTGACCTTGTTGATGAGGAGTGAGAAGGATAGTTCAGGAAGCATGAAGTTGTGAAGGTTTACATACTTGGAGCAGCTGGCTTTGCCATTGGTGGTGATCATGTTGACCGGAGTTTCGAGATCATGGAGGACGACTGTTGGTGGAAGGGATGATTGAAGAATATGATTGTCGGTTGATCCCGAGTCAAAAAGTGTCTTGAAGTAGTATTTTCCTTTGTGTTCATTTACTTGATTGCAAGTATTGATGGTCGTTGGAGCAAGATCTTGAGGTTCCTTTGGTTTGGAGAGAGCAGTGAAGTTTTCGGTGTAGCCGTTAGGTGGGCTAGGAGATATGACATAAGAATCGATGAGTGGTTCCTTGCTAGGCTTGTTGTTGATATAGATCAATTCTTCTGTTGGAATCTCAATGCACGAATCGTTGTTGTATGACTGGGAACCGTTGAATGTCTTTATCATAATATTCGGAAGTCGGCTTCAATGCCGACATGAAAGAGATCATGCCAAATTTCTTCTGGGGACTCAGAGTGTTCTTGAATAACAACGCACATGTGTTGTTCTGTATCTGGAGGAGAAGGTGGAGTGTTGTTGTTGTTATCATCAGAACAATCGTTGACATATGAGTCGTTGTTATTGTTGTTGCGATTGTTGTTGTTGTTGTTGTTGTTGTTGTTGCGGCTGTTTCTGTTAGGATTGCTTGCATTCTGAAAGCATTGTCCCCATGTGTGGTTTCGATGCTGGATGTATGGGACAAGGGTTCAAATATTGTAGTCTTTGTTTGCTGTTGTTATTGTTGTTACGTTGGGTGTTGTTGTTCGAATTGCTGTTTCGATTGTCATTGTTGTTGTTCTGTTGGTTGTTGTTGTTGTTGTTGTTGTTGTTCGAATTGTTGCTTCGATTGCCATTGTTGTTGTTGTTTTGGCGATTGTTGTAATTGTTGTTGTTGTTGCAGCGGTTGTTGTTTTTGTTGTTGTTTTGATTGTTGTTATTGTTATTGTTGTTGTTATGTATGGATTTTTGGTGTAATCTTTCCATTCTGGTGGTGATTTGATGGAGTTCATCGTCAAAGGGTGAATTGTGTTCTTCATACGTGTGCCTCCATTGTTCAGGCATGGATTCGTAGATCAAGCTCTTGAAGTCTTCGCCATCAATAATAGCAAGATTTGGGTCATTGGGAGCACCGGGAAGCAGAGGGAGAATGGCTTTGTTATGGTAAGATACCATTGAAACAAACTTGTTGACTGTCATGTTGGAAGTCTTCTTGATATTGAGAATGAATTGTTTGTGATTGCGGTAGGCATCAAAGTTGTTGGAGAACTTGAATTGGATGAATTGTCCTATGACAATATCAAAGTTGTCTTCTGTTTCTTCAAGATCTTTGATTTGTTCAGTGAACCAAGCATCACCGGCATAGTCATTGAGGATGTCTGGGAACTTGTTGAAGAGCTTGGCGCCATCGTCCCATTTGAGGGTTCGTCTGGCCTTGTTGAATTCATGAATAGAGTGAATGGTTTGCATATGAGTGGAAGAGTGAGAAATGATGGGGACTTTCACTTTAGTTGTTTTGGTGACACCATCTTCGACTCTTGAAGTTTTGTATTCCACTTTTTAATCGTGTTCGGATTGAAATCGAACTTGAAGGGGATAAGATTGTAAGTAGTCATTGTGAATAGAATTGTTGATAGTTAGTACGGGTGAGGAAAAGCGTTGATTAGAGTGTAAAGCGTTGAATTGTAATACTCGAGTAATAGTAGTGAAGGATAAATATTGAATAGAAGCGTTTATTCGACTGTTTAAACAGTGTCGTAAGCCTCTAAAAAGAGAATGTGTAATGGTAGTTTGATTTAGTAAGAGTTTAGAATTGTGAGAATGATAAATCTGAAGAAAGAAACATGTTTTTGGATACTTTTGTATTCAATCGTATTAGATTGGGAGAAGCTTCTCATATACAAAAGTGACGTGTTCTCAGAATTGAATCGTATGATTGGCGTATTTTGGACGACGGTTGGACGTGTATCGGGAGAAGGAGAGACGAGATACGACACATTGTGTGGTATTCCAACGCTCACGATTGAAATTACCCACGATTCAAGAAAATCTGAAAAGCGAGCCGGTCTTCAATATTGAAGACTGGATGAAGAACATATCCAAATTCTCTATGTACAATGTACGTTGAGTTCCGATTCAACGCCTGTTTACTGTTACAAGCTCCCAACTGCTCCTCCGAGTAGTTGACAGAGCTAGCTCACAATCTTAGTTTTTAACCAATACATAAACCTTATTTTAGTACCTTTTCTAGAGGCATACGACACTGTTTTAACAGTTCGAATAACTGCTTTGACCTTATTACTACCGGTAAAGACTACTTCAACTACACGAACAAAAATTACCACTACATCTAATAAACAACCAACTGATCCTGAAGATTGTCCAGTAACAAGAGAAACAATGTCTTACTCCATCATTCCTTTCAAGTATGACTTTGATCAAGATCCTATCGACAAAGTGGAATTCAAGAACACACAAGAAGTCAATGGAGTTCAAGAAGTTACCAAGATCAAGATCCCCTTGATTACTGCAGGATCAACCAAACTACAAATCCTTTTTACCATCAATGAGTTCATTCGATCCAAGAAGATGCTCAACCTAACCACAGGACCAAGAATCTATGACAAGTTTGTAGATCTCCTCAGAGACTACACCGACAGTAGCTGGTGGAATAGCTATGTATCAGCCAACGTTCCACAGAGAACTGTGGATAACTTCCAAATCACAGTGGAAGAATTTGTCAACTACAAGTTTGACAACAACCTTGATGCCTACCAAAACCACAGAAGATTCCTCACCAATGTCAAGAAGACAACCACCATGACAGTACACCAATTTGTCGCACAAGTCAACTTCTTCCACAACCATGTCATCCTTCCACTACTTCCGGGACACTCACCAGAAGATGCAGAGATCAAGGACGGAGAGTTCAAGAATCTAAGTCTTTGAATCGATGCCTGAGGATTGGAAACACACCTACCAGCAACACCACTCTCCTCATAGGAATTCCCTCTCTGAAATGATGATGAGATTCGAACGATACCAATATGCCCAAAATCGGAAGAAGAAATTGTCAGATAATCCATCTCAAAACACCAACAACAGCAACAACAATGCCAACAACAATCATAACAACCGGAATGGAAGCAACAACCGCAACAACCGCAACAACCGCAACAATCGAAACAATCGCAACCGAAACAACAACAACAACAACAATAACAATCGAAACAACAACAACAACAACAATCAACGCAACAACAACCAAGGCAACAACAAAGGCCCGACTAGAATCTCCAATGACTCACCATACCCTATCCATCCTGGTACCAACCACACTTGGGGCCATTGCTACACCAACAAGTATGGCACCAACTCCAATCAGTCCAATAACAACAATAGAGACAACACCAACTCGCATGTGAATGATCGCAGCAACAATTCCAACACCAGCAATTGATCCAGCACTACCTCTTCCTACGACAGTAACTACCATTAACCAGAATAACACATGTGTGTCTTCATCAGCGAACCAGAAGAAACTACCATCCCTGCAACTCCTTGGCTGGATCTCTTCCATGTAGACATGGATATCGATGAAGAATATTACAACTCAGATCTTCAAAGATTTCCCTCTGAAAACACCGATTCCGGCAACAACAGGCAAGAGGTTGCTCCCAGCACCGCCAATGGCGACATCGACCTTGCTCCAACCACAGTAAGTGTCTGCAACTCCATCAATGGATCCCTTGGCAAGTACTACTTGAAAGCCCTCTTTGATTCCGGATCTACCGACAATCTCATAGTGGAATCAGCAATTCCCTCTGGAATCAAGAAGTATCTTCTAGATCAACCAATCCAAATGCAAACAACAAATGGCAAAACCACTTGCAACCATCTATGTAACCTTGGAGAACACCGTATTCCCAGAACTATCCTACTCGATGAAAGTCCTACAAATCAAGTGCTTTGTAGTCTCTCAGAATATCAACTACCACCTCCTTATTGGAAGGAAAACCATGAGAGACCTTGGAATGAAGATGGACTTTGAAACTTGCACCATCGAATGGTATGAGAAAACCATGCAATTCCACCCGCGAAATTACTTTGACAACAAAGCCTTGCTCCACAAAGTCATGTCTGCAGAACCACATGCCATTGCAGAAAGTTACTCCAACCAATCTATCCAACAATCGTATGTGGATGGAACCACCAAGTATGAGAAAACCGACCTCCACAAGTTAGTCACCGAACAAAACCATCTCTCCTACAATGAGAAACAAGCCTTGTTACCAATACTCCTCCAAAATGAAGAACCTTTTGAAGGATTGAATGACAAGGAATTAGGTATTTTCCCTAATCAAACATTCCACATTGATCTCCAGGAAGGCACGACTCCATATCACGTGAAACAACCCTACTTCCATTCCACTGCACCAACAAGAAGCAGTGAAGAAAGAAATCGATCCGACAAGTGAAACTTGGTATCCTCAAACGCTGCTATGCCACAGAATGGGGAATGCCAACCTTTGTAGTCCCAAAACCAGATGTCTCCTGTTGATTCATCAGTGACTTTAGAGAACTCAACAAAGTCACCAAGAAACTTCACTACCCACTCCCAAAGCTCCAAGATATCTTCCACAGAAGAAGAGGCTTCAAATATGTCACCCTTATTGACGTTAGCATGCAGTTCCACACCTTCAAACTTGATGAAGGCCTCCACCTGGCTTTGCGTCCTTGTCACTCCATTTGAAAAGTTTCGACTGCTTCGATTGCCAATGGGCTTCCTCAACTCTCCAAGTTGGGCCCAAGGCTGTATGGAACAAATGCTCCTACACTTGAAGGACATTGAAGTATACATCGATGACATTGGTATCTTCTCAGATACACTTAAATCCCATTGTAAATCAGTCTCTTCTGTCCTGTCCTTACTGAAGTCCCACAACTTCTCTGTCAAGCCCTCCAAGTGCCACTGGTTTCAATCCCAAGCTCCTTGGCTTGGCCACATTATCTCTTGTGAAGGAATTAGACCCAATCCGAACAAGATTTCTCCTATCCTGAAACTTGTTTTTCCCTCAACAACAACCCAACTCCGATCCTTTGTTGGGATGATTAACTTCTATCGCAACTTCTATCCCAAGCGCGCTGAAGTTCTTGCACCCCTTACCGACCTCTCTGGAAGAGCCAAAGGCAAAATCTCTCCAACTCCAGAACTTCTTGAAGCTTTCAACAAAGCCAAGTCCCTCATTGCCAATGATATCCTCCTTGCCTTTCCTGACCCAAACAAGCCCTTCCACGTCTATACTGACTGCTTCTGATTACCAACTTGGAGCTGTCATCCTCCAAGATGGCAAAATCATCCTTTGCTTCTTGCGAAAACTCAACTGCTGCTCAACGGAAATACCCAACGGTCGATAAAGAGATGCTCTGTATTGTAGAAGTCTTCAAAGAATTCCGCACCATTCTTTGGGGTGCTGAAATCATCGTATGGACAGACCATATCAACTTAACTCGCCAAAACCTCACAAGCCATCGCTTTATGACTTGGAGAATGCTCCTTGAAGAATTTTCCCCAGTATTCAAATACATCAAAGGCAAAGATAATGGGCTTGCTGATGCTCTCTTAAGGCTCCCACTCCAGCAAGACCCTCCGGAGAAGAAGAAGGAGTTCTTTGGTCCCAACCCAACGGATGACTCGGCCCTTGAAACTGCAAATGACTCAACCGACTCCGACCTTCTCTCTCTTTCCAAATTGTTTCTTAACTACCCAGAAGACATTCCCATGTACCCCTTAGCCTTAGACCAACTCGCCCAAGATCAAACAGCCAACGTAGATATCTCTACAATCCCCGGTACACAACTGAAAACTTCAACGGCACCGACTTAAAAGTTGTAGACTCCAACGGTTGACAGAAAATTGTACTCCCTCCAAACCGAGTGCAAGCCACAATCAAATACTACCACCACGTGCTTGGCCATGCTGGCGCAGAAAGATTGTATCGAACCATCAACTAATTCGTATACGCCGCAAACTTGAAGGACCAAATCAACTCCTCCTGCAAAACTTGTGACACATGCCAACGGTACAAGAATAGCCACCAAAGCCATGGACAACTCCCTACCAAAGAACATCAATATGTTCCTTGGGACACCATTGCAATCAACGGAGTAGGCCCTTGGAAAATCAAGATCCCTGGCCACGGAACAGTCTCCTTCAATGGCTTTACCATCATGGACATGTGCACCAACCTCCTTGAAATCATTCGAGCCCCACAAGTAAACCCAACCGGCCTCATGGCAGTCCATGCCCTCAACAATGGCTGGCTCTCCAGATATCCCAAACCAGTAAATTGTATCATCGACCAAGGAGCCAACTTCATGAGCACGTCCGAGAACTGTTTCTCTACCCCCCGCGGGCTCTCGCGTGGTATTTTTAAAATTCTCGACCCTATTTTTAAAATTTCCTATCTTTTTAGGTCGCGTGTCTACTAAAATACCTCACGTGTCGCGCGCTTCTCCTTTCCAGACAATATCTCATTGATCCCTATCTGGATCATCACCTAAAACTCACTCTTGACTTGGTGGAATAAAAATAATCAATTAAATAACATTTTCAGGGTTAGGGATATCATAAAGTTGCCGTGATGAACAATATTTTGTGTCAAACTTCTTACGCACAAATGATTTTCTCTCATCTTCGAAACATGCTGTTAACTGCACTTAGTAACACACTGTGTACAAAATACCACAATAAATACACAGTACAAAAACCATGTACAAGTCTACGGGTAATGAACATGTGTGTGCTCCGTACACTGAAATCTCTTCAAAAAAAGAACAAGTGAAAAGACCCTGCAAACACAGCAGAAAAACCCTCGAAGAAAAGATTTATTTTTGATAGGAATTCCAATCATCGAAATCACCAACGTCATTAACTTCCATTTTGATGACCCTGCAACAACCCTTCTATTTCTCCTTCACTAGAACAGACCATGAAGGCTCAGCCACCGTACAAATAGTACAAAATGACACCAGCTCAAATACCTGCACGTTACTCTACTTTGTTTTTGATTGGGAAGGGTATTCACACGACAACTAAGTGGCGTTTTGGAGCGCTGTTTCGAGCAGCAGGAAGCCAGCAGCGAGCAGCGGCGTTTTGGAGCAAAAAGGCAAATTACGAAGATACAAACACCATTTCCATTTTGACGACCATTCTGTTTCTCCTTCCATAGAACAGACCACCATGGAGGTTCACCACCATACAAATAGTACAAAATGATACCAACTCAAATACCTACATGTTACTCTACTTTGTTTCCGATCGGGAAGGGGACCGGTATTCAAACGAAAAGACGAAGATAAAAAATGAGCATACAACAACGATGCGCCCTACTACAACAGCGAGCGGTGAGCGGCGAGCGGCGACAGGAAGAGTAACAGCAAGAGCGGTGAGAGGAACAGCAAGCGGGGATAGGAAGAACAACAGCAAACTGATCAGAAAGCAAGTGACACCATTATCAACAGCGAAAGCAGCAGCAACATCAACTAGCAAGGACAACAGCAACAGCAATAGCAATAGCGACTAGCAACGAGCAACAGCAATAGCGAATAGCAACAGCAACAGCAACAACAAATAGCGAGAGCAACAGCAACAGCAACAGCAACAGCGGCAGCGGCTAGCGAGAGCAACAGCGACCAACGAGAGCAACAGCAACAGCAACAGCGACTAGCGAGAGCAACAGCAACAGCAACAGCAATAGCGACTAGCAACTAGCAACTAGCAACTAGCGACTGGCGAAAGCAACAGCAATAGCAATAGCGAGAGCGACTAGCAAGCACCACTAGCGAGAGCGACTTGCGAGAGCGACTAGCGAAAGCAACTAGCGAGAGCGACTAGCGAGAGCGACTAGCGAGAGCGACTAGCGAGAGCGACTAGCGAGAGCGACTAGCGAGAGCAACTAGCAAGAGCGACTAGCAAGAGCGACTAGCGAGAGGAACACCAGCGACTAGCGAGAGCAACAGCGAATCCGAATCCGCTCCCCTCATCCAACAGAGCAGCAATTCGTCTCATTCTTCAACAACAACAACAACAACAACAACAACATAGGGGATTCGTCTCCTCCTCCAACAACAACAGCGATTCATCTCCTCCATTCAGCTTCGATCGTTCCCAGTTGCGGTTGCTGCCTCTTGCTGCTGTTGCTCTCGCTGCTGCTGTGGATGAGGAGGAGCCGTTGCCTTTGCCGACGATCCTATTTCGAATATATGATATGATAATTGAACAGAATGGGTGAGTATCTATTGATGTACTACATAGAGTAAATAATAACAACAGAATAATATAATGTACATGCCAATCAATTCGTAATTATCACCAACCGGAAAAATTCCCCGCACCTACAGGGTAGAATCAATGGTTGCTTCTGATTCGATGGTTGCTTCTGATCCGTTGGTTTCGATTTGATGATTGCTGCTTCCGATCTGTCGCTCCCAATCCGTTGCTTACGATTCGATGGTTGCTGCTTCCAATCCGTTGCTTCCAATCCGTTGGTTTTGATTCGTTGCTTCCGATCCGGTCCTATGAAAATAAGAAGAAAAACAGAGAGGAAATACATTATCAGTAATGCCGGTGGAGTGGAAGACCAATCAATTGCCGCCGTTGCCGTTGCCGTTGCCGTTGCCGTTGCCGTTGCCGTTGCCGTTGCCGTTGCCGTTGCCGTTGCCGTTGCCGATGCCGTTGCTGTTGCCGTTGCCGTTGCCGTTGCCGTTGCCGTTGCCGTTGCCGTTGCCATTGCCGTTGCCGTTGCCGTTGCCGTTGCCGTTGCCGTTGCCGTTGCCGTTGCCGTTGCCGTTGCCGTTGCCGTTGCCGTTGCCGTTGCCGTTGCCGATGCCGATGCCGATGCCGATGCCGATCTCTCTCATTCTTACCTTTGCTTGTTCCGGCGTTCCGACAATTGTCCCGATGAAATTGTTGTTGTTGCTGCTGCCGTTGATTTGCAGCGTTCTTACTCCTCTGTCACAAAAAACAGTACCTCGTGCCTGTTGATATAGAAGCAATGGATGCAGACTTATTGCTTTCAAGACGTATATGTTTGGGTGATCAAGTCCAAGAACACTACTATCTATCCAGCAAACCACCTCTTCACCAATGCGAGCTAATTCTTTTTTCAGTACAAGGCTGTTATTTCAGACTAAAATATTTGAGCACGGATTACCTGCCTAATGCTGATCAACGATCAAGGGATCATTGGATTAAGTGGAATCCCACGTTCACAGACGGAGTGCCGATTAGCAACTCTACTCAAATAAGTCGGGTAAGATTATGAATGGAAAGAGTATTTTTTTCCGGTCGCGACAAAAAAAAACTCTCACACACAAACACACAGCAAAAAGTAATTTTACAGTGTTTACAGTTTGATTTTTACTTTATGCTGTGTGTTTGTGTGGGAGAGTTTTTTTTGTCGCGAGGTACCGAAATCATCGATCGATCAATACGTACGATACCATCTAGGATACTTCAACTTCTGTAGAATTCTACATGTTTTTTGTACTACTGTACAATTCTACACGTTTTTTATACTAGATAATTCCTAGTATTGAGTCCGCGTAGGCTTCTACGCCTGTAGATTCGTACACGCTTTTTGTACTAGATACATTACTAGTATTGAATTGGTGTAGGTTTCTACGAGAGTAGATTTCTACACGCTTTTTGTACTAGATACATACTAGTATTGAATCAGCGTAGGTTTCTACGCCTGTAGATTCGTACACGCTTTTTGTACTAAATACTTACTAGTATTGAATCAGCGTAGGTTTCTACGACAGTAGATTTCTACACGCTTGTTGTACTAGATACATACTAGTATTGAATCCACGTAGGTTTCTACACAAGTAGATTTCTACACGCTTTTTGTACTAGATACACACTAGTATTGAATCCGAGTAGGTTTCTACGCCAGTACATTCCTACACGCTATTTGTACTAGATACATACTAGTATTGAATCCACGTAGGTTTCTACGCGAATAGATTCCTACACGCTATTTGTACTAGATACATACTAGTATTGAATCTGCGTAGGTTTCTACGCGAGTAGATTACTACACACTTGTTGTACTAGATACATACTAGAATTGAATCTGCCTAGGTTTCTGCGCGAATAGATTCCTACACACTATTTGTACTAGATACATACTAGTATTGAATCTGCATAGGTTTCTACGTGAATAGATTACTACACGCTTGTTGTACTAGATACATACTAGTATTGAATCTGCGTAGGTTTCTACGCGAATAGATTCCTACACACTTGTTGTACTAGATACATACTAGTATTGAATCCGCGTAGGTTTCTATGCGAATAGATTACTACACGCTTGTTGTACTAGATACATACTAGTATTGAATCCACGTAGGTTTCTACGCAAGTAGATTCCTACACACTTGTTGTACTAGATACATACTAGTATTGAATACGCGTAGGTTTCTACGCGAGTAGATTACTACACGCTTGTTGTACTAGATACATACTTGCATGAGGGTATTTTTGGTTCAATTCCTGGGCACAAACTGACTTATTGCGTAATGACTCCAAAAGTATCCGGCCCAAACGAGGAATACATTCATCATGACTCATCAATTGCATATTGGGAACAACTTTGCCACACAGAATGCCGGAAATGTTGTGGTTTGACTCTCCAAATGGCACAAATGAGGGTATTTTTGATGCAATTCCAGGGCACAAACTCACTTATTGCGTAATGACTCCAAAAATATCTGGTCCAAGCCATGAATACATTTATCATGACTCATCAATTGTATATTGGGAACAACTTTGCCCCACAGAATGCCGGAAATGTTGTGGTTTGACTCTACAAATGGCAAACATGAGGGTATTTTTGATGCAATTCCAGGGCACAAACTCACTTATTGCGTAATGACTCCAAAAGTATACGGTCCAAGCCAGGAATACATTTATCATGACTCATCAAATGCATATTGGGAACAACTTTGCCCCACAGAATGCCCAAAATGTTGTGGTTTGACTCTCCAAATGGCAAACATGAGGGTATTTTTGGTGCAATTCCAGGGCACAAACTGACTTATTGGGTAATGACTCCAAAAGTATACGGTCCAAGCCATGAATACATTTATCATGACTCATCAAATGCATATTGGGAACAACTTTTACAAACAGAATGCTGGAAATGTTGGGGTTTGTCTCTCCAAACGGCACAAATGAGGGTATTTTTGTTGAAATTCCAGGGCACAAACTGACTTATTGGGTAATGACTCACAAAGTATCCGGTCCTGGCCATGGATATATTTTTCATTACTCATCTGATGTATATTGGGAACACCTTTTACAAACAGAATGCTGGAAATGTTGTGGTTTGACTCTCCAAATGGCACAGAAGAGGGTATATGTGGTGCAAATCCAGGGCACAAACTGACTTATTGGGTAATGACTCCCAAACTATCTGGTCCTAGCCATGAATAAGTTTTTCATGACTCGTCAAATGCATATTGGGAACAGCTTCGCCCCACAGAATGCTGGAAAAGTTGTGATCTATCTCTCCAAATGGCACACAAGAGACAATTTTGGGTGTAAACCCAGGGCACAAACTGCCTTAGTGGGTAATGACCCCCAAAGTATCAGGTCCAGGCCATGAATACATTTTTTCATTACTCATCTGATGCATATTGGGAACAACATTTACACTCACAATACAGAAAATGTTGTGGTTTGTCTCTCCAAATGGCACAGAAGAGGGTATTTTTGGTGCTATTCCAGGGCACAAACTGACTTATTGGGTAATGACTCCCAAAGTATCTTGTCCGGGCCATGAATAATTTTTTCATGACTCATCAAATGCGTATTGGGAACAACATTTACACTCACAATACTGAATATGTTGTGTTTTGTCTCTCCAAATGGCAGACAAGAGAGTATTTTTGGTATGAATCCAGGGCACACACTGACTGAGTGGGTAATGACTCCCAAAGTATCAGGTCAATCCAATTTATTTTTCTGGCACATTTCATCTTATCCATAATTGGAATAACACTAATAATCCAATCACCAAACATGTAGTTTAATGAGTGTCAAATAAAATTAATTCATAAGTTGTTTAATCAAAATGGAAGTGCTGTTTTTGGATTATTCTCAGACAAAAATATAAGTGTGCAGGCATTACTAGTTGTAGATGATACTACATGCAAAAAGGTACACCGTTGGGTACTTTGCAAAAAGTGTGCGTAGGTACCAGTAGGTACTGTGCTGACCCAGGACAGTGTCGAACCACCAACTGGCTATCAGATTCTATAGATGAGTAGGGAATTTAAGTACATAACCTTCGTGTAATCAAATTTTCCATTTTGAAAAAATTATGGCGCGGGAGGGGTGGCTTGCACTGGTACATGATTTACTTATATAGAAAATAAAGACCACACACAAGCCAGACACATGGAAGAAGTCAGGGTACACAGCATACACAACACACCCAAAACCACACACACATGAAAAACTGAAGAAACACAAAAAACTGAGCACACACACAAAACTGTACACACATAAAACCAAAAAAAATAACCAAATACTTCTTGGTCGGCACGGTATTTTTTAAAGTACAGAAAATGAATGTTGTTCGACAGTCACGGACAACAGAACAATGGAACAACAACAAAAAACTAGTAGTGAGTGTAACAGGGGAACAAGGGAACAACAAAATGGAACAACAACAATGGAATGCAAGTGAGTGACAACAATGACGGCAATTTGTTGGAGATTCTATTGGTTTCTGATCTTTCTTTCTTTCATTTTTATCGGACAGGGGAACAACAGAGCAAAACAACAAACGAAATGGAACAACGGAGCAACAATGAAACACAAGTAAGTGACAACAATGACAACAATTTGTTGGAGATTCTATTTTTTCTGATTTTTCTTTCTTTTATTTTTATTGAATGGAACAACAGAGCAGAATAGCAAATGAAACAGGAGCAACAGAACAACAACGGAATGCAAGTGAGTGACAACGACAACAATTTGTTGGAGATTCTATTTTTTCTGATCCTTCTTTCTGTTATTTTTATTTGTCACAGCAAAAATGGAACAATGGAACAATGGAACAATGGAACAATGGAACAAAACAACAGCACAATGGAATGAAACAACAAACAGGGAGCAACGGAAACGGAGCAACAGAAACGGAGCAACATAAACGGAGCAACAAAAATGTAGCAACAAAAATGGACTAACGCAAACAGAGCAACGCAAACCGAACAACGCAAACCGAACAACGCAAACTGAAACAACGCAAAACGAAACAACAAAAACGAAACAACAAAAACGGAGCAACAATGGAACATGGTCAAAACAGGAATTCCAAAATGGAACAACAAAACGAAGTAGCGGCAGCAGCAAGCAACGAGAGCAACAGCGTGGGCACAGTAGTAGAAACAGCGGCAAAAGCGAGAGTAATAAACCCAACTCCAACCCATGAGTGATGAATGTTGATCCGGCAATAACAGCATCGATGAATGCCCATTTATCCCATCAATTAATGTAGAAAATAACAGTACATACATAATACAAAAATACTACTAATTATGAACTTAATATTGAGAATATTAGAAATAATGGAGGATTCGTAATACGTTGCAATAGGAATAAATCAAGCATAATAGAATCTACATTTTAAAAAGGGAATATTGTAGTTGAGAAATAGAATTCACAATTAGGAGAGCAGAATCGAATTGTTATTTGGGAGATTAATATTTTGGAATTAATACTGAGTAAAGATTTCTTTTTTATTCGTGAATAGAAGTAAGTGTTGTTGGTACGGAATAATAATTGGGTTCTGCTAGAGACTGAAATAAATTATTTTTATTTGAGGAGAGTAGAGTAATGTGCATCATGCGCACAGAAATAGTGCTGAGTTTACGTATACCCCTTATACAATTGTCGCGAATTTCAGGGTGTACAGAAAAATTGCCGTGTTAAATTCACGCACACAATTTGTGCGCGAGAAGTAAATTCGAACCCCGCGAAACAGTTCTCGGACGCAATGACTTCCAACTCCACCTTGCGAACCTAGGAATCAAGGCCAAGGTCTGCTCAGTTCGAAACCCAGAATCCAACGCCGTACTTGAAAGAGTTCATGATACAATGAAGTCTGCAATGAGAACAGAACTCAATACCAATCCTCCACAGACCCTCCAGGAAGCCACGGACATCATCGATACTGTCTTTGCTTCCGTCCAGTTTGCAGTTAGATCAACCATCAACAAAACCTTCGGAATGACGCCCGGAGCCCTTGTATTCCACAGAGACATGTTCCTACCAATTCCTGTAATCACCGATTTGGCCATGGTGAGAAACAAACGCCAGGCTCAGATAGATATGAACGCGATGAAAGAGAATAGCCACAGGAAGATTCATGATTACAGTGTAGGAGACCAAATTATGGTGAAAAATGAAAAGCTCATTCCTGGTGCTTTAGAAGCAAGAAGCAAGGGTCCATACACCATCCAGCAAATCCACACCAATGGTACAGTTTCCTTTCTCTTAAGAAATCACGTTATCCAACAGTATGAACATCCGAAATCTGAAACCATATCACACCAATTAAAAATTTCTTATCTAAGGAATACTGGTCGCACACGACTAACAAAATTCTGTGCCACCAACCAAATCCATACGAGAAGGAGAAGAGTGTGGTATTCCAACGCTCACGATTGAAATTACCCACGATTCAAGAAAATCTGAAAAGCGAGCCAGTCTTCAATATTGAAACACTGGATGAAGAACATATCCAAATTCTCTATGTACAATGTATGTTGAGTTCCGATTCAACGCCTGTTTACTGTTACAAACTCCCAACTGCTCCTCGGAGTAGTTGACAGAGCTAGCTCACAATCTTAGTTTTTAACCAATACATAAACCTTATTTTAGTACCTTTTCTAGAGGCATACGACACATTGTGTGGTATTCCAACGCTCACGATTGAAAATTACCCACGATTCAAGAAAATCTGAAAAGCAATGCCACACAAGCCGGTCTTCAACCTTGAAGACTGGATGAAGAACATATCCAAGTTCTCCATGTGCTTCTCTATGTGCAATGTACGTTGAATTTCGATTCAACGCCTTTTTACTGTTACAAGCTTCTCAACAGGCTCCTCGGAGTAGTTGACAAAGCTAGCTCACAATCTTAGTTTTTTAACCAATACATAAACCTTATTTTAGTACCTTTTTAGAGGCATACGACACTGTTTAAACAGTCGAATAACTGCTTCGACCTTATTACTACTACCGGTAAAGACTACTTCAACTACTACTACGCGAATAAAAATTACCACTACCGTACACCTAATAAACAAACAACCGATCCTGACGATTGTCCAGTAACAAGAAGAAATCGACCAGCATGTCTTACTCAGTCATCCCCTTCAAGTATGACTTTGATCAAGATTCTATTGACAAAATTGAATACAAGAACACCCAAGAAGTCAATGGATCTCAAGAAGTTACCAAGATCAAAATCCCTTTGATTACTGCAGGATCAACCAAATTACAAATCCTTTTTACCATCAATGAGTTCATTAGATCCAAGAAGACCCTCAACTTAACCACAGGACCAAGAATATATGACAAGTTTGTAGATCTCCTCAGAGACTACACCGACTGTAGCTGGTGGAACAGCTATGTGTCAACCAATGTGCCACAGAGAACCGTGGACAACTTCCAAACCACAGTGGAAGCATTTATCAACTTCAAGTTCAACAGCAACCTTGATGCCTATCAAAATCATAGAAGATTCCTCACCAACATCAAGAAGACAACCACCATGACTGTACACCAATTCGTAGCACAAGTCAACTTCCACAACCATGTTATCCTTCCATTACTTCCGGGACACCCACCACAAGATGCAGAGATCAACGAAAGAGAGTTCAAGAATCTAGTCTTTGAATCGATGCCTGAGGACTGGAAACACATCTATCAACAACACCACTCTCCCCATAGAGATTCTCTCTCTGAAATGATGATGAGATTTGAACGATTCCAATCTGCACAGAATAGGAAGAACAAGAAATCAGATAACTCGTCTCAGAACAACAACAACAGCAACAACAATGCCAACAACAATCGTAACAACCGAAATGGAAACAATCGCAACAATCGTAACAATCGAAACAATCGAAACAATAACAGCAACAACAACAACAATAACCAACGCAACAACAACAACAACAACAATCAACGCAGCAACAACCAAGGCAACAACAACAAAGGCTCGACTAGGATCTCGAACGACTCACCATGTCCTATCCACCCTGGTACCAATCACACTTGGGGTCAATGCTACACCAACAAGTATGGCACCAACTCCAATCAGTCCAATAACAACAACAGAGACAACACCGACTCGCATGTGAACGATCGCAGTAACTCCAACAACAGCAATCGATCCACTACCTCCTCTTCACATGGCAGTAGCTATCATGAACCAGAGCAACACATGTGTGTCTTCATCAATGAACCAGAAGAAACCATACCTGCCACACCTTGGCCGGATCTCTTCCACGTAGATATGGATATCGATGAAGAATACTACAACTCGGATCTTCAAAGATTTCCCTCTGAAAAGACCGATTCCGACAACAACAGGCAAGATGTTGCTCCCAGCACCGACAATGTCGACATCGATCTTGCTCCAACCACAGTAAGTGTCTGCAACTCAATCAATGGATCCCTTGGCAAGTACTACTTGAAAACCCTCTTCGATTCTGGATCAACCGACAATCTTATAGTGGAATCAGCAATTCCCTCTGGAATCAAGAAGAACCTTCTAGACCAACCAATCCAAATGCAGACAACGAATGGCAAAACCACTTGCAACCACTATGTAACCTTGGAGAACACCATATTCCCAGAACTATCCTACTCCATGAAAGTCCTACAAATCAAATGCTTTGTCGTCTCTCAGAATATCAACTACCATCTCCTCATTGGAAGAAAGACAATGAGAGATCTTGGAATGAAAATGGACTTCGAGACTTGTACCATAGAATGGTATGAGAAGACAATGGACTTCCACCCGCGAAATTACTTTGACAACAAGTCCTTGCTTCACAAAGTCATGTCTGCAGAACCACATGCAATTGCAGAAAGTTACTCCAACCAATCAATCCAACAATCTTATGTAGATGGAACCACCAAGTATGAGAAAACTGACCTCCACAAGCTAGTAACCGACCAGATCCATCTCTCCTACCAAGAGAAACAAGCCTTGTTACCAATACTCCTCCAAAACGAAGAACCTTTTGAAGGCTTGAACGACAAAGAATTAGGCATTTTCCCTAATCAAACCTTCCACATTGATCTCCAGCAAGGTGCAACTCCATATCATGTAAAACAACCATATTCCATTCCACTGCACCAACAAGAAGCAGTGAAGAAAGAAATCGACCGACAAGTGAAACTTGGTATTCTCGAACAATGCTATGCAACTGAATGGGGAATGCCAACCTTTGTAGTGCCAAAACCAGATGGCTCCTGTCGACTCATCAGTGACTTTAGAGAACTCAACAAAGTCACCAAGAAACTTCACTATCCACTTCCAAAGCTCCAAGATATCTTCCACAGAAGGAGAGGATTCAAATACGTCACCCTTATTGATGTCAGCATGCAGTTCCACACCTTCAAACTTGATGAAGCCTCCACCTGGCTTTGTGTCCTTGTTACTCCATTCGGAAAGTTTAGACTGCTCCGATTGCCAATGGGCTTCCTTAACTCTCCAAGTTGGGCCCAAGGCTGCATGGAACAAATGCTCTCACACTTGAAGGACATCGAAGTGTACATCGATGATACTGGTATCTTCTCAGACACTCTCGAATCCCATTGCAAATCAGTCTCTTCTGTCCTGTCCTTACTGAAGTCCCACAACTTCTCTGTCAAGCCCTCCAAGTGCCACTGGTTTCAATCGCAAGCACCATGGCTTGGCCACATTATCTCGCACGATGGTATTAGACCCAATCCAAACAAGATTGCTCCTATCCTGAAACTTGCTTTTCCCTCAACAACAACCCAACTTCGATCCTTTGTTGGGATGATTAACTTCTATCGAAACTTCTACCCCAAACGCGCTGAGGTCCTTGCACCTCTTACGGACCTCTCTGGAAGAGCCAAAGGCAAAATCTCTCCGACTCCAGAACTTCTTGAAGCTTTCAACAAAGCCAAGTCCCTCATTGCCAATGACATCCTCCTCGCCTTTCCTGATCCAAACAAGCCCTTCCATGTCTATACTTATGATGCTTCTGACTACCAGCTCGGAGCTATTGTTCGCCAAGATGGCAGAATCATCCTTTGCTTCTTGCGAAAACTCAACTCAGCTCAAAGGAAATACCCAACAATCGATAAAGAGATGCTCTGTATTGTAGAAGTCTTCAAAGAATTTCGGAACATTCTTTGGGGTGCTGAAATCATAGTAGTGGACCGACCATATCAACTTAACCAGGCAAAATCTTACAAGCCACAGAATTATGACTTGGAGAATGCTCCTTGAAGAATTTTCCCCAGTATTCAAGTATATCAAAGGCAAAGATAATGGGCTTGCTGATGCTCTCTCAAGGCTTCCAATCCAGCAAGACCCTCCGGAGAAAAAGAAGGAGTTCTTCGGTCCTCCAACTCCCGATCCAACGGATGACTCGGACCTTTCAACTGACTCAACCGACTCCGACCTTCTCTCTCTTTCTGAATTGTTCCTTAACTACCCAGAAGACATTCCCATGTACCCCTTAGCCTTAGACCAACTCGCCCAAGATCAAACAGCCAACGCAGATATCTCTACCAATCCCCGGTACACAACTGAAAACTTCAACCGCACCGACTTAAAAGTTGTAGACTCCAACGGTCGACAGAAAATTGTACTCCCTCCAAATCGAGTGCAAGCCACGATCAAATACTACCACCACGTGCTTGGCCATGCCGGCGCAGAAAGATTGTATCGAACCATCAACCAATTTGTATATGCCCCAAACCTGAAGGACCAAATCAACGCCTTCTGCAAAACTTGTGACACATGCCAACGATACAAGAATAGCCACCAAAGCCACGGACAGCTCCCTACCAAAGAACACCAATATGTTCCTTGGGACACCATTGCAATCGATGGAGTAGGCCCTTGGAAAATCAAGATCCCTGGCCATGGAACATTCTCCTTCAATGGCTTTACCATCATGGACATGTGCACCAACCTCCTCGAGATCATCCGAGCTCCACAAGTGAATCCAACCGGCCTCATGGCAGTTCATGCCCTCGACAATGGCTGGCTCTCCAGATATCCCAAACCAGTAAATTGTATTATTGACCAAGGAACCAACTTCATGAGTAATGACTTCCAACTCCACCTTGCAAACCTAGGAATCAAGGCCAAGGTCTGCTCGGTTCAAAACCCACAATCCAACGCAGTACTTGAACGCGTCCACGATACCATGAAGTCTGCAATGAGAACAGAACTCAATACCAATCCCCCACAGACTCTCCAGGAAGCCACGGACATCATCGATACTGTCTTTGCTTCCGCTCAGTTTGCCGTTCGATCAACCGTCAACAAGACCTTTGGAATGACGCCCGGAGCCCTTGTATTCCACAGAGATATGTTCCTACCAATTCCGGTAATTACTGACTTGGCCATGGTCAGAAACAAAAGACAAGCTCAAATCGACAAGAATGCTATGAAAGAGAACAGCCACAGGAAGATTCATGATTACAGTGTAGGAGACCAAGTTATGGTGAAAAATGAAAAGCAAATCCCCGGAGCTTTTGACGCAAGAAGCAAAGGCCCCTACACCATACAGCAAATTCACACAAATGGTACAGTTTCCTTTCTCTTACGAAATCAAGTAATCCAACGTATGAACATTCGAAACCTGAAACCATATCACACCAACTAAAAATTTCTTATCTAAGCAATACTGGTCGCACACGACTAACAAAATTCTGTGCCACCAATCGAACTTTTACGAGAAGGAGAAGAGTGTGGTATTCCAACGCTCACGATTGAAAATTACCCACGATTCAAGAAAATCTGAAAAGCAATGCCACACAAGCCGGTCTTCAACCTTGAAGACTGGATGAAGAACATATCCAAATTCTCCATGTGCTTCTCTATGTGCAATGTACGTTGAATTTCGATTCAACGCCTTTTTACTGTTACAAGCTTTCTCAACGGCTCCTCGGAGTAGTTGACAAAGCTAGCTCACAATCTTAGTTTTTTAACCAATACATAAACCTTATTTTAGTACCTTTTTAGAGGCATACGACACATTGTGTCGTATCTCGTCTCTCCTTCTCCCGATACACGTCCAACCGTCGTCCCAAATACGATTGATCGGAATTCGAACTCCAATCATACGATTCAATTCCGAGAACACGTCACTTTTGTATATGAGAAGCTTCTCCCAACCTTCTCCCAATCTAATACGATTGAATACAAAAGTATCCAAAAACATGTTTCTTTCTTCAGATTTATCATTCCCACAATTCTAAATTCTTACTAAATCAAACTACCAATATACACTCTCTTTTTAGAGGCTTACGACACTGTTTAAACAGTCGAATAAACGCTTCTATTCAATATTTATCCTTTCAATATTACTCGAGTATTACAATTCAACGCTTTACACTCTAATCAACGGTTTTCTCACCCGTACTAACTATCAACAATTCTATTCACAATGACTACTTACAATCTTATCCCCTTCAAGTTCGATTTCGATCCGAACACGATTGAAAAAGTGGAATACAAAACCTCAAGAGTCGAAGACGGCGTTACCGAAACAACCAAGGTAAAAGTCCCCATCATTTCTCACTCTTCCACTCATATGCAAATCATTCACTCTATTCATGAATTCAACAAGGCCAGAAGAACCCTCGAATGGGACGATGGCGCCAAGCTTTTCTCCAAGTTCCCAGACATCCTCAATGACTATGCTGATGATGCTTGGTTCACTGAACAAATCGAAGATATTGAAGAAACAGAAGAAAACTTCGATATCGTCATAGGACAATTCATCCAATTCAAGTTCTCCAACAACTTTGATGCCTATCGCAATCACAAACGATTCATCCTCAATATCAAGAAGACTTCCAACATGACAGTCAACAAGTTCGTCTCAATGGTATCTTACCACAACAAGGCCATTCTTCCTCTGCTTCCGGGTGCTCCTGATGACCCAAATCTTGCTATTATTGATGGCGAAGACTTCAAGAGCTTGATCTACGAATCCATGCCTGAACAATGGAGACACACCTATGAAGAACACAATTCACCCTTTGACGATGAACTCCATCAAATCATCACCAGAATGGAAAGACTACACCAAAAATCCATACGTAACAACAACAACAATGGTAACAACAACAATAACAACAATCAAAACAACAATAAAAACAACAATCGCCGCAACAACAACAACAATTACAACAATCGCCGAAACAACAACAACAATGGCAATCGAAACAACAATTCGAACAACAACAACAACAACAACCAACGGAACAACAACAATGGCAATCGAAACAACAATTTGAACAACAACAACCAAAGAAACAACAACAACAACAACAAACAAAGACTACAATCTTCGGACCCTTGTCCCATACATCCAGCATCGAACCACACGTGGGGACAATGCTATCAAAACGCGAGCAATCCTAACAGAAACAGTCGCAATAACAACAACAACAATCGCAACAACAATAACAATGACTCATATGTCAACGATCGTTCTGATGACAACAACAACAACAACACTCCACCTACTCCTCCAGATACGGAACAACACATGTGTGTTGTTATTCAAGAACACTCCAAGGCTCCAGAAGAAATTTGGCACGACCTCTTTCATGTCGACATTGAAGTCGACTCCGAATATTACGATAAAGACATTCAACGGTTCCCGTCATACAACAACGATTTGTGCGTTGAGATTCCAACGGAAGAATTGATCTATATCAACAACAAGCCTAACAAGGAACCACTCACTGACTCTTACGTCATATCTCCTAGCCCACCTAACGGCTACACTGAAAACTTCACTGCTCTCTCCAAACCAAAGGAACCCCAAGATCTTGCTCCAACGACCATTACTACTTGCAATCAAGTCAATGAACAAAAAGGAAAATACTACTTCAAGACACTTTTGGATTCGGGATCAACCGACAATCTTATTCTTCAATCATCCCTTCCACCAACAGTCGTCCTCCATGATCTCGAAACTCCGGTCAACATGATTACCACCAATGGCAAAGCCAGCTGCTCCAAGTATGTAAACCTTCACAACCTCATGCTTCCCGAGCTATCCTTCTCACTCCTCATCAACAAGGTCAAGTGCTATGTAGTCGACGCCAAAATGAATTACCATTTCATCCTTGGCCGAAAGACTATGAAGGACATTGGAATCAAAATGGATTTTGAAAACTCAACCATGACCTGGTACGAGAAAATGATGCCATTTCATCCACCCAGTTACTTCCATGACAAGACTATCATCCAAAGAGTCATGTCCAACGAACCATACGTTGTTGCCGAATGCTACATGAACCAAGTCAACCAACAAGCTTACGTTGATGGAGCAACCAAATACGAGAAGACTGATCTACCCAAACTAGTCTCTGAACAAACTCATCTCAGTTCATATGAACAAGAGCAGCTCCTCAAGATTCTCAGCCCAAATGCTAAGCTCTTCGAAGGTCTCACCGACCGCGAACTAGGAATCTTTCCGGACAAAGAATTCCACATTGATCTTCAACCCGATGCAGTTCCATTCCATATCAAGCAACCATACTCCATTCCCATCCACCAGCAACAAGCCGTCAAAACCGAACTCCTTCGACAAGTCAATCTTGGGATTCTTGAACGTTGTTATGCTACCGAATGGGGAATGCCTACATTTGTGGTGCCCAAGCCAGATGGTTCCTGCCGTCTAATCAGTGACTTTCGTGAACTCAACAAGGTCACCAAGAAACTTCATTACCCATTACCAAAGATTCAAGATATCTTCCACCGGCGTCGAGGCTTCAAATACCTCACACTCATCGACGTCAGCATGCAATTCCACACCTTCAAACTCGATGAAGAATCCAGTTGGAAGTGTGTTCTTGTAACCCCTTTTGGCAAATTTCGCCTCCTTCGCTTACCCATGGGTTTTCTAAACTCTCCATGTTGGGCCCAAGGTTGTATGGAACAAATATTCCTTCATCTCCCTCAAGTCGAAGTCTACATTGACGATATTGGAATCTTCTCTGATGAACTCGGCGCTCACTGCAAGACCGTAAATCAAGTCCTTTACCTACTAAAGGCTCATAACTTCTCAGTCAAGCCAGCCAAATGTCACTGGTTGAAAAGCTCTGCACCTTGGCTAGGCCACATCATATCTTCCGATGGTGTCAAACCTAATCCTATCAAGATTGAGCCCATCCTGAAGCTCACCTTCCCCAAAACCATTACCCAACTCAGATCGTTTATCGGTATGGTTAATTTTTACAGAAACTTTTGGCGCGGACGCGCTGAAGTTCTTGCTCCACTCACAGCTTTATCCGGCCAACAAAAGGGTAAGCTTGCTCCCAATCCAGCACTTATCGAAGCTTTTACACGGGCAAAAGCTATGATAGCTGAAGATATTCTTCTCAGTTATCCTGATCTGAACAAACCATTTCATGTCTACACTGACGCCTCTGATTATCAGTTAGGCGCTGTAATTGTCCAAGACAATCGAATCATCGTCTGTTATTCTCAAAAACTAACCAAGGCTCAACTCAAGTACCCTACCATCGACAAAGAAATGCTCTGTGTAGTCAAAGTCTTCAAAGAATTTCGACCTATCCTCTGGGGCGCAGAAATCATTGTATGGACTGACCATATCAATCTCACTTGTCAAACTATCACTTCCAATCGAATCATGACCTGGCGAATGCTTCTTGAAGAATTCTCTCCAGTCTTCAAATACATCAAGGGCAAAGAAAATGTCATTGCAGATGCACTCTCGCGACTACCCATGCAAGAAGACTCCAACGAAGAAGACTCTCCTAGCCTCGATCTCTCTGATCTCTTCATCAACTATCCGGAAACAATTCCTGAATACCCACTAGCCCTTCCACACCTTGCGCAAGCACAACTTGCGGATGAAAGTATTACACAAAATGACAAGTATACAATTCAAAATTTCAATGGTACAGATATATTTGTATTCACTAACCACAATAACCAAACCAAAATTGTTCTCCCCGCAATCCTCAGAGCCAACACCATCAAATGGTACCACCATGTCCTCGGGCATGCTGGAGCTGATCGACTCACCAGCACAAT
The DNA here is from genome assembly GCA_037355745.1 of Pseudo-nitzschia multiseries. NCBI lineage: Eukaryota > Bacillariophyta > Bacillariophyceae > Bacillariales > Bacillariaceae > Pseudo-nitzschia > Pseudo-nitzschia multiseries. The sequence continues at coordinate 5,006,345 of CM074784.1, read as the reverse complement.
CAATCGATTCATCTACTCTCCTGGTCTCAAGGACGCGGTTCTTCAATTCTGCCGTACTTGCGATGCTTGTCAACGCTACAAGTTAGATCATCATCACCATGGTCAACTAGCTACTCGACAAGAAACACATGTACCTTGGGATACAATCGCCATCGACGCAATTGGTCCATGGTCTATTGAACTCCCTGGTCATCCTCTACCCATCCAATTCAATGGTTTTACCATCATGGATATGTCCACAAATCTCTTGGAAATCATTCGATCTCCTCAAGTCAATCCTACCAGCCTAATGGCAGTCCATGCACTCAACAATGCCTGGCTTTCTCGATACCCTCGACCCAACAATTGTCAATTTGACAGAGGACCTTGCTTCATTGGCCATGATTTTCAATTCCACCTTGAATATCTCGGTATCAAACCCAAGATGTCCACAACCAAGAACCCACAATCAAATGCTGTTCTTGAGCGGGCCCATGATACTATCAAATCAGCCATGCGCATTGAACTAAACACCAATCCTCCTCAAGATCTACAACAAGCTCATGATCTTATTGACAACATCTTTGCATCCACACAATTTGCTCTTCGATGCACTGTCCACAAGACTTTTGGCATCTCTCCAGGTGCCCTTGTATTCAACCGCGATATGTTTCTCCCCATCCCTATCATCTCTGATATCAACATCATTCGAAACAAACGCCAAAACATCATCAACAAAGATGCCCTCCGTGAAAACTCTCATCGCAAACAACATGACTTTGCTGTCAATGAACAAATCATGATCACCAAACCAAATGCAGATGCTCTTCATGCCAAAAACATTGGTCCATTCACCATTGACCAAATCTTCACCAATGGCACCATTGCCTACTGGAAAACTCCACACCTCAAAGAAAGAATCAACATTCGTCACATCAAGCCTTATCACCCTACTCTTTGACTCATTCTACGAGAAGGAGAAGAGTGTCGTATCTCGTCTCTCCTTCTCCCGATACACGTCCAACCGTCGTCCCAAATACGATTGATCGGAATTCGAACTTCAATCATACGATTCAATTCCGAGAACACGTCACTTTTGTATATGAGAAGCTTCTCCCAACCTTCTCCCAATCTAATACGATTGAATACAAAAGTATCCAAAAACATGTTTCTTTCTTCAGATTTATCATTCCCACAATTCTAAATTCTTACTAAATCAAACTACCAATATACACTCTCTTTTTAGAGGCTTACGACACATTGTTCATACGTGAACTGATTTTTTGACTCGTGACTGCGGAACACTTTTAGCCGTTGGACTTTTTTTCCTTCTAATGACCAACAAGCTTTGGGAAAGCGGTGTTTTGGTAATACTTGTAATTTGTCAGCTCTCATACCGTTACCAACTGTAATTACTCGCACTCAACGGAGGACAGTGAAAAAGTCAGTCGAGCATTGGAGTGGAAGAGAAAGAGCGATATACAAACAAACCATAGGGGAATACAATAGCGATGTCGAAGCTGAGGAGTACGAAAAGCCGCAATGGAGTAGGACCGTCATTGTACTCAGTGATAACTCATCTGTTGGTGGGGATCGGGGGGGTCTACATTGGTCTCATGATGGGCTCGTATACATGCACAAACGTTCCTGACACAGAATCTTCGTTGGAAAAAATGACGGCAGCAGAGTGGCAGGCTGCGTTCGACAAAGAAATTCAGACTCAGAGAAAGGAATCAGAAGCGTTATCTTCGTTGAAAAAAATGACGGCAGCAGAGTGGCAGGCTGCGTTCGACAAAGAAATTCAGACTCAGAGAAAGGAATTAGAAGCGTTAACTTCCAAAGCAGTGCAGCCGAAGAGATCAGCACTAAAATTTCCGCCAAAGGTCGAGAAAATTGTATATGATTATGCAACGGTCCCTCGTGACGACTTCAATAAACTGATAGAAATTGGTGTTCCCATGGACGATACAAAGAAAGGGTCCGAAGAAGTTTTCGTGCTGTACACTGACCAAACAACGTTACCATACAAAAACAAAAACAGAAGAGGAAAGAATGCCAGACGTGAAGAAGGTCCAAAGGAAGGTTTAAACGCCGAACGGGCACTGGAGAACTGCGAAACACTCAAAGTTATTTTGCAGGAGCCAGCGTCGAAGAAAAAAAAACAATGCATCGCTATCGTTCCACAGTGGGAATCATATCACGTGCACAAGTTCATGCGCTTGCCGAAAGATTTACAATCGGGCATCGATGACAGCTTGCCCTTAAGATACGTCGGTAGAGGAGTGGCAGAGAATGGAATGGAACCTGGAGTTCCAAGCTTAAAGCTTCATACTAAACCAAGTTTCAAAGCTTTGACAGAGTACATACAACAGCTTGATACGAGTTTGGATAATCTACGTCCAGTTGTGGAAGAAGCCGTGAAAAAACACAAGAAGGACAAAGGCACCTCAAAGGTTATGAAAAAATCCAGGGTCATGGTAGTCATGGTTTGCAATAAAGGACAGGCACATTTGTTCCATAACTTTGTATGCAATGCTCGAGCAAGAGGACTCGATTTGAGTCGAATTATAATGTTCGCAACTGACACTTATACGGCCAATCTCAGTGAAGAACTTGGGATTCCGGTGATTTACGATGAAAAAATCTTTGGGGACATGCCCGAAAACGCAGCAAGAGCATATGGAGACACAACATTCTCCAAAATGATGATGGCAAAGGTGTATTGTGTCCATCTTGTAATTAGTCTCGGATATGATGTTCTCTTTCAGGATGTTGATGTGGTATGGCATAAAAATCCTCTGGAATACTTAGAGGTGGAGGAATCAAAAGAATGGGATATGATATTTCAAGACGATGGCTCGCGTCAAGTCCGGTATCAACCATACTCTCCTAACACCGGTAAGTTGCCAAAGTTGTTTTTGTATCTGGTCAGTCTTAGTTCCAAACAGAGATTTAACTGGAATCAAATTGGAATCAAATCAGCTTTGCTTCATGCTGTTCTCGTCTCATATGTACATCTTTGGTATGTTGTAAACTCGTTTAACTTTGCCTTTCATTTTAAAAAGGATTTTATTTTGTTCGAAACAATGAGTTGACAAGATATTTCTTCAATAGCCTTGTCAAGATGGGTGATCTGGTTTTAAAAACAAAGAGTCACCAAGCTGCACTCACAGCTCTGATGGCGGAATTCGTGAGTTGGAAAGGAATGCGAGTCAAAGTTTGGCCAAGAGGTGAGAAGACGTTGTTCCCGGGCGGTTTTGAATATCATCAACGTAAGGAGTACATGAAGAAGACCATTTCGGGCGAAATCAAACCGTTCATTTTCCATATGAGTTGGACGCAAAACAAAGACAACAAGAAAAAATATTACGAACAAATGGCGGAATGGTACACTAAGGACGAGAAAACTGGGTGTAAGGGACTGGATTGTTGTGTTGCAAAGCCAATCATAACGTGCCATTACAATGACAAGCCAAGTTTTAATCCATGCAATGACAGCCCGTCCATTGACAAGAAAGGCAGAAAATTCTGGAAATAGAGAAGCCCATACTGAAGCACTAGTCAAAAGTTACCTTTTTACGTACCGTGGTACGAGTATTACTAACTTACACGTCGTACCTAACAAGTTATGCCCTTGCAATACACGGAGTCGACATACTGTTCATGTTGGATTCGCTGAATTTTTATTCATTTAGAAATTCCGCTCTTATTGATAGCGGACACATTCAGTTGAAATTGCCTGAACATCGACTTTAATTTCTTGATTCGGACTGTCACGACGTTGCCCGCTATCCGGTCTTTACTCACAGCGAGTAGGAGTCGATTGATTTGGTGACCGTTAGAGTCACGTCAATTTACAAAACTCGTGTAAGGCTCAAGGGAGCCGTCATGAATGGTTGAGCGAAATGTTATTTTTTAATTTCGAGTATGCTCGGGTAATTATCTTGGTGGTCTTTCCTCGCATAATCTGAAAATGGTGGCGCACATTTGTGGGAATAAGATGCAGAGTGGGTTGAAAGGATGTATCCCAATTAGACGCAAGACGTTGACTCTAGAAGCAGAACTATGGAGTCTTGATATTGGGAAATTCAGCCAAAGATCATTGACATAAGTAACCTTACCTCCCCATCTTCTTGCTAAGAAAGAAGACCACACAAATTAAGAATCCATTGGCCGACTTCAATGCCTTAAAGTACAGTCTTGCCCCTGCTCTCCCCAGAGCATCAAGAGTGCTGACCCCCATTTTCATCATCGGCTCCTCATCATCTTCATTAGTGTACGCATCTGTCAGGCCAAGTACCCGCGCAACACACCTGATCCTCTTCTGTGTTTTAATTAACCTCTACTTTGATACCAGCTTCCTTACTTCCTCCTTAGTAGAGAGCACGGCCCCAGCTAAAGCTCCCGGCATTTGGGTGCACTATCTCTGTTTCCAAGCCGCATCCTGCAGCCCCAAGAAAGCCAGGCCCTTAGTCATCCTGCTCCTGCACTACCACACCGGTTCCAAGGACGCTGCCATGATCCTAAGGTCATCAATGTATTGGCAGAGTCCAGCTGCAATGATCCCATCTGACCTAATCTTCGTTACCCATGGCAGCATAGGATTGTAATCCTCTTCCCCAGGAAGATTAAGCACCGCTCTATCCCAAGCAAACAGGTTCGTACCGTCCTTAGGATCTCCTGTAATGACAAGCTTGGCCACACAGGCACCCTGAACAGAATTGTATGGGAATGACTTCAGCCCCATGGCATTCCTTGTCCACAGACCTACCACCAAGTAATTGCTGGGTACAGTTGTGTTAAATCCACTTGGCAGTATTACTGCAGGTCTGGGTGCAAGGGGAAATTCAAGAATTGTTCCCCATAATCATTGTCAGCTAACCAGCAACCTGCCACCACCCACCTGGTCATAGTATTGATGGTAGGTAGGGCAAACCATGGTGACCACAGTGTACTGTTAAGTCCCAAGTTAGAGCCATTATACACCATTTTTATTAAATTCCTTTCGTGACCAGAAGTACCAAAGCTACCAGATGGTAGATATCCTATTTGTACAAATCAATGAGTCCCGTATCAATCTAAGTAATCGATTCCCACGGCATATCGATTCCCACGGCGCATCGATTCCCATCGCGCATCAACGGTGAGCAATCCCTGTTTTACAGTATTGCCATTGTTCTTTGGTGAGCAAACTCTGATTTCATAAAATATCACACGAGCTACGGGAGCAATTCCTGACCTTAATGATAAACATATCATGAAGTCTTCCTAACGGAACAAGAGAAGAAAACCGTTGGCGTGTGATTCTCACACAATACATATACATGCATACAGATATATATGGTCAACGACTAATACATGTACGGAAATAATCAGCGAGTAATCTCAGCACTACGCAACAGCAGTTGCAACGTATTCATCTCAATAAAAGAGATATCTTGCATTTTGGCAAGATTTCACTTTATCTCATACTTTTAACATTCAACTGATTTATATCCCAAAATTCACACTAGTTGCTACCAACTACTTGTAATCTACATACTAAGGTCTGTCTCGCTGCAATCTGAATAAGTCACAGCAAGAAGAGATCCGGCGTTTCCCTAGCTTCGCCTGTAGTTCGATTATCCGTTGCCGAAAGTATCCAAACACAATTGTCACGCGTAGAGTACAATCGTTTGTCTACTAACACACTAACGCAGCGTTGCTGTTCTTCAGAAGCCTTTGAATCAGACTCTCAACGAATCGGATTCAGAAGGAAAATAATAGATTAACAGTCGCAAGCTCTAAGAAGGCTTGCACACAAAGAGGAACAAGAACGGACCTGAATACAATCTCTACGCTGGCATATGCGTACACGAAGCAGTTCTCATTCCCAGTCACCGCGCAATTCTCTCGGAGGATCGGAACCGTCACAGATGCCGAACATACCGACGATGCCCGGTGGCGAAGAGAAGAATGACGCCAAAGTCACTACTGTCAACCACTTTCCCAGTTTCGATACTGATATGAAGAAGATACTCGTATCCCTACTCAGCGTAACAAGTGAAGCCAATAGTAAACTGTGTTTAGCCCTCAAGGAAGGCGGATTATGCCAGTGGAATGCATTCCTCGACGCACTTATCGAACCGGATTTTGCACGCGAGCTTACCTACACTGAAGGAGGGCTACCAACGCATATCCCTTGATCCGTTCAAAGGAACGTAGAAGCACTTGCGGATTTCGCTATCGATCTACAAGAAGACGATGCCGCTCTAGCAGAAGACTTGAGAACTTGGAAGGATGTGAAATCATATACATATAAGGAATTCCAGCCATTCCGCGAAGAGCGCGCCCAACGCTTGCGTAACGAATCCGCTCTGAACCCCCCACCTCCTCCGGCGGGAAGTAGCAAAAAGTCCCCTCAGCAGGTAAAGTACGAATCTTGGTGCCAAAAAGCACGGGATGAAAAGTCCTTTACGCCCCTCCCGAATGACTCAAGATTCGAACACTGGCTCGTTGGTTTCAAGGCTAAACTAGAGGCATACGACATCGACACAGAAACATTCCTTGATGAAACCTGGCCTCCAGCTGCGCTTCAAGGTTATACACGTGACCTTTTTGTCAAACAGTGTGCCTTCTTCTGGGTACTAATGTTGGAAGTCTTCAAGAGTGACCTTTCTGCATCGTGTGTACACAGTCATTCTACCACTCGAGATGGACGCAAGGCATACTTCGATTTCGTAAACCTTCACAGCAAATCAAAAGCCAAGGTATATGACAATTCGACTCAGCTACAAGCGTTGCTAAAGTTGAATCTCAACAATTGGAAGGAATCCAAAGTGAAATTCATTACACATTGGTTTGATGAATACACTCCGATGACGAACTCAATGATATCATTGCATACAATGATATCATGAATTACACCCATCGTGATTCAACACAAGAAGACGGCAAACTTTGGTCATTTCGCCGCATCCTAGGACACCAAGGTCCACTGGATAACAAGCATCCTCAATACAAAGGTTCCAAGTATAACCTTTGGATTGAATGGGAAAATATGGAACGCACATATGAACCTCTAGCCAACATTGCGGCTGATGACCCGGTCACCGTTGCAAAATATGGGAAAGACAACAACTTGCTTGACCTCCCGGGTTGGAAACGCCTCAAGCGAATCACCAACCTAGCGCGACGAACCAAGAAACTAGATCGACTCGTGCACCAAGCCAAACTACGTTCTTTCCGTACAACTCCGCAGTACCAATATGGATTCAAAGTACCTCGTAACCACGAAGAAGCCCTCCGATTTGATCAAGCCAACGGAAACACCAAATGGGAAGATGCCACCACTCTGGAAATGGCACAACTCAATGAATACAATACATTCATTGATAAAGGCGTGTACAAGACAAGCTCCATTCCCCCCGGATTCCAACAGATCAAGGTACACATGATATATGCTGTCAAGCACGACGGTAGACACAAGGCTCGTCTCGTTGCTAACGGTAATCTCACTGAGGCCCCTATCCACAGTGTTTACGCAGGTGTCGTATCTCTCCGCGGCCTACGTATGTGCCTATTCCTAGCAGAACTCAACGACTTGGAAGCATGGGGTACCGACATAGGTAATGCCTACCTAGAAGCAGTTACCTGCGAGAAAGTATGCATCAAGGCAGGTCCCGAATTCGGATCGCTGGAAGATCACCTGTTGATCATTTACAAAGCCCTATATGGCCTCAGGTCTTCAGGCAAGTGCTTTGGAGACTTACTCGCAGCTTGTCTCATCGAACTCGGCTTCGAAAGATCCCGCGCAGAACCGGAAATATTCCTCAAGCCTGGAACGAACAAGCATGGTGAACGTGTATATGAACTTATATGCACATATGTCGATGACCTATGTCTCTGCATGGCAGATCCCAATTCCTTCTTGAAGGTATTGCAATCGTCACCATATAACTTCAAACTGAAGGGATCCGGACCTATGAACTTTCACCTAGGTTGCGGATTTGAGCGCGACGAGCATGGTGTTCTATGCATGAATCCCATAAAGTTCATCGAAAAGATGGAAGCGTCTTACGAACAAATGTTCGGATGCAAACCTAGCACTAGGTTCCAATCACCCATTGCAGAAAACGATCATCCCGAATTGGACTCCTCAGCCTTTCTCGAAGAAACTGGTATACAGAAATACCAAAGTATGATCGGTTCAATCCAATGGATCATCGCTATTGGCCGTTTCGATGTACAAACAGCCGTGATGACACTCTCGAGTTTCAGAGCTCAGCCACGAGATGGGCATCTCGAACGTGCAAAACGTATCTATGGATATATCTCCAAGTTTAGACATTTTAAAATCAGATTCCGCGTGGAACCACCCGATTTTATATTGACTAAACCCGACACCATCGACTGGTCCAACACCGTCTATGGGGAGCATTCTGAAGAGCTACCCGACGATGCTCCTACACCGCTTGGAAAGACCGTAGTGTTGACACATTTCTATGATGCCAACCTCATGCATGATATTCTCAGTGGTAAGGCTGTAACCGGCATCCTTCATTTCGCGAACAAGACTCCCATGATGTGGTTCTCGAAGAAGCAGTCTACTACGGAAACAGCCACCTTTGGAGCTGAATTTGTTGCAGGAAGGACTTGCATCGAACAGATCGTCGATTTACGCCACTCATTCCGATACCTAGGAACACGAGTCCATGATATCTCTTACTCTTGGGGTGACAACGAAAAGATGATCCAAACGTCAACCTTCCCTTACGCAAGGTTGCACAAGCGTCATAACATTCTATCGTTTCACTACGTACCGAGCATGGTAGCGAGAGGTTTCATTTTAATGATGCACATCCCAGGTAAGGATAACTGTGCAGACATTCTCACCAAGCATTGGGGACACTCAGTTGTGTATCCACTGCTCAGGCCCATCTTCCACTTCTGTGGTAATACCGACGACCTCCTTCAAGATGATGGAAGCATCATGTAGAGCGTGATGACCCTTCACAAGGAGACATGGGGAGTATTAAATTCCTTTCGTGACCAGAAGTACCAAAGCTACCAGATGGTAGATATCCTATTCGTACGAATCCATGAGTCCCGTATCAATCTAAGTAATCGATTCCCACGGCATATCGATTCCCACGGCGCATCGATTCCCATCGCGCATCAACGGTGAGCAATCCCTGTTTTACAGTATTGCCATTGTTCTTTGGTGAGCAAACTCTGATTTCATAAAATATCACACGAGCTACGGGAGCAATTCCTGACCTTAATGATAAACATATCATGAAGTCTTCCTAACGGAACAAGAGAAGAAAACCGTTGGCGTGTGATTCTCACACAATACATATACATGCATACAGATATATATGGTCAACGACTAATACATGTACGGAAATAATCAGCGAGTAATCTCAGCACTACGCAACAGCAGTTGCAACGTATTCATCTCAATAAAAGAGATATCTTGCATTTTGGCAAGATTTCACTTTATCTCATACTTTTAACATTCAACTGATTTATATCCCAAAATTCACACTAGTTGCTACCAACTACTTGTAATCTACATACTAAGGTCTGTCTCGCTGCAATCTGAATAAGTCACAGCAAGAAGAGATCTGGCGTTTCCCTAGCTTCGCCTGTAGTCCGATTATCCGTTGCCGAAAGTATCCAAACACAATTGTCACGCGTAGAGTACAATCGTTCGTCTACTAACACACTAACGCAGCGTTGCTGTTCTTCAGAAGCCTTTGAATCAGACTCTCAACGAATCGGATTCAGAAGGAAAATAATAATTCTAACAGCATTGGCCCCCTTACGCGCGTGAGACATAAACATCATAGCCCCCAGGTCATCTAGTTTGCCCCGCTCAATGTACCTGGTATCTAGTACAGGGCTCAACTTATCCTTCACCATAAACCTTACCGATTCTTGCAAGTATGGGGGCTGCACTAACTGATTCCCCAGTGGTGCCCCATTGAAGCAGGGTTTCACTCTTTGTTGTGCACACACCTGGCAGAAGCTGGGCCACTTCCAAACAGAGATTGAGGAACCCTCACCCCAATTCCACCAGGAACGCTGCCATGCCTTTCTGCATGCATTCACTCCAGCAAACCAGATTGCATCTCTTTCTGAATGACTATCCGGTAAGGCACAAAACCAATCTCTGAAGCTCAGGCACACACCCCTCTTACACCAGTTCAAGCACAACCCCTGCAGATGGTTCAGGGCCACTTGCAACTGCTCTTGGTCCTCCTTCCTTTAAAAATCCAAAGGAGAACTGGGACGGCTGCGTCATCTGACTTAACTGCTGTCTTATCAGTTATGGTGGACAGGTCTGCCTGTTCTTTCATGACCCGATGTTGCATTAACAATATTTCAGTAAGACTCTCTGTGTATGCCTCTACATCGTACACCACACAACTCTGACCAAGAAGGTTCTGGGTGGGTCTCCATGTTACTCATTTTCTGCTTCTTAAACTGAACAGGCTCTTTCAGGCTTGTTTTATCCCTGTGCTGCAAGCCATTAAGAACATGCAGTGCTGCTGACCACACCTTCCCCGGTATCTCTATCTTAGAAATTGACTCGGCCACTTCCTCATTTAATAGCCCTTGCCTTGGCAACAGAAAGTCCAGGGCATCACATAGCTCCTTCAAGCCGAGTTTTCTCATGCTCCATTTATCCCTTCTTCTAAGACAGAAGGGGCAACTACCTCCCCAAACTGACTGCCCCAGTCCAGTAGCCCCTTTCAGGTATTTAGGGCCCCATCTGCTGGCTCTAGACTCCACCAGGCTTTTGCCGGCTCAATGGGGGAAAGTATCTGCCCTAGTAAGGTGTTCGGCAAACTCTCTCCTTACACGTACGGTACTTACCTACGTTCTATGGTACTAGATACACCCATTCTACACATGAAAAGTTACTTATACTCCTCAAGAGATAAAAGTGACTTCAAGTATCAAGATGTTTAGGTCACATCATGTGTTCTCCATCTTATGACGAATTGCACATGATGATCTATGACCGGTTAAGACATCCCTACAACACAAATAATACACGGATACCGGTCCACTACATGAATTACATAGTAGCAAAACTAAGAGCATCACCATGAGCTCACATCTCAATTATTTTAAACATCAATATACCGTACCTTTTGGCCAATTTTTGAGTGTACAACAGGTTATAAGCCCTTTTAACTCGAAGTGCCTTGGCCTTCCCTGGAGGAACAGCATACCAGACCTTGAAACACCCATTCATCACTCCTTCCAGTTCAGCATGGACTAGCTTGCTCGTCACGATCAAGTTGACTGGAGGCCTGCAGATCTTCTGCCTTCCTGCTCTTTCTGACCCCAATCCAGCTCTAAGAATAAGCAGCTTCAGACATTGGATCCCGGGGTCCCCCCTAACCGGACATCTACCTTGCACCACAACCACTTCCGCAGGTTCTATCTGGACACCCTTTGTGTTTGCGCGACTTGCTGCTTATCCTTCAAATCCAGTCAGGATCCCTTCACTAGCCAATATCCACATTAGGTTGCTACACCCCACTAGATAGCATGCCCCCGTGGGTATTAATTCTGCAATCACGCCCACCTGTGTCCCCTTGTCAGTTTCTGCTCCAATCTCCCTGCAATTAGGGGCCCATTTTCCACACGGGACTCCAGGTTGCGTGGGCTCCTGTCTGAGCCCATCTATTCTGTTGTCAGCCGCTTCCTCCCTCTGCGTTCAAGAAGACCCTCACCAATGCATTGGACGAAGTGACCTCTACCAAATACATTCAGGGGGGGGGGGGGGGGGGGGGGGGGCACGCGTTTCTATTGGAAACAGAGACCCAATACCGAACCAGGGAGAAGAATCCCAATGCGGTGTACCTGACAACGCTGGACAAACCACCTGAACTCGATGGCTCGGTATAACTCTCATCGGACGTATACAAACTGTGGAAGAGGAACCAGGCCCTACACGTGGAGTGGAACAAATACAATTAGGAAGCTCTACTCCTCACCAACAAGAAGTTCCCCAAGATGCTGGACAAATTGAAGGACCTCGGGTCGGAGGCGTTCCCAATGGGTACCACGGTCCTAGAGGCGTTCCAACGCATGGAAGAGGACCTATGCTCAAGGGACATACAACACAAACTAACGGCAGAGCTCATGAAGAAAACGAGCTACCTAGTGTATTCCCCAAATCCCCTAGGTCCCAGGGAATACTTCAGGATCCTCACCCAATACCAACACCAGATCAACCTCCTGCCAACCACGGCCAAAATGACAGCCACACAGATGATCGACTACTCGCATCTAGCATTCAAACGGAGCAAGCATTATCCAATGACACCCCACCGGGTGGAGGACGACTGGAAGGCCCACCGAATGGCAAATGGGACCAACACTAGTGATGACAACAAGGAGTTCTCACACAACAAGAAGTTCTGGGGACGCGAACTCAAGGAGCTATACAGCAGTTACCACGCCAAGTCCGAGTCAGCCAACACAGTTGAAGTCAGAACGGATCCCCGTTTTGCCGACATTGAAAATACACAGAAAGAAATTATCAGCGTGGGCCACGAGCTGAGGTCCCAAGCAGAATCGGGGACGGCCACATTGATGCTCACCATAACCAATCACCAAGTCAAGACAGCACTGTCCGCGCTTGCGTCCAGACTAAACGGGCTTGAAGCCAACCAGCAACAGCCCCAGGCAAGGGCACCATCACAGACGAGGGCACAACAACACCAACGAGGTGAACAGAACCAACAAAACGGGAATGGTGCCCCCTACGTTCCCAAGTGGAAACGATACAAACACTACTGCCGTTCCTGAGGCATCAACCTCTCACATGACGGAGGAGACTGCACCAGATTCAAATCCAACCACCAGGTCAGGACCACCTTTGCCAACAAGATGGGTGGATCCAATATGCGTGCGGATCAATGGATGAAGTGGAGTCATCCCATCACCTGTGAAACTCACGACGCCCCCCCCCCCCCCCCCCCTGACGGCGTGGGGAGGAGCACAATAGCATATTTAAACATGTTAACCATAATTCAACACCATTACTAAGTATCCTGCATGCACCTCCGCAAAATAACCAACAGCCACGAACGGCCAACTGTGTCAGGTTTGCAATGTTGTTGGCCGAACCTCCAGCACCGGGGTACGGAGCACTCGACATGGCCGCAACCAACCACTTTGTACCCAACACATACCAAGGAGGCTCACACCATGACACCCCAGGGGCACTCACCATAGGGTGTGCAAATGGGAGCGCAATGGAGCCGTTAGCCACCGACGTATTGGACCTGCCATGTGACTTCCTCCCAAGGCACGAGGGTTCCATAAGTTCAAAGAGGTGGAGTTGCCCCTTATCTAAGTCCCAAAATTATGTGACAATGGGTGGCAAGTCCTCTTCACAAAAAACAATGTAGAGGTCATTGGCCCCGCCAGGAACACAGTCTTGGAAGGAACCCGTGAACCCCTCCGGAACCTGTATATGGTACCCCTGCATCAAAAATATATATGTGCAGACCAGACAGAACAAAATACCAACACAGAACAGACAGCCAACCAAGCAACCTGAGTGAACAACACAGTAGCCTTCTTCCCCAATCCGGGCATGCCCCAAACGTCACCCACTGACAGGCTACTTATGATCCTACAAGATTTAAAGGAGGTGGCTAGTAAGCCCCACCCGCCAATACCATATGCTGCGCAGGGAACAGAAATAAATGAGGCCCTACAAAATCTACAAGACCTACTACAATTAGGGGCCCAATCTCCCATAAGTAAAATGATCACGTTCAAGGAAAAACCAATCGGGACCAAAGGAAAATCCAGCCATAAGCCAAAAACCCAGCCGCCGGTGAATGCACGCACACTTCCAAGGGTGCCTAGTACGGAGTAATACATAACAAAGGAGTGCACGGCGCGGACACCCATGGGCTATAGGCACCATAACTAGGAAGAAGTTCAACTCTGGGTGGTATGAGGGTGAAGTGACTAGTAGTTATGACCAAACCAATCAGTATTACCAAGTCTGGTACACAGATGGAGACAAAGCCCATTGCACAAATGGAGAAATTTCCCAGTACTACAAATCAGATCAGTTCTATTCAAAACCCAAAGTTAGGCCCAATGCACTTATGGGAATGTTCCAACATGACCCAGTATTTTTACCTAGTACCATATATATATATATAAAGCACGTGATTCTGCAGTGCTGTATTAGCGGCCGCACTGTCTTTCACTGCACTAAAAGAGATATCTTGCTCTCCAGCAAGATTACTCTCTTTATCTCATACTTTTAACATTCATCTGATTATATCTCCAAAATTCTACAATAGTTGTTATCAACCACTCCTAAATCTACAACCATATAAGAAGATCTATCTGAATGTGCCGTTGAATCGGTAGTGAGAAGAGATCTGGTGTTTCCATAGTCCTGCCTTGTAGTAAGATTGTCCGTTGCAATAAATTATCACACCACACTGACTTTTCGATCAATTGTACCAACTCAATCTAACACAGCGCTGCTGTTCTTCCAATCCTTTGGATCAACGTCAGCTCGGACTTGATTCAGAAGGAAATTAATAGATACCCCCCCCCCCCCCCCTCACCCCCACCCCCGAATCAGGGAGACCTATCACCTACAAACGCTTGCTCAAGGTGATTATGTCTACGCACGAATCAAGAAAGCGTGGTATGGATTTAAAAAGAGCGGAAAAATAGCACACGATGACCTAGTTGTTGCGCACCTCCAAAAGTATGGATACGCCAAGGCGCCCCACACTGAAGACCTCCTGTTCTTACACGCCCACAGGGACATCTCTTTCACTCTAGTCATGGACAGCTTTGGTATCAAATACATCAAACAGGCGGATGTAGATCATTTAGTAGAGGCAGTCAGAGACAAGTGTCCATTTAAGGTTGACTGAACAGGTTAGTAATACGTTGGGATCCACCTGAGATGGGACTGCAGCGCACTTGAGGTACAGCTATCTATGGATGGTTATGTAGAGCAAGCGATGAAAGAATTTGTGCACGTAACTCCTGCACGCCACTACGTGGGACCATCACGCGCCAATGTACCCGCCTACGGAGAAAAATACAGTACACAAAGATCAAAGATACATCCACGTTGTCAGAATCCAAAATAAAGTTTATCCAGAAAGTCACGGGAAAATTCCTATTCTACGCAAGAGCGGTGGACAACACGATGCTACATGCGCTCAACAATATTGCCTCAGCCAAAGACAACCTAACAACGCAGACTGCGACAAGATACTTCCTCAACTATGCAGCATGCAACCCAAATGCAACAATTATGTACAGAGCCAGCAATATGATTCTACAAGTGGATAGTGACACAGCATATTTAGTGTGCCCAGAAGCCAGAAGCAGAGCGGGTGGATATCACTATTTTGGAAACAAAACAGACAACCTATTCAATGGAGCAATTCTAGTCCTGGCAAAAATCATCAAAAACTTGAGGGCCTCAGTAGCAGAAGCAGAAGTTGCGTCACTATTCCTTAATGCTCGGAAAGCACTACCAGTACGGCAATGTTTGATTGAGCTTGGACACCCACAACTGGCCACACCATTGAAAACCGATAATAACACAGCTGAAGGCATACTGAATGGTACCTATTCTGGGAACCGGGAGAACACAACCTGACAGACTATCCTACCAAACATCACCCCGGCAGTCACCATAAAAGAATAAGACCAATACATCTACATGAGCTGGATAGCCCAAGGACCATCCAAGGGTGTATTGAATTACTAAATCCTGTGAATGTACTAAAATCCCGTGAACATGCAAAACGCCGTAAGTGTGCAATCCCGTGAAAGGGTAGTAAAGCGCCGTGAAGGTGCAACCCAACCCTATGGAGGTAGGAAAGGTGTGCGCATTAAGTATAAAAATAAGGAACATACACGGGGTTCAATATCATAAGTATTTATTTACTTATGATACACGGAAGAAGAATATGAATGATACAAATCACACATACACTCCGGTACTAATTAAGGCACTGTACAGAGGTGCGTATGGAGGTACAGATAACACCTGCTTACAGCACACATAAAAGGGCCACAGTTTAGTAATTGGAAGATAATATGGTCCGAGAGATACTCGGCTCATAATCTTATCGATAACTCTTTTCCGACACCGTAAAAGTAATAGAATAAAATAAAATAAATTAAAATAAAATAACACCGACAGTAACTGCCTAAGTACGACTTTGGTTCTATTAGTTATATCAGGAAGAATAGATATTGCATATGCTATTTCATCACTATCTATATTTGCATCTGGTCCAAGAGAAGGACACTTGCAATGGCAGGACATGTATTGGGCTATTTGAAGAAGTAAAAAAAGAAAGGAATCTTAGTGGACCCACGATCACCCAAAATCCAGTCGATTGGAGAAGCTAGTCAACTACGAAGAATTTACACACCAATATAAGAAGAACTACAAGGAAGAACTGGATCCCATTTTCCCAGATCCACTAATTGCAGAACTGGACTTAAAATATTTTCTGTGGCAGTGATCATGCCCATGACTTGGTCACAGGAAGAAGTATCACTGGATTAATTGCATTTGTTGGATATATGCCAGTATACTGGAAATCAAAGCGCCAGACATCAGTTCACACAAGTACCTTTGGAGCAGAATTCACAGCTCTAAAAGATGCAGTGGCACTAGCAATCATATTAAGATATCACCTCCGGTCGATGGGGATTCTAGTCTCAAAACCAGCTGAAATCCATGTTGATAATAAGAGGGTAGTAATCAACTCTACAAATCCAGCAAGCACACTCAACAAGAAATCAATTGCACTGGCATATCATTTTGTCAGACAACATCAGGCAGGAAAAGTTGTATCAATCAGTCACATCAAATCTCACGAGAACTATGCTGATATCCTAACACAGCCACTGAACAGCACTGCCCCAAGAAGCCTACTCAACGAATTTATGGCTATGTAACAAAGTTAAGTACCAACATTAAAATGATCAAAATAAATGCCAAATTAACTACTAAGTATCCGAATACAAATCCATGCCTAAAATATCCTTGTTTGTAAACGCTTCAAATATTGAACTCGATTTAAACTAAAATTAATGGCTTCGAATCCAAAAAAAGTGATCACAAGTTTCGAACTCAATTTTCGATCAATACTAAATCAAAGCAATACAAAGAATGACATGGACTTAGGGGAGAACAACCGGTATTTGGAGCCGTTAAGTAACAAATGGAATAAATGAGACAATAAGACGTAACAACAGGACGCGCGCGAATAACGTGTGTACCGTCCGTACGTCGTACCATGATGTTGATGCTCTGTGAAACATAAATACAATTAAAGTATGAGCATACGACTAGATACTTAACCAAGTACACCGAGGTGCGCGGAGCAAGGTAGAAACAGGCATGAGCAAAGCGCTCCCACGATTATAAATAGAGAACAGTGAATCATAAGTGGGAGCTGTCACAGTCATTCCGAAGGAATTGTTATTATGATCAACAGGATAGATGGTGATCAAATTGCCGAAAAGATAATGTCTGAAGATAATAACTTCTGGAATCCTATCATGGGAAATTGCCAATAATTGCTGTCATGGCCAAATGCTAAGCAGGTTAATCACAAGAACCGCTTAATTAAGCTGGTATTTGCCTAAAAAGTGAATAACACAAAAATGCATCTGTTAACAAAGAAAACACAAGCAAATACGCGGAACGCTCCAATAGAGGTCCGGATTCTTAGATTAATCTACTTAGATCATAATTCAAATTACCAGTTATTGTTACCATAGAACAGACTATGAAGGTTTGCCACTGTACAAATAGTACAAAATGATACCAACTCAAATACCTTCACTCTACTTCGTTTTTGATCAGGAAGGGCATTCAAACAACAGCAATTATACCTCACACAAACAGGACTAAGGGTTGTTGGGGAATCACGCACATATGTGGGCTAGACTCCACCGGTCCCCCTTTATAATTTCACTCAAATTTTTGAAATTAATATCAAACTCAAAATATTTTGTTGCACAGTACATCGTCCTACCCAACTGGCATCTGTTTCTGATTTGGTGGCCTGGAACTGAATTTGATGCCTGAAACAAATATTACATGGTCAAAATTTCTCAATCTGAATCGGTTCTTCCTTTCTATTATTACTGGCTATTAATGGTCCACACTCCTAATTCTCAGGTTTATTGTAAACGTTGCTATCTGGACTCTCCTCTGATCACTACTGGTTATGGAAAGAAGAAGGTTACCAAGAAGAAGAACCCCCCCTTGTATACAGCAAGACAAAGAAAGAATACAGGACTAATTGGTTCGCCTGCTCTTCTGAGCTATATTTTACATAACAAATCATGCTATTCTTATTAGTACGAATCTTCGGGGGTAGATGATTTTGCATCTTCCATATTCAGCAGAAAATCCAGGAAGCCAGAGGATACTAGTAGTAAATTAGGTCTAACAAAAACCCATAACGGTCCACCGAGTAGTGGCCTACTACCGGAGGTGATCAACAATCAAGTTATGTCCGAACCTTCTGTCGAGCCTATCAAGCCTTCTTTGATTGGTAAGGAATTAGCAAACATTGAGAATGAGGATGACAATGACTCTGTTTCCGATGATAATTTGCTTTTGCCTAACGATTACCATGAGGAAGAAGTTATTGACAGCAAATTGCCCCCCTATCTGAGTGTCCATAGAGAAGGAAACAACGTCCGAGAACTGTTTCGCGGGGTTCGAATTTACTTCTCGCGCACAAATTTTGTGCGTGATTTTAACACGGTACTATTTCTGGACACCCTGAAATTTGCGGGCAAGTGGCGGGCTATAAATTAACAGAGCACTATTTCTGTGCGCGTGATGCACATTACTCTACTCTCGAATAAAAATAATTTATTTCAGTCTCTAGCAGAACCCAATTATTATTCCGTACGAACAACACTTAATTCTTTTCACGAATAAAAAAGAAATCTTTACTCAGTATTAATTCTAAAATATTAATCTCCCAAATAACAATTCGATAGTGCTCCCCTAGTTGTGAATTATATTTCTCGACTACAATATTCCCTTCATAAAATGTAGATTCTATTATGCTTTATTTATTCCTATTGCAACGTATTACGAATCCTCCATAATTTCTAATATTCTCCCAATTAAGTTCAAGATTAGTAGTAGTTTTGTATTATGTATGTACTGTTATTTTCTACATTAGTTCACCAATAGGTAAACTTTCATTCATCGATGCTGTTATTGCCGGATCAATATAGACGTTTCTTTTCTTTTTTGGTCCACTACAATTAGTGGAGCTGCTACTAGTAATATTTGCATCGCCATGCTTATTTTTCTTGGTGTAATCTGTTGAACTTTCGTTCCTAAATCTGTCCCTCATCATTTCTTCCAATTTCCTTCCTGTTTCTGGGTGTTTTCGCATCTCGCCAATTTTGTCGCACAAGTCACTGAACAACTCTTGTCCTTCCTCCATCCATCCATTTCTGCTTCCACTGTCTGAATCGCAGAATATTTTTTTTGTCGCGGAATCGTGGCATCACCCTTTCGCCGCTGCTGGTTCACCCATACATGATGCTCATTGTAGATCAGTACCAATGCAAATGCTTCATCTGCTATAGTAAATATATCACTCAGCAAGTGCCTCTCCTTCCGTTGTTTGAAATTGGAATTTGTCGGATTGATTGCCGACATGATTCTTGTAACAAAATAATAAAAATCTTCATCTTCCGCGTCTTTGTATGTTCTGTATTTAGGGTTTAAAATACCTGTGTCGTCATATTCTGTGTCTTGAATAACTGCAACAGTACCAGGGAATGTGACAGGGACTCGACCTTTTCTGTAATCGTCTGTACGGAAGTATCATCAGTATCAACGGGCAGCATGTTAGTGTTGTCGGACCAAAAATAGATTCCAAAATTCCTAATTTCAACAACCAATTCTCCCGTCTGTATTTACCTATCCAGTTTTTCTCGCTAATGTTTGTGAGTTGTGCCTCAATGCGGTCAGTACTGTCCCTACTCGTTTCCTGTAAAAGGAACAGAATGACGCAAGTGGAATATTTGGTGGCTTCATAACCGCACTTGCTCCAACAGCCCTTTGTATTACATGCGCCGTTACCTTGTCATTGATAGGGAACTTCATGTTGGGGTACCAATGTTTTTTGACGTAATCCCTTAGCTGCTTGTCCACTGTTTCAGTCATATCACTCAAAGCCTTAAGCATATCGTTGTCTTTTATAAGCCCATATTCGTCTGTAATTGTACTTACTGCTCGTTCTCTTGTGTCGCCGGCATTATAAGTCCCCTCTCCCTGCATGGTTGCTTCCGTTTGTTTAGGTACCATTACCACCTTTCCCACCCCTATATGTGGTTCCCTCTCTTGTTGCCGTAAGTGTTTTGCCACTTCCTGTGCCAATTTGTCATATTGGATATTTTTCATGACAAGTTCCGCAACCTCCTCTAAATCGCAGCATTCTCCGTTAGATGTTTTCTCTCCCACATTGGTTTTTGTTCCTTCTTTCTGTTGGTTCGTTACTGTAGGAGTGGTTGTGTTGGTAATGCTCAGTGCTGGTTCTGTCCCCTGTATTTTGATGATCACCGGGCCGGATGGTTTTGTTGTTCCGAAGGGTCTTCCCCTCGGATTTTTTGCTTCGTCGTGTCTTTCCGATAGCATTCATATTTTTTTATTTTATTTTCTGAATACGGTGTCGATCAAGAATCATGTGTTTCTTTTTGTGTGGTTTTGTGTGTGTACTAATAATTTTGTCGGGTTGTGTACGGTGTTTTGTGTTTTTGTGTGTGGTGTGTGGTGTGTCGTGTGTGTGTGTTTCTACGGTGTTTCGTGTAGTATGTGTACGATGTTTTGTGTGTAGAGTTTTTCCGTGGGTTCTGTACTATGTTGTTTGCCCTGGCTTGGGCGCGCTGTTATATTTGTAGAAGTAGATCACGTACCTGTGCCAGCCAGCCCTCCCGCGCCATAATTTTTTCAGAAGGGAAACTTTTGATCACACTAAGGTTATGTATTTCAATCCTCTAGTCACATGTAGAATCTCGTAGACTGCACCTAACATACCGTACTGTCTTGTGTGCCATTTGTATCTACAAACCACAACATTGTCTGTACTGTGTGTGGCTAAGTTGTTCCCAATATGCATTTAAAAGTTGTTCCCAACATGCATTTCTTAAGTCATGTGATATGCATTCATGGCCTCGTACAAAAACTTTGGTAGTCCTTACCAAATGAGACTGTTTGTGCCCTGTAATTGCACCAAAAATACCCTCATGTTTGCCATTTGGAGAGTCAAACCACAACATTTCCAGCATTCTGTGTGACAAAGTTGTTCCCCATATGCATTTGATGAGTCCTGATAAATGTATTCATGGCTTGGACCGGATACTTTTGGAGTCATTACCCAATAAGTAAGTTTGTGCCCAGAAATTGCACCAAAAATACCTTCATTTTTGCCATTTGGAGAGTCAAACCACAACATTTTGGGCATTCTGTGTGACAAACTTGTTCCCATTATGAATTTGATGAGTTATGATGAATGTATTCATGGCTTGTACCAGAATACTTTTTGAGTCATTACCCACTAATTTAGTTTGTGCCCTGGAATTGCACCAAAAATAACCTCATTTTTGCCATTTGTAGAGTCAAACCACAACATTTTGGGCATTCTCGTCTGTAACAAAGTTGCTTCCCATTATGAATTTGATGAGTCATGAGGAATGTATTCATTGCTTGGACCAGGATACTTTTTGAGTCATTACCCTATAAGTTAGTTTGTGCCCTGGAATTGCACCAAAAATACCCTCATTTTTGCCATTTGTAGAGTCAAACCACAACATTTTGGGCATTCTATGTGACAAAGTTGTTTCCAATATGCATTTGATGAGTCATGATGAATGTATTCATGGCTGGGACCAGATACTTTTTGAGTCATTACCCAATAAGTTAGTTTGTGCCCTGGAATTGCACCAAAAATACCCCATGTTTGCATTTGTAGAGTCAAACCACAACATTTTGGGCATTCTATGTGACAAAGTTGTTTCCCAATATGCATTTGATGAGTCATGATGAATGTATTCATGGCTTGGACCAGGATACTTTTTGAGTCATTACCCAATAAGTTAGTTTGTGCCCTGGAATTGCACCAAAAATACCCCCATGTTTGCCATTTGTAGAGTCAAACCACAACATTTTGGGCATTCTATGTGACAAAGTTGTTTCCAATATGCATTTGATGAGTCATGAGGAATGTATTCATTGCTTGGACCAGATACTTTTTGAGTACTTACCCAATAAGTTAGTTTGTGCCCTGTAATTGCACCAAAAATACTCCCATGTTTGCCATTTGTAGAGTCAAACCACAACATTTTGGGCATTCTGTGTGACAAAGTTGTTTCCAATATGCATTTGATGAGTCATGATGAATGTATTCATGGCTTGGACCAGATACTTTTTGAGTCATTACCCAATAAGTTAGTTTGTGCCCTGGAATTGCACCAAAAATACCCCCATGTTTGCCATATGGATAGTCAAACCACAACATTTCCAGCATTCTGTGTGACAAAGTTGTTCCCAATATGCATTTGATGAGTCATGATAAATGTATTCATGGCTTGTACCCGATATTTTTTGAGTCATTACCCAATAAGTTAGTTTGTGCCCTGTAATTGCACCAAAAATAACCTCATTTTTGCCATTTGGAGAGTCAAACCACAACATTTTGGGCATTCTGTGTGACAAAGTTGTTTCCAATATGCATTTGATGAGTCATGATGAATGTATTCATTGCTTGGACCGGATACTTTTTGAGTCATTACCCAATAAGTAAGTTTGTGCCCAGAAATTGCACCAAAAATACCTTCATTTTTGCCATTTGTAGAGTCAAACCACAACATTTTGGGCATTCTATGTGACAAAGTTGTTTCCAATATGCATTTGATGAGTTATGAGGAATGTATTCATTGCTTGGACCAGATACTTTTTGAGTCATTACCCTATAAGTTAGTTTGTGCCCTGGAATTGCACCAAAAATACTCCCATGTTTGCCATTTGTAGAGTCAAACCACAACATTTTGGGCATTCTATGTGACAAAGTTGTTCCCAATATGCATTTGATGAGTCATGATGAATGTATTCATGGCTGGGACCCGATACTTTTTGAGTACTTACCCAATAAGTAAGTTTGTGCCCTGGAATTGCACCAAAAATACCCCCATGATTGCCATTTGTAGAGTCAAACCACAACATTTTGGGCATTCTATGTGACAAAGTTGTTCCCAATATGCATTTGATGAGCCATGAGGAATGTATTCATGGCTGGGACCAGATACTTTTTGAGTACTTACCCAATAAGTAAGTTTGTGCCCTGTAATTGCACCAAAAATACCCCCATGTTTTGCCATTTGTAGAGTCAAACCACAACATTTTGGGCATTCTGTGTGACAAAGTTGTTTCCAATATGCATTTGATGAGTTATGATGAATGTATTCATGGCTGGGACCAGATACGTTTTGAGTACTTACCCAATAAGTAAGTTTGTGCCCTGTAATTGCACCAAAAATACCCCCATGTTTTGCCATTTGTAGAGTCAAACCACAACATTTTGGGCATTCTGTGTGACAAAGTTGTTTCCAATATGCATTTGATGAGTCATGATGAATGTATTCATTGCTTGGACCAGATACTTTTTGAGTCATTACCCAATAAGTTAGTTTGTGCCCTGTAATTGCACCAAAAATACTCCCATGTTTGCCATTTGTAGAGTCAAACCACAACATTTTGGGCATTCTGTGTGACAAAGTTGTTTCCAATATGCATTTGATGAGTCATGATGAATGTATTCATGGCTGGGACCAGATACTTTTTGAGTACTTACCCAATAAGTAAGTTTGTGCCCTGGAATTGCACCATACTCGCGTAGGAACCTACGCGGATACACTACTCTAACCCTAAACCCTAAACCCAACCCTAACGAATACATAAGTTGAATTTTTTTTTTCGTACGTTCGTACGTACGGTACGAGATTGATTTTTTTTTCCATACGTACGTACGTACGAGATTGATTGTTTTTTTCGTATGTACGTACGTACGAGATTGATTGTTTTTTTTCGTATGTACGTACGTACGAGATAGATTTTTTTTTTTTCGTATGTACATACGTACGAGATATATATATTTTTTTTGTATGTACGTACGAGATTCATTTTTTTTTTATCTACTCGCGTAGGAACCTACTCGGATACACTACTAGTATTTATCTTGTACAACAAGCGTGTATTAATCATCTCGCGCTAACTCTAACCCTAAACCCTAACCCCAACCCTAAGGAATACATAAGTTGAAGTATTTTTTTTTTCGTACGTACGAGATTTTTTTTTTTCTTCGTACGTACGAGATTGATTTTTTTTTCGTACCTCGGGACAAAAAAAAACTCTCTCCCACACAAAGAGTAATAATCTTTTCTTACCTTGCAAGAGACAAAAAAATCATTTTTTTACCTCGCGACATAAAAAAACTTACATCCAACTTATTTGAGTAGAGTGTTGGTTCTTGCAATCAACACTTCGTCCGGGAACGTGGGATCCGACCCTCTTCGTCACATTTGACGTGTTAGTAGCACAACGATCCGTTCTCAAATATTTCAGTCCGAAATAACAGCCTTGTACTGCAAAAGAAGTAGTTAGCATTTGACGAGAAGGGGATTTGCTGGATAGATATTGTTTGGACTGCAGCCCTACATATACGTCTTGAAAGAAGCAATGAACCGGCTTCGTCCCTTGCAATTATATCAACAGGAACAAGATACTGTTTTTCGTGACATAGGAGTAAGAAGTTTGTCAATCTACGGAATTTCATCGGGACGATTGTCGGAACGTCGGAACGTCGGAACAAGCAAAGGTAAGAATGAGAGAGATAGACAATGATTATACTGCCTCCGGCATTGCTCTGATACTCAATGTATTTCCTCCCTTCTGTGTTTGTTCTCATTTTCAAAGGACCGTATTGGAACAACAAATCGGAACCAACGGATCGGAATCAACGGATCAGAATCAACAACAATCATCGGGCTTCCCTGTAGGTGCGGGGAATTTGTCGGCATCAACGAATCACACTGAAGTTGCGGCGTCGATCGAATCAACATCAGCATCGAATCGATCGGCATGTAGATTATATTATTCTGTTTTTATTACTTACTCTATGTACTACATCAATAGATACTCACCCACTTTGTTCAATTATCATATCATATATTCAAATAGGATCGTCGGCAATGACAGCGGCAACAACTCATTGATTTGACAGCAAGCAACAGCAACAGCCACCGGGAAGGATGGAGCCGCAGAGCGAGAGCAACAAGAGCAACCGGGCGGGGGCTTGGAGGCCCATTTTTTAGCCACATTTTGCCCATCATCTTTCCCATCCATGTTGAGTCGTTTTTTTCTGATCCGCTGGATCAATCAATTCGAAACTTGGGCGGCGTGTTCTTCTAGATGTAATGAAGAGGACCCTTTAATATCATTGCTGTTGGTGCCGTTGGTCCAGAGATATCTGGTGTGACTGTTATTTGGGTTGCTTTCTTGAAATATAGCCGAATTTTGCCCCTCTGCTTCACCGGTTCGATTCTTCTGATCTTCTGGATCAATCGATTCGAAACTTGGGCGGCGTGTTCTTCTAGATGTAATGAAGAGGACCCTGCAATATCATTGCTGTTGGTGCCGTTGGTCCAGAGATATCTGGTGTGACTGTTATTTGGGGTGTTTCTTTGAAATACAACCAAATTTTCCCAATCTGCTTCACCGGTTCGATTCTTCTATTCCTCTCAATCAATCAATCCGAAACTTGGGCGGCGTGTTCTTCTAGATGTAATGAAGAGAGCCCTGCAATATCGTTGACAGCGGCGACCTCGGTATGGAGATATCTGCTGTCGCCGTTATTTGGGGTGTTTCTTTGAAATACAACCAAATTTTCCCAATCTGCTTCACCGGTTCGATTCTTCTATTCCTCTCAATCAATCAATCCGAAACTTGGGCGGCGTGTTCTTCTAGATGTAATGAAGAGAGCCCTGCAATATCGTTGACAGCGGCGACCTCGGTATGGAGATATCTGCTGTGACTGTTATTTGGGTTGCTTCCTTGAAATACAACCAAATTTGTCACTTTTCTATGTTGAGTCCGTTCCTTCTAATCCGCTCAATGGATCAATACGAAACTTGGCGGGCGTCTTCTCATAGATGTAATCAAGGGGACCCTGCAATATCGTTGCTGTTGGTGTCGTTGTTATAGAGATATCTGCTGTCGCCGTTATTTGGGTTGCTTCCTTGAAATACAACCAAATTTCTCCCTTCTGCTTCACCGGTTTGATTCTTCTTATGTGCTCGATCAATCGATTCGAAACTTGCAGGCCTTGTCCTTCTTAGTATAATGAACGGATCCCTGCAATATCGTTGCCCGTGGTGACTTCAGTATGGAGATATTAATATTCACCGTTTTTTTTTCCTTGTTTCCCTTCAAAATGGACCTTGTGTGTCCAAAGCTTTGCCAGTTAGATACTTCCAATCCACTCAATCAATCGATTCGAAACTTGCAGGCCTTGTCCTTCTTAGTATAATGAAGGGATCCCTGTAATATCGTTGCCCGCGGCGCCTTCAGTATGGAGATATCTGCTGTCCCTTGGGTTTGGAGGGGGTGTTTTCTGTGGAGGTGAAAATTCGGATTTGGAGTCCTCTGCTAGGCCCTCCTATTGCTTCTAACGCGTACGGCAGATCCCTTTGAGACTTGCAGGCCTTGTTAGTATTGTTGTCTAGAATCGTTTGCCTATCCTACCAATTTTTGGAGTTCTTGGTTTATGAGATACAAGGGGGGGGGGGGGACAGGTCCCTATCCATTGTAATGAAAATGGGATTGTTTGGAGTTGGATTTGAGTTGGAGTTGGAGGATTTGGGACGGAGCCCGTTATATGGTGGCAACATGTTGAGAAAATGAAATAAGTCATTCGTGCACAAGTTGTACACAAAATAGTGCTTGTCACGAAAGGATATGATATCCTTAACCCTAAAATAGTAATTTTATTTGAGGAGTGACGAGATATTGTCTCGAAAGTAAAGGTGTGCGACGCGCGAGGTATTTTAGTAGACACGCGACCTAAAAAGATAGGAAATTTAAAAAATAGGGTCGAGAATTGTAAAAATACCGCGCGATAGCCCGCGGGGGGTAGAGAAACAGTTCTTGGACGAACATTTCGGTCAATGATTCTCCTTCTGGTTTGAACACAGCAATTACGGCACCCAATGCAGGAAGGCATGTATCAGATGAACTGAAGTTCAAGATCAAGTTTAAAAAAATTATGTGGAATCATAGCATCCCATTAGTTGCAGAGAAGGAATTGTATGAATGGGCTATCAAATCCAAGCATCTCAATTTATTTTCATGGATGAAAGGTAATCTCATACAGACGGGGTCAAGAGTCATGAAGGACATTAATACAACTGTGCCTGAAATAGAAGGTGATGGGTTTGAACATCATCTTATTGACTGGTGTTCTAAGAAATCATTTTGTGCTGACGCTGACGGTCATAAACAAATCCATGTCTGGTCATTCTGAAAAGCGCTTCATTCCCTATTAACAAACCTCACGTTGGTAAAAGAAGAAAATCTGTATTTCCCCCGTGCTGAAGACCCAACGTTGCAAGTCCGGTTTCTGGAACTACAAGGTAATATTGATATGGACGAACTCCACCATGGTGAATGGTGGATCAATACTTGGGAGACGAGATGCAGAAGAGATTCAAATGAAATTTTGGTGCCTATTATTCTCTACATGGATGGAATCACAATTGACAATAGTGGTCAAACCACTCTTACCCCACTGAACATGACACTTTGAATATTCAACACCTTAACTCGGAACTCTTTGCCGGATGCATGGGAAACTATATATTTTCATCCAACAGGCTCACGTGATAAAGGTAACAAATCAATTGACAATGAGTGATTCCCACCAGATGAAAACGAATAAAATTAATTAAAAAACACATAAAAAGTATGTGTTTTCTACACAGATTTATTCACTTCTGAATAAAATTTGTCAGTCCATACGTATCGACTGACAGTTTTTATTCACTTTTTTAATAAATTTCAACGGAATTTTAAAATCAAAGATTTCAGTCACCCAACAGACGAATCAGTCATGTGCACCTCTGTTGTTGTTAAGTGGTAAAAACGATTTCACTTAAGGGTACAAAAGAAACAGGTTAAACGATTCGAACCAAGGCATCCTTAAAAACCGGATCAATAAGTAAACACTTGGAGCCCATATATGCATTCAAAAGAGTACATATAACAGCCCGCGAGGAAATTACTTATTGCAATCATGAAAATCAATACCGGATCGGAATGGACCTCATTTATTCCATATATTCTGATCAAGCAAAGGGCCCACCGATACTATGACTTAACCTCGTAAAAGACTGATATCATCAAATGCCATCCTTGAATACTTAACAGGCTTGCTTGCCAAAATAGGCCGGTAGGTGGCACGGGTAGTGATTAAACAGACAGTTACTGCTTCTTCAGGGATTCCAAATTCCAAATTTGGCAGTTGATAAAAGTATTCGTCCGTTGGGTGTGATAAAAAAGTATTCATTCTATATACTTTTTATTAACTTTCGATTCTATTCACTTTCATCTGGTGGGAATAACTCAATGTGAACAATCTACACTCTGGCCTTCCTTTTGCTCTCTCATCTTTGAAAGAAGCCTGTAACCTAACGGATGGTATTGAATGGTCTAATTTGCCTTGGAACAAAAAAATGGTCTGTTTGAATAAAACTTCCGGTCGCTTATTTCATGGATGATACTCCCCAGCACCGTCAACTTTGTGGACATTATCAAATAGCCAATACAAAGATGATCTGTAGGTATTGCAATTGTCCAAGAGCACTTGGTAACAACTCTTGTGTGAATGTTCTGAAGATTCCTGTTTCAATTAAAAGTGGGAAGATGAAGGTGTCTAATGACAAAAATGGGGAAGAGTATTGATCCGTTCAGCTATGGAAGATGTCCAATTTTACTGCTCCAACGGTGGAGGAAGGAGTGAATGTTGAACAGTATTTCAAGAAGGTCTCCCACCACCGTGTACATAACGGTAACACATTTTCTGATATTGATTTTGGAGAAAACCCTGTCACCGGGAGAGAGATTCCATATGCACCAACTTGGTTGCGCAAAGCGAGCAGCAGAGACATTCTGTGAGGAGTTTTTAGGGAATAACACACGCCTACTTGGTGACATGGACCAGATAGCCAGTTACTATGGTGGTGCTGTTCAGAGGCAATCTGATCATGATTTTCCGCAAACCAATTTTTCTGAGTTGATACATACAGCAAAGAAGGAGGGGAACCAGTACATTGGCATGCTTTACATTCAGATGCTCACACTTTCGTCTGTTGAAGGCTGTCAATTGTTGTTGTCCCAACAAATGTAAACCAAAGTTAACAACAGGAGCAGAAAGTGCGAGGAAGAAAGTGATGGATGCATTTAAGCCCTTGAGTTGTTGTTGGGTATGGAAGAGTTCCTGAAATACGCTGGAACGTTTGATGAGGTTTTCAAAGAAGATAACAGGGGTGTTTTAAATCTTGACAAGATGGTTGTTCATTTCATCAACTGTATAAATAATGATCTACAACAAAGTAAGGGAGACGGTAACAATCTGGTGAAGAGTCACATGCATTTCCATTTATCATAGTACGTGAGATTATTTGGTCCTCCGACGGGATGGGACTCTGCAGCGAGTGAGAGCAACCACAAAACTGAAGTGAAGGCTCCCGCGAAGAGAACCCAACAAATCAAATTCACACTAATCAAACAAACCTGCAAGCAATTAATGGAATACTGTAGTATTAATCAACTTGACCGTGAATTTGATCTGTTTCATCATAAATCGTTTACAGGACTTAGTCATCCTACAGCCGGTGGTTAGTCAGCTGGGTCAAAGTTTTTGATTTGTGTTATGGATGGTTTGCCTTGGATGAAGTGGGACGAAAAGAAAAATGCAAGTGTGCCATGGTTTCCATCTAATGTTCTCAAATTTTGTTGCGACATGGTTCTTCTGGCTGTGGGGACCAGCACGCTTTGTGGATCTATTGTCGGCAAAAAAAATACGGACCTGGTTGGCATCAAATTCGATCAAAACAGCCGATGACAAACGGAACAAAACGATGACCGAGGTGCGTAATATTAACACAACGTAACAGACAACAGAGATACGATTATTTTGATGATCACATCTTAGAATCAAACGCACCTCCACCACTTGGAAATCCTTAAGTGGTAAAAACAATTCCACTTAAGGCTACAAACAAAAGAGGTTAATCGGTTAGAAACAAGACATCTCCAAAGACCGGATTGATAAGTAAACACTTAGAATCTTTAAGTATATTCAAATGGATCCACTTAACATCCTGTGAGGAAATTACTTATTGCAATCACAAAAATCAATACCGATTTCAAATTGGCCTCATTTATTAAATATCACGAACAAGCATACACCCTATCAAACAAAGACACTTAACCTCATAAATGACCAATACCACCAAATGACTGATACAGTAAGACCAACACCACACTAACACAGAAACAGCAGCGACAGTATCCGTACGATGATGGTAACACATAACCGGGGAAGATCTCTACTACGTAAAATACAGAGAGCCCTGACACAGTAAAAATACGTAAATCTAAGAGCATCCCCACGAGCTTCAGTCGATTTTTAGAGTAACAACAGGTTATAGAGCCCTTATAACTTACACTAACAAGTGTATACCTTAAGCTACCTATCTCTGCCCCGTACAGCACCTCCACTGTTGGTTACAGCCAGAGTATACTTGGTACGGGACTCGGCGACGGGCTGTATCAATAGACCTCCCCCCCAACTCTTTCTTTCTTGGATAAGGCAGGACAACAAGCCATCTTGAATGGACAGGACACTATCCTCATAGAAATCAGAGCGACACACTGGGGGCTCAAACCAGATTGGGATGCATTACACTTCGACACGGTTTATGACACCAACACGACCTACAGTTTCCCTGAAGCAAATGACACCAACGATGAGGACACACCCTCTGCTGAAGGCACAACTCCCACTGAAATGAGTCAACTGGCAAACCTACTACAGCAATTGGTCAACAATGGAAATACCAACCACAGCAACAACAACACCGGCGCAAATAACCAAGCTACGCTTGACCTGCCATGGAACCCAGGAACCCTACCTACTACAGTCAAAGAAAGATACAACGGTAGGAAAGAATTCCTAACCAGTGATGAACTAACATACTTTGACATCACATCCACTGACACAACAGGAAATGAAATCACTGTCAAACAAAACTACTACCTACACAATCTAGGCAGTG
This sequence comes from Pseudo-nitzschia multiseries, assembly GCA_037355745.1. Lineage (NCBI taxonomy): Eukaryota > Bacillariophyta > Bacillariophyceae > Bacillariales > Bacillariaceae > Pseudo-nitzschia > Pseudo-nitzschia multiseries. Next base: position 4,974,911 of record CM074784.1, on the reverse strand, counting down.
GTAAAAATGACCAACGCCTAATCACAAGAAGTGGTGATTGCTTTGACCTAACCAGAGCCTCTGACAAGTCCAAGGAAGCAGCAAGAGACAAATTGTTTCTCTCAGGCTTCCCACAACTAAAAGATTCAACAGCCCCCAGGCTCGAAAGTGGTACAGGGAAGTCACAGCTCACGCACAGCAGCATCACATCTATATCCATCTGTATTACCTCCACAGAAGAGAAGCTGATCATCTCAGAGGATTCACCATTGGAGATGAATTCCCAGATGACCTACCTGCAAGATAAGAATTAGCTATCCACGAATGGGGAAACCTTATTTATACCGCACTCCAAACTGATAAAACCATCCCTGACTCATGCAAGAGTGTGAAGGCTGCAATTCAGAGCTTTGAAAGAGGACAAGGATATGAGGCTCTCTACAGTGTGATTGCCAAAACACATCCCAACTCAGAAAGACCCTCCTACAAGGGAAGGATGGTTTGCAACCCACCAAACCAACAACAAGATGAGTCACTTGAGGAATACTACTTTTGGTACAAAGATTACCTAAGGCTTAGAGTATTTCTCCGCAACCAACCTAGTACAATCAGCTGAATGGAAGAAGTGAGTAATATCATTGAAGGAGCTACTCTCTCACATGAACTACGAAAGAAAACAGAAGATGAGAGAGAATCAGATCATCAGTTCAAGAGGGACAAGTATAAGGCAGGCAGGCTTTTACAAACCCTCCAGACATATGAGAAAAAAATCAAGGCTGAGATGAAGTACAAGGACAAAGTCTCCAAATCAAGCCTGCCCAAACAATCATTCACTACTGGAACCAGACCAGGCCCTCGCCATAGTGATAGATTACAAAAACGCGCAGGTAGCAACAACACCCCTAGGACTCCTTCCACTCTGACTTCCCACTCAATCAGCCTGATTGACTTGCTTGGATACCCCGGAATTGATGACGAATCTGATGATCAATTCCTCCATCATGCCTACTGCAATGCCATCACTGCATTTGATAAAGAACCCAGGCTCTTTGATACCTCCAGAAAGAGCATCATTTGCCACAACTCTGGTCATACCTTTGATAACTGTCCTGCTCTACAAGACGTTGAATTGCTCAGGAAACACAGAACTGCCACGGCTGTTTTTATTAAATTCCTTACGTGTCCAGAAGTACCAAAGCTACACGACGGTAGCTATTCTATTTGTATGAATCAATGAGTCCCGTATCAACCAAAGTAATTGGTTCCCACGGCATATTGATTCCCACGGCGCATCGATTCCCATTGCGCATTAATGGTGAGCAATCTCTGTTTTATAGTATTGCCCTTATTCTTTGGTGAGCAAACTTTGATTTCATAAAGTATCACACGAGCTACGGGAGCAATTCTTGATCATAATGATGAACATATCATAGGATCTTCCTAACGGAACAAGAGAGGAAAACCGTTGGTGTGTGCTTCTCACACAATATATATATACATACAGATATATACAGTCAACGACCAATGCACGTACGGAAATAATCAGCGAGTAATCTCATCACTACGCAACAGCAGTTGCAACAGATTTCATCTCAATAAAAGAGATATCTTGCGTTTTGGCAAGATTTCACTTTATCTCATACTTTTAACATTCAACTGATTTATATCCCAAAATTCACACTAGTTGCTACCAACTACCTGTAATCTACATTACTAAGGTCTGTCTCGCTGAATCTGAACAAGTTCACAGAAAGAAGAGATCTGGCGTTTCCATAGTCTCGCCTGTAGTCCGATTATCCGATGTCAAAAGTATCCAATCACAATTGCCACGTGTAGAGTACAATAGTTTGTCTACTAACACACTAACGCAGCGTTGCTGTTCTTCAGAAGCCTTTAAATCAGACTCTCAGCAGACCGGATTCAGAAGGAAAATAATAGATTAACAGTCGCAAGCTCCAAGGTGGCTTAACAGTTGCAATCTCCAAGGTGGCTTGCACACAAAGAACAGGAAAGAAATTGAACACAATCCCTACGCTGGCATATGCCAATCGCAAATCGTCTACAAAGCAGTTTCCTTTCATCGCGCGATTCCTCTGACAAATCGGAATCATCAAGATCGAACATGCCTGCTAATCCCTTCGGTGGTGGGAACAATGCTGGAGATGGCGGCACCGCAACCAAAACCAGCCTTCCTAGTTTTGATGCCCATATGAAGGTGATACTCGTATCCATATTCTGTGTCACAATGGAAGCAAATAGCTATCTGTGTGAGGCTCTCCAAGAAGGAGGATTATGCGAGTGGCCAATTTTCCTCGATGCACTCCTCAAACATGGTTTTGCCCGCAAACTTACCTACATGGATACTGGTAGTGGACTACCAACCCAGCTTCACTGATCCATTCAACAAACCATAGAAGCGCTTGCGGAATTCTCAAATGACTTGCGCAAGAGCGAAAAGAATTGGAAGGATGTAGCATCATATTCGTACGACAGTTTCAGTGCCTTCCATATGACACGTGCACTGCATCTTCAGAATGAATCTATCCTGAATCCTCCAGCTCCTCCTCCAGGAACAAATAAGAACAAGTCCCCTCAACAAGTGAAGTACGAATCTTGGTGCCAAAGATCACGTGATGAAAAGTTGTTCACACCCCCTCACGAATGACTCAAGATTCGAACATTGGCTCGTGGGTTTCAAGGCTAAACTCGAGGCATACGACATTGATACCGAAACATTCCTCGATGAAACTTGGCCTCCTGCTGCACTACAAGGCTATACACGTGACCTTTTTGTCAAACAGTGTGCCTTCTTCTGGGTTCTTATGTTGGAAGTCTTCAAAAGCGGCCTATCCGCGTCATGCGTCCACAGCCATTCCATCACATGTAATGGACGGCAAGCATATTTTGATTTTGTGAACCTGCATAGTGAATCAAAAGCCAAAGTATATGACAACTCGACTCAATTGCAAGCGTTACTTAAGTTGAATCTCAACAACTGGAAGGAATCTAAGGTGAAGTTTATCACGCATTGGTTTGAAGAGTTGAACCACCTCAATAAGCTCCGTCCTCCCAACAAGCCCCTTGAGTACCATACTGCAAAATCAGCATTATGTCAAGCCTGCTATTCCAGCTTTCAACTAAGTGAACAGTTTGCTAAAGTCAAGGATCCTGGCGGCCCAAATAGTACCATTACGGATGCAGTTGCTGAAGCCGCTGCTATCCATAAACTCAAGATCACGCTCCTACTCGAAGCGACTTGCCTCCATTCTCAGTCCGCAATGTCTGATCCAAAGTCCACAGTGCGTGCACATGTACATGACTTTTCCTCAGGACAAATGCACAATCCTGACGACTATGCTCTCCCTATCGAATTCGAAGGTGACTACCAAGACTATGCGGTATTCAAAGCTGGACGTTCACCTGACCCTACCACACGCTTGCCTACTGGAATATGGAAGGCCCTATCACGTCAAGACATGAAGAATTGGCTGAACTTCTCCCCCGAAGGCAAGAAATTAGTGGGCGCATTGTTGCAATCTGAATTGCTCACAGATGGTCAGCCGGACCCCAATGCCGTTAAACCCATCACCCGGAAGGCATATACTCATGAACATTCCGTCACATTCCTTGAAGATGACACCTCGAACGGTGATAACCATACCAATTCCTCAGAATACCTCCATCCGGCTATGGAAAATGACCGTAGAGGCGTCTTCCATACATCACTTGGTGTATACAAGTCTCAGACTTCCTCTCTCAAGGATCAACAACCCCTCAAGTCTTCCGTGTCGCCTGCTCATCCCGCAAGATTCCTTTCTGAGAATCCTGACATTTGTTAAAAAAGGGATGGTGATACTCTGGTACCTGTGGGAAAATCCTCGTATTCAGTCAATTTTCACCAATGGTATTACCCTGAAGATGACTTAACCTTCCAACATGATAAGCAAGTAACTTCATACTCCTATCGTGCTCATAAAGCTACTGTTTCCAACCCCTGATTTGCTATGGTCCACCGTGGTGCCAATGGTTGTATCATTGGTAATGATGCATGTCTTATCTCCAAGGATATTCCGCCTCGGTATGTCAATGTCACCGGCATCAACAATCACCAAGTACAGAATATTCCCATTGCAACATGTGGAGCCTATTCCGTCTCCAAAAGAGGTTCCATTATCCTCATTTTCAACAAATGTGTGTACACGGGACGACACCCCTCTATTCTGTCTTCCGGCCAGATGGAAGCATACCTCTCTACTGTCGATGACACATCCATCAAAGCAGGCGGTGGGCAAGTAATCACCACCTCCGACGGATATGCACTGCCCCTCAGCATTCGCCATGGTTTGCCATACCTTGCCATGCGAAAATATACCACTGATGAATTCGACACGCTCCTACATGTTATCATGACATCGGATAAACATTGGGACCCATCCGTTCTCGATACTATGATCAGTGCTAAGGATGAAACCTTCCTTCAGAAATATCCACCTCAGTCACAGCAACTTCCTTACCCCGAATACAACGAATACGGAAATCCACGTTGTCTTGAAGGCTTGGATATCTCTGTATCTCCTGGTTCGTCCATGGTCACGTCCCTCAGTTTGTACTCCAGTCATTGTACTCGATCAGCCTTTCTCCCTATCGATGATCATGGAACCAACGACCACTCCTTCTGGCTTACATCTACCGATTATGTTCATCAGGAACGCCTCGCACGATGTATTCCTCCTCCAATCTCTGATACGGTCATTGCTTTTCCCATGGATTGTACTGTTGATGATACACCCCGTGTCGCAACTGCACCTTGTGAACGTCATCCCAACGAACATGATTACCTATCTCTGAAGCCCTTCTTTTGTTGGGTTTCCACAGATCACATCAAAGCTACCTTTGAGAATTCAACGCAATATGGTTCCTTAGCGGTTAGCCCCGATGGTAACCTCTTCAAACGCTTTCATTCCCCCCAGCCGGCAATGAATGTTTGACCATTCAATGACGACGTCCTGTCTGATGTTGTTTACTCCGACATCCCAGTGATTGATGGCGGTTCCAAACTTGCCCAGATTTTCTTTGGTTGAAAATCTCATATCATACATGTTGAAGAGATGCGCACCACTGGTGATTTTCTATCATGTTTTCAGAATTTCGTTCGAAAATGGGGCAGACCTCTTCGCCTCTTATGTGATCATGGTAACTACCAATCTAGCAAAAGGGTTATCGATTATCTCAAGATGTTATGGATTTGGCTATGGCAGAGTGAACCCTATCACCAACATCAGAACCAATTTGAGCAACGTTACCAAACCTTCAAGCAAATTGTCAACCGCATCATGGACCGCACGGGTACACCACCACATCTACGGTTCTTGTGCATGACATTCGTCGCTGGACTCCTCAATGTTATTTCTGATCCTACTCTATCGGATAAACAACCGGTCTTCATTGCCACCGGTACCCTTGGTGACATAAGCGCGTATACCAGTTTCTTTTGGTTTGAACCTGTTTATTTTAAGACCAATGACTCCCCTTTCAGTACCCAGTCTACCAAACGCCTCGGTCATTTCGTAGGCATTGCCGAACATGTTGGCAATGGACTATGTTTCCGAATCTGGGATCCAGTTACTAACAAATTGCTTGACCGTTCTGGTGTGCGCTCTGCTCTTACACCTGAGTCACGCAACAAACGAGCTGGTCTCTTTACCGACAATGGCTTCATCAAATGGCGTAAGGCAAAGGATTTGGTCCCTCGATTGTATGCAACCGGTGACGCCCCTACACTCACAAAACATGGGGAGCATACCACTACAGATGCTCCGAATGAGAAACCCAAACCACAGGACGTTCCGACTACTCCTCATCCTGGCAAATCCACTGCAACCTCCAACGCAAAGCAAAGCCTCGACAATCCTGTGGCACATGAAGTCCACACGACACCAGTACCTATCGAGCAACAGGATGCGGCACCTCCTATCCAGATACCTGACAATAGTCAACCTTCTGTATCTGGTAACCAGGTTATTATCAAACCACCCGCCCACCCCTTGTTACCGAGCTTTCTATATAAGAAGGTCGATGACAGCCCAAGCTGGTCCCCTTCTCCACTCCCTAACAACTTTGGGGAGAATTTTGATGGTCCTCCTACGACACACATCTTCAGCAAGACATCCGATGGTGTTCTCCTTACTGAAGATTATTTTGATCCACCGGAGCTAGCATACTTTGATGTTAGTGACGTCACAACTCCACACACCAACCCTGCTACTCCTACAGTAGACCCATCACAGGTAGTTGTTACCGATGAAGAAGGGAATGCACAATTTGACGATAATGGTAAACCTCTTACCATTCCGACGATCCCAATTGCCAATCTAAAAGGAAGATCTTTTCTCATACCCAACCCCGATGGTACTCAAAAGCATCTTACCATCGCCGATGTAGAAGATAGTCTTGAACGCAACAAGGACTTCATCAAATTCAAGTGCAAACACTCTGATGACGAACTTAATGATATCATTGCATACAATGATGTCATGAATTACATCCACTGTGATTTGACCCAAGAAGATGGAAAACTTTGGTTGTTTCGCCGCATCCTAGGACAACAAGGTCCATTGGACAACAAGCACCCTCAGTACAAAGGCTTCAAGTATAACCTTTGGATTGAATGGGAAACCATGGAACAGACATATGAACCATTAGCCAACATTGCGGCTGATGATCCTGTTTCCGTTGCCAAATATGGAAAGGATAACAACTTGCTTGACCTCCCAGGTTGGAAACGACTCAAATGAATCACCAACCTAGCACGACTTACCAAGAAACTTGATCGACTCGTGCATCAAGCCAAACTTTGATCTTTCCGTACCACCCCACAGTACCAATATGGATTCAAGGTACCTCGTAACCACAAAGAAGCCCTCCAATTCGATCAAGCCAACAGAAACCACAAATGGGAAGACGCCACCACTCTTGAAATGGAACAGCTCAAGGAATACAATAACTTCATCGATAAAGGCATGTACAAGGCAAGCTCCATTCCAAATGGGTTTCAATAGATCAAGGTACACATGATATATGCTATCAAACATGATGGTAGGCATAAGGCTCGTCTTGTTGCGAACGGCAATCTCACTGAAGCCCCCGTACACATTGTGTACGCTGGTGTCGTATCACTTCGCGGTCTATGTATGTGTCTGTTCCTAGCTATACTGAACAGCCTGGAAGCATGGGGTACCAATATAGGTAATGCTTACCTCGAAGCAGTAACCTGCAAGAAAGTCTGTATCAAGGCAGGTCCAGAATTCGGATCACTAGAAGGTCACCTATTGATCATCTACAAGGCCTTATATGGACTCAGATCATCGGGCAAGTGCTTTGGTGATTTACTAGCAGCTTGCCTCATTGAACTTGGCTTTGAAAGATCCCGCGCGGAACCGGAAATCTTCCTCAAGCCTGGAATGAACAAGCATGGGGAACGTGTATATGAACTCATATGCACATATGTCGATGATCTATGTCTTTGCATGGCAGATCCCAATTTGTTCCTGGAAATCCTACAGTCGGAGCCATACAACTTCAAACTGAAGGGATCCGGCCCTATGAATTTTCATCTGGGCTGTGGATTTGAGCGAGACGCACATGGTGTTCTTTGTATGAATCCCATCAAGTTCATTGAAAAGATGGAAGCATCTTATGAACAAATGTTTGGATGCAAACCTAACACTAGGTTCCAATCACCCATTGCCAAAAACGATCATCCTGAGTTGGACTCCTCAGCTTTCCTTGAGGAAACTGCTGGTATCCAGAAATACCAAAGCATGATCGGCTCACTCCAATGGATCATTGCCATTGGACGATTTGATGTTCAAACAGCCGTGATGACACTATTGAGTTTCAGAGCTCAACCACGAGGCGGACACCTTGATCGTGCCAAACGTATCTACGGATATATCTCCAAGTTTAGACATTTTAAAATCAGATTCCGCGTGGAACCCCCAGATTTTATACTGACTAAACCGGACACCATCCATTGGTCCAACACCGTCTATGGGGAGCATTCTGAAGAGCTACCCGATGACGCTCCTGCACCACTTGGGAAGACAGTAGTGTTAACACACTTCTATGATGCAAATCTCATGCATGACATCCTCAGTGGGAAGGCTGTAACCGGCATCCTTCACTTTGCAAACAAAACTCCTATGATGTGGTTCTCAAAGAAACAAGCCACCACAGAAACGGCCACATTTGGAGCTGAATTTGTTGTAGGAAGAACTTGTATCGAGCAAATCGTTGATCTACGTCACTCATTCCGATACCTCGGAACACGAGTCCATGATATTTTGTACTCATGGGGAGACAACAAGAGGATGATTCAGACGTCAACCTTCCCCTACGCAAGGTTGCATAAGCGTCACCATATCCTATTGTTTCACTACGTACGAAGCATGATAGCGAAAGGCTTCATTCTAATGCTGCACATTCCTGGTAAGGATAATTGTGCGGATATCCTCACCAAGCATTGGGGACACTCAGTTGTGTATCCACTGCTCAAGCCCATCTTCAACTTCTGTGGAAATACCGGCAATCTCCTCCAAGATGATGGAAGCATCATGTAAACGTGATGACCTTTCACAAGGAAACATGGGGAGTATTAAATTCCTTACGTGTCCAGAAGTACCAAAGCTACACGACGGTAGCTATTCTATTTGTATGAATCAATGAGTCCCATATCAACCAAAGTAATCGATTCCCACGGTATATCGATTCCCACGGCGCATCGATTCCCATCGCGCATTAATGGTGAGCAATCTCTGTTTTATAGTATTGCCCTTATTCTTTGGTGAGCAAACTTTGATTTCATAAAGTATCACACGAGCTACGGGAGCAATTCTTGATCATAATGATGAACATATCATAGGATCTTCCTAACGGAACAAGAGAGGAAAACCGTTGGTGTGTGCTTCTCACACAATATATATATACATACAGATATATACGGTCAACGACCAATGCATGCACGGAAATAATCAGCGAGTAATCTCATCACTACGCAACAGCAGTTGCAACAGATTTCATCTCAGTAAAAGAGATATCTTGCACTTCGGCAAGATTTCACTTTATCTCATACTTTTAACATTCAACTGATTTATATCCCAAAATTCACACTAGTTGCTACCAACTACCTGTAATCTACATTACTAAGGTCTGTCTCGCTGAATCTGAACAAGTTCACAGAAAGAAGAGATCTGGCGTTTCCATAGTCTTGCCTGTAGTCCGATTATCCGTTGTCGAAAGTATCCAATCACAATTGCCACGCGTAGAGTACAATAGTTTGTCTACTAACACACTAACGCAGCGTTGCTGTTCTTCAGAAGCCTTTGAACCAGACTCTCAGCAGACCGAATTCAGAAGGAAAATAATAGTTTTCCTAAGCAAATGCAACAGGAATACTCAACAGCTCTTAGACTCTGCTCAACACATCTCCATGATCAATATTGAAGATGAGACCCAGGAAGCAGAGTCTTCAGATGGTGAACCAGAAGATCAAATTTTTTGTCAAGGCCAAGAATAGATGGACTTTCTTGCAGCCACACCACGTCACCCGGAGATGATCCCCAAGGATTTGACAATTCCCCAACAACACTAGGCAAAGGCTTATGCCCCACTTTGGATTCCAGCAGCGTCAGTTCCTATGAGACCATCCAACTTGGTGCGGTCAACTTGATTCCAAGGGCTACCCTTCATCCATCCATCCCAACTGATGTGTATTGTGATATGGAACCACACAAAGTTACAGCCCCTACATTGGAGCCACATTTGGAAACCAATGGGGATCCCAATTTTGATTGTGACAATCCATGCTCAGAGGTCAAACACACCAGTCAAAACCCCATCACAATAGATACCAATTATGTCAAGAAGCTTGTACCATCCAACCCACTTGCCACTGCATCATACTTCCAACAGGGTGAATGAGCACAACTAGACACTGGTGCCAAAGTTTCTTGCACAAACCTACTCCATATTCTCAATGATTACAAACCCTACACCAAGCTGAGAAAATGTCCCGTTAGGCTGACAGCGGCAATAGGAGGGAAAGCATCCATCTGTATTCCAGAAGGATCTGGTTACATGCATATACCAGCTTCCAACCACAGAGGGTATATAAGAGTCTTCTTTTACTATTCTCCCTTGCTCTCAACCACACTGCTCAGTGAGAATTACCTGTGTGGAACCACATCTCGCATGAGAGACCACTTTAGTGCACAGTCCATACACAAGGCATTCACTGATACCAAACACTCACCCACACAAAAGAATGGCAATCTCACTATTATTTGTCACCACAAATATAGCACTGCCAGAAGCGTCATCCTGCATGGAGCTATCATTGATGGCCAGTGTTACACTCATCCCTTATTAATCCCAGATACAGATCTGGAATCCCCATACGCAAATTGTGCAAGAACTTCCTCAGCATATGCCTTAGCAACTGACATGGAATTTAAACAAGCTTGCAAACTAGCCTCCAAGAAAGCCATCAGCAGCTACAGATATGACATCTACACAAACCTTGTCACCCTTCAAAAATGTACTGAAGCTGCTGGAGGCAAGCCTGACTCCAGTGACAAGCCCTGGTTTGATGCCAAACTGTTTTTCACCAAAATTGCTGACAAGGAAATCCCCATCCATGTCATTAAGGCAAAGATCTCCAAGCTCCTCTGGTACCAAAGACTGGGACATCCTTGCGATGATTTCTTATACAAGGCTCACGAGCACATCATTGGTGTTCTAAAGTTCAAGCATCAGACAAGCATTCTTGATCAATGCCCTACATGTATCCAATGCAAACAAACCAAGACGCATGCAGGCTCCCATTCTACAAGGAAAGCCACTCAACCTTTTCAAGGTTTGTCTATTGACTTTGCTCTCTCAGGAGCTAAATCATCAAACACCAAAAGGAAACATGACTATGAAGGCATTTATGGTGAGACTGCGTGGATTCTCATCAATGATCATTTCACTGGAATGAACTATGGTAATACAAGGATCTCCAAAGCTGCCCCACTACATTGGCTAGAGCACTTCTTCTCCCAGCACAATCCAACATGCCCCAACAAGTATGTGACAGTTGATCAAGGAGGTGAGCTCTATCACAATCCAGATATCAGAAACTTCTTCTCTGCATTTGGATATGCCATTTTTCTGATAGGTGCAGATGCTTCACATCAAAATGGTACTGTAGAACGCGCTCACAGAACCCTCGCCAACTCAATAAGGACCATGCTTAGTGGAGCAAACGCTCCTATCAAGTTTTGGCCCTTCACATTTTATCATGCTTTACGCTTGTCTAATGCCTTCCCTGAAGGTCAACAGCACCATTCACCCTTGGAATTGGCAACTGGTACAAAAGAGAATCTCACTGACTTCATGACCTTTGCTTGGTTGTAGAGTTTGGGTCAGACCCCCAGGCAAGAAATCAGTCAAGCTCAAACCCAATGCCAGGAAAGGCATCTTTCTAGGTTTTGTACCATACACCACCAGAAACATTCTTTGGTATGATACAGAAACACATCGTGTCAAAATTGCCACTCATGTCAGGTTTGATGAAGGCATGAATGATCTACCTCTTTCTGACCTACCTACCAATGTCAAGCACCTACTCAGAACTGATGGCAACCAACCTCTTCCACCAGAACCCACTGAAGTCTCCTCCAGTGATTTCCAATTCTCCATCTCACCATTTGCCAACCTAACCAACCTCAGGCTTGCAGTCATGCCCTTCTGCACTGACAAAGCTTTTGGGTTAAAAAATTGCAAATGATTCCCTCCTTGGAAGAGCCTATGTCACTGATATCCTCCCCAAGAGCCCTGCATCAAAGCTTTACTCCTCTCATAAGAAGTCCCTTTCCAAGCTCCGTGGTGCTTATATTTTTATCTATCAATCACAATTGTGTGTTCACTGCTGCTGATGTCACTACAGCTCTGCTTGAATCACACAATCAAGGGGTGAGGGATTCTATAGATACACCCATCACTTTTGCACTTGAATCCAAATTATCTATGAAGGAAGTCCGCAAACATGCTAACGAATATGGTTTGTTTGCCCCTAATACTTCCTGGAAGGAACCCACTGATGAAGAAGACCAACCATTTTTGGACCGCATTTCACCCATCCAAACTATGAAGCACATTGGCGCCAAATACAAGAAGCTCATCCAATCCAGGATCAACCAGGTTGACACCACTGAAGCACTCCATGTCTCCATCCAAAACCACCTGGCACCAACTGAAGATGATACAGCGTTTGTTATTCCTACTATTGACATTGCTTCACTTAGAGCCATCACAAAGCTCCACAAGGCTGGAAACCACAATTTACCCCTTGATGCAGATTCACTACCAACTGAGAACATTGAACTCTTAATCAAGGTCATCAATTCCAAAGAGACCACAGCAGAAGAACAAGCCCTAGGTCATTTCACTTGAAGGAACCTCAAGTTGTTATCTACATGGAATGAATGGAAAGCTGGAGAACGAAAACAGCTTGATCAGTTTGAAGATTTGGAAATGTTTGGATCACCAATTCCATATCCCAAAGATCCAGAAGCCATTATTCTCAGACCTCATTGGCAATACAGTGTCAAAAGGAATGGTGTAAGAAGAGCCAGGCAATGTTGTAATGGAAGCAACTATGCAGCCCCCACCCTACATGCCATTGCCATGTCATATTCCTCTTGTGTTCAACATCCCATCCAAAGATTATTTTTTGCCATTGCAGCCAGCCTCAATCTCAAGGTATTTGCTGCAGATGCCCAAGACGCATTCGGATACAGCCCTGGTCCTGAGATCCCAAACTTTATGACTATAGATGACGCTTATGCAGACTGGTACAAGCACAAACACGGCAAAGATATAGACAGAAGATTGGTGCTCCCTGTTCTCTGAGCACTCCAAGGCCATTCAGAATCTGGTCGCCTATGGGAGACCCACATCAACAAAATCCTGAAGGGCCCCGAACTGAACTTCAAAACCACCACACATGACAGAACCATTTACACCACTGTTTTTGAAGGCAAAAAAGTCTACATGCTGAGACAAGTTGATGATTTTGCATTAGCTTGCACATCAGAATCCATATCTGACAAGATCTATGACATCATTGGTGAGAAACTGAAACTACCCAAGGAAGATCAAATTCATTTCACCAAATTGGGACTGCTTGAAGATTTCAATGGAATTGATGTCAAACAGACGGCTGACTATATTGAACTGTCATGTGCCAATTACATTGATTGAATTATGAGATCCCATGGTTGGGAAACAGATTCTAAAATGAAGCCACACTGCAAACCATCAGCCCCATTATCAATTGAAGTATTGAGCCAGCTACAATCACATACTGACGGACCCCTAGAAGGCATCAAAGAACATGCTGCATTACAATCCATATCTGGATTCTCCTACAGAACACTTCTTGGTGAAATGATGTTTGCATACGTCAGCTGCAGACCAGATATTGGGTACGCAGTGACACTGATGTCAAAATACAGTTCCAACCCCACTGCATTCCATTTTTCCAGCCTGAAGAACATAGCTTGATATCTCAGGACAACCAGATCTTGGGGCATTAGATTCTACAGACCAAATGCTGAACCATCCCTGCCTATAGGGGTGCTATATGACGACTCAATCCAAGATGCATCACTCCCCAAATGCCCTGAAGACATCAAGCAAAGCAAGTTGATGTGCTTTGTTGACGCGACATATGGAAATAATCCAAAACATTGCAGGTCCACCACAGGATATGTTTTCACTTATGCTGGTGGAGCAATCATTTACAGATCCAAGGACCAGTCACTCACTGCACGGAGTTCTATGGAAGCTGAGTTCATGGCGGCTGTCACAGCAGCCAAAACAGCCAGATATCTCAGATCCATACTCAAGGAACTAGGTTTCGTGCAAGTTGGTCCAACTCCAATCTATGAAGACAATGCGTCAGCAATTGAGATCATCAATGCCCAGAAACCAACTGAAAGGACCAGACATATTGAAACCAGGTTCTTTGCCATCCAAGCATGGAAAGAGAATGGTGAAATCAAAATGATTCATATACCTGGAGTTATCAACCCTGCTGATGATCTAGCCAAACCATTGGGATGGATCTTGCACGCCTGACACGCAAGATACATCATGGGACACTACCCAGGTTAAATCAATCTTGGATGAAAACCGAATGTTCAAACCGAATTGTAAGAACATCCTACTCTGATTCAAACGGACGAAGACGATGATGGCACAACCGAACGTTTGAATCTAATTTGATCCTTCTACGATTGAAACTTTGATTTGACCAAGGTTAAACCATTATGGTAAGATACGAACGAATCGATCTGAAGAAATATACACCGACAGTAATCCAACATATTGTCTAAACCGGCATGTAGATGTTGGATCAAGGGGTGTGTTGTCGGCAAAAAAAATACGGACCTTGTTGGCATCAAATTCGATCAAAACAGCCGATGACAAACGGAACAAAACGATGACTGAGGTGCGTAATATTAACACAACGTAACAGACAACAGAGATACGATTATTTTGATGATCACATCTTAGAATCAAACGCACCTCCACCACTTGGAAATCCTTAAGTGGTAAAAACAATTCCACTTAAGGCTACAAACAAAAGAGGTTAATTGGTTAGAAACAAGACATCTCCAAAGACCGGATTGATAAGTAAACACTTGGAATCTTTAAGTATACTCAAATGGATCCACTTAACATCCTGTGAGGAAATTACTTATTGCAATCACAAAAATCAATACCGATTTCAAATTGGCCTCATTTATTAAATATCACGAACAAGCATACACCCTATCAAACAAAGACACTTAACCTCATAAATGACCAATACCACCAAATGACTGATACAGTAAGACCAACACCACACTAACACAGAAACAGCAGCGACAGTATCCGTACGATGATGGTAACACATAACCGGGGAAGATCTCTACTACGTAAAATACAGAGAGCCCTGACACAGTAAAAATACGTAAATCTAAGAGCATCCCCACGAGCTTCAGTCGATTTTTAGAGTAACAACAGGTTATAGAGCCCTTATAACTTACACTAACAAGTGTATACCTTAAGCTACCTATCTCTGCCCCGTACAGCACCTCCACTGTTGGTTACAGCCAGAGTATACTTGGTACGGGACTCGGCGACGGGCTGTATCAATAGACCTCCCCCCCAACTCTTTCTTTCTTGGATAAGGCAGGACAACAAGCCATCTTGAATGGACAGGACACTATCCTCATAGAAATCAGAGCGACACACTGGGGGCTCAAACCAGATTGGGATGCATTACACTTCGACACGGTTTATGACACCAACACGACCTACAGTTTCCCTGAAGCAAATGACACCAACGATGAGGACACACCCTCTGCTGAAGGCACAACTCCCACTGAAATGAGTCAACTGGCAAACCTACTACAGCAATTGGTCAACAATGGAAATACCAACCACAGCAACAACAACACCGGCGCAAATAACCAAGCTACGCTTGACCTGCCATGGAACCCAGGAACCCTACCTACTACAGTCAAAGAAAGATACAACGGTAGGAAAGAATTCCTAACCAGTGATGAACTAACATACTTTGACATCACATCCACTGACACAACAGGAAATGAAATCACTGTCAAACAAAACTACTACCTACACAATCTAGGCAGTGGTAAAAATGACCAACGCCTAATCACAAGAAGTGGTGATTGCTTTGACCTAACCAGAGCCTCTGACAAGTCCAAGGAAGCAGCAAGAGACAAATTGTTTCTCTCAGGCTTCCCACAACTAAAAGATTCAACAGCCCCCAGGCTCGAAAGTGGTACAGGGAAGTCACAGCTCACGCACAGCAGCATCACATCTATATCCATCTGTATTACCTCCACAGAAGAGAAGCTGATCATCTCAGAGGATTCACCATTGGAGATGAATTCCCAGATGACCTACCTGCAAGATAAGAATTAGCTATCCACGAATGGGGAAACCTTATTTATACCGCACTCCAAACTGATAAAACCATCCCTGACTCATGCAAGAGTGTGAAGGCTGCAATTCAGAGCTTTGAAAGAGGACAAGGATATGAGGCTCTCTACAGTGTGATTGCCAAAACACATCCCAACTCAGAAAGACCCTCCTACAAGGGAAGGATGGTTTGCAACCCACCAAACCAACAACAAGATGAGTCACTTGAGGAATACTACTTTTGGTACAAAGATTACCTAAGGCTTAGAGTATTTCTCCGCAACCAACCTAGTACAATCAGCTGAATGGAAGAAGTGAGTAATATCATTGAAGGAGCTACTCTCTCACATGAACTACGAAAGAAAACAGAAGATGAGAGAGAATCAGATCATCAGTTCAAGAGGGACAAGTATAAGGCAGGCAGGCTTTTACAAACCCTCCAGACATATGAGAAAAAAATCAAGGCTGAGATGAAGTACAAGGACAAAGTCTCCAAATCAAGCCTGCCCAAACAATCATTCACTACTGGAACCAGACCAGGCCCTCGCCATAGTGATAGATTACAAAAACGCGCAGGTAGCAACAACACCCCTAGGACTCCTTCCACTCTGACTTCCCACTCAATCAGCCTGATTGACTTGCTTGGATACCCCGGAATTGATGACGAATCTGATGATCAATTCCTCCATCATGCCTACTGCAATGCCATCACTGCATTTGATAAAGAACCCAGGCTCTTTGATACCTCCAGAAAGAGCATCATTTGCCACAACTCTGGTCATACCTTTGATAACTGTCCTGCTCTACAAGACGTTGAATTGCTCAGGAAACACAGAACTGCCACGGCTGTTTTTATTAAATTCCTTACGTGTCCAGAAGTACCAAAGCTACACGACGGTAGCTATTCTATTTGTATGAATCAATGAGTCCCGTATCAACCAAAGTAATTGGTTCCCACGGCATATTGATTCCCACGGCGCATCGATTCCCATTGCGCATTAATGGTGAGCAATCTCTGTTTTATAGTATTGCCCTTATTCTTTGGTGAGCAAACTTTGATTTCATAAAGTATCACACGAGCTACGGGAGCAATTCTTGATCATAATGATGAACATATCATAGGATCTTCCTAACGGAACAAGAGAGGAAAACCGTTGGTGTGTGCTTCTCACACACAATATATATACATACAGATATATACAGTCAACGACCAATGCACGTACGGAAATAATCAGCGAGTAATCTCATCACTACGCAACAGCAGTTGCAACAGATTTCATCTCAATAAAAGAGATATCTTGCGTTTTGGCAAGATTTCACTTTATCTCATACTTTTAACATTCAACTGATTTATATCCCAAAATTCACACTAGTTGCTACCAACTACCTGTAATCTACATTACTAAGGTCTGTCTCGCTGAATCTGAACAAGTTCACAGAAAGAAGAGATCTGGCGTTTCCATAGTCTCGCCTGTAGTCCGATTATCCGATGTCAAAAGTATCCAATCACAATTGCCACGTGTAGAGTACAATAGTTTGTCTACTAACACACTAACGCAGCGTTGCTGTTCTTCAGAAGCCTTTAAATCAGACTCTCAGCAGACCGGATTCAGAAGGAAAATAATAGATTAACAGTCGCAAGCTCCAAGGTGGCTTAACAGTTGCAATCTCCAAGGTGGCTTGCACACAAAGAACAGGAAAGAAATTGAACACAATCCCTACGCTGGCATATGCCAATCGCAAATCGTCTACAAAGCAGTTTCCTTTCATCGCGCGATTCCTCTGACAAATCGGAATCATCAAGATCGAACATGCCTGCTAATCCCTTCGGTGGTGGGAACAATGCTGGAGATGGCGGCACCGCAACCAAAACCAGCCTTCCTAGTTTTGATGCCCATATGAAGGTGATACTCGTATCCATATTCTGTGTCACAATGGAAGCAAATAGCTATCTGTGTGAGGCTCTCCAAGAAGGAGGATTATGCGAGTGGCCAATTTTCCTCGATGCACTCCTCAAACATGGTTTTGCCCGCAAACTTACCTACATGGATACTGGTAGTGGACTACCAACCCAGCTTCACTGATCCATTCAACAAACCATAGAAGCGCTTGCGGAATTCTCAAATGACTTGCGCAAGAGCGAAAAGAATTGGAAGGATGTAGCATCATATTCGTACGACAGTTTCAGTGCCTTCCATATGACACGTGCACTGCATCTTCAGAATGAATCTATCCTGAATCCTCCAGCTCCTCCTCCAGGAACAAATAAGAACAAGTCCCCTCAACAAGTGAAGTACGAATCTTGGTGCCAAAGATCACGTGATGAAAAGTTGTTCACACCCCCTCACGAATGACTCAAGATTCGAACATTGGCTCGTGGGTTTCAAGGCTAAACTCGAGGCATACGACATTGATACCGAAACATTCCTCGATGAAACTTGGCCTCCTGCTGCACTACAAGGCTATACACGTGACCTTTTTGTCAAACAGTGTGCCTTCTTCTGGGTTCTTATGTTGGAAGTCTTCAAAAGCGGCCTATCCGCGTCATGCGTCCACAGCCATTCCATCACATGTAATGGACGGCAAGCATATTTTGATTTTGTGAACCTGCATAGTGAATCAAAAGCCAAAGTATATGACAACTCGACTCAATTGCAAGCGTTACTTAAGTTGAATCTCAACAACTGGAAGGAATCTAAGGTGAAGTTTATCACGCATTGGTTTGAAGAGTTGAACCACCTCAATAAGCTCCGTCCTCCCAACAAGCCCCTTGAGTACCATACTGCAAAATCAGCATTATGTCAAGCCTGCTATTCCAGCTTTCAACTAAGTGAACAGTTTGCTAAAGTCAAGGATCCTGGCGGCCCAAATAGTACCATTACGGATGCAGTTGCTGAAGCCGCTGCTATCCATAAACTCAAGATCACGCTCCTACTCGAAGCGACTTGCCTCCATTCTCAGTCCGCAATGTCTGATCCAAAGTCCACAGTGCGTGCACATGTACATGACTTTTCCTCAGGACAAATGCACAATCCTGACGACTATGCTCTCCCTATCGAATTCGAAGGTGACTACCAAGACTATGCGGTATTCAAAGCTGGACGTTCACCTGACCCTACCACACGCTTGCCTACTGGAATATGGAAGGCCCTATCACGTCAAGACATGAAGAATTGGCTGAACTTCTCCCCCGAAGGCAAGAAATTAGTGGGCGCATTGTTGCAATCTGAATTGCTCACAGATGGTCAGCCGGACCCCAATGCCGTTAAACCCATCACCCGGAAGGCATATACTCATGAACATTCCGTCACATTCCTTGAAGATGACACCTCGAACGGTGATAACCATACCAATTCCTCAGAATACCTCCATCCGGCTATGGAAAATGACCGTAGAGGCGTCTTCCATACATCACTTGGTGTATACAAGTCTCAGACTTCCTCTCTCAAGGATCAACAACCCCTCAAGTCTTCCGTGTCGCCTGCTCATCCCGCAAGATTCCTTTCTGAGAATCCTGACATTTGTTAAAAAAGGGATGGTGATACTCTGGTACCTGTGGGAAAATCCTCGTATTCAGTCAATTTTCACCAATGGTATTACCCTGAAGATGACTTAACCTTCCAACATGATAAGCAAGTAACTTCATACTCCTATCGTGCTCATAAAGCTACTGTTTCCAACCCCTGATTTGCTATGGTCCACCGTGGTGCCAATGGTTGTATCATTGGTAATGATGCATGTCTTATCTCCAAGGATATTCCGCCTCGGTATGTCAATGTCACCGGCATCAACAATCACCAAGTACAGAATATTCCCATTGCAACATGTGGAGCCTATTCCGTCTCCAAAAGAGGTTCCATTATCCTCATTTTCAACAAATGTGTGTACACGGGACGACACCCCTCTATTCTGTCTTCCGGCCAGATGGAAGCATACCTCTCTACTGTCGATGACACATCCATCAAAGCAGGCGGTGGGCAAGTAATCACCACCTCCGACGGATATGCACTGCCCCTCAGCATTCGCCATGGTTTGCCATACCTTGCCATGCGAAAATATACCACTGATGAATTCGACACGCTCCTACATGTTATCATGACATCGGATAAACATTGGGACCCATCCGTTCTCGATACTATGATCAGTGCTAAGGATGAAACCTTCCTTCAGAAATATCCACCTCAGTCACAGCAACTTCCTTACCCCGAATACAACGAATACGGAAATCCACGTTGTCTTGAAGGCTTGGATATCTCTGTATCTCCTGGTTCGTCCATGGTCACGTCCCTCAGTTTGTACTCCAGTCATTGTACTCGATCAGCCTTTCTCCCTATCGATGATCATGGAACCAACGACCACTCCTTCTGGCTTACATCTACCGATTATGTTCATCAGGAACGCCTCGCACGATGTATTCCTCCTCCAATCTCTGATACGGTCATTGCTTTTCCCATGGATTGTACTGTTGATGATACACCCCGTGTCGCAACTGCACCTTGTGAACGTCATCCCAACGAACATGATTACCTATCTCTGAAGCCCTTCTTTTGTTGGGTTTCCACAGATCACATCAAAGCTACCTTTGAGAATTCAACGCAATATGGTTCCTTAGCGGTTAGCCCCGATGGTAACCTCTTCAAACGCTTTCATTCCCCCCAGCCGGCAATGAATGTTTGACCATTCAATGACGACGTCCTGTCTGATGTTGTTTACTCCGACATCCCAGTGATTGATGGCGGTTCCAAACTTGCCCAGATTTTCTTTGGTTGAAAATCTCATATCATACATGTTGAAGAGATGCGCACCACTGGTGATTTTCTATCATGTTTTCAGAATTTCGTTCGAAAATGGGGCAGACCTCTTCGCCTCTTATGTGATCATGGTAACTACCAATCTAGCAAAAGGGTTATCGATTATCTCAAGATGTTATGGATTTGGCTATGGCAGAGTGAACCCTATCACCAACATCAGAACCAATTTGAGCAACGTTACCAAACCTTCAAGCAAATTGTCAACCGCATCATGGACCGCACGGGTACACCACCACATCTACGGTTCTTGTGCATGACATTCGTCGCCGGACTCCTCAATGTTATTTCTGATCCTACTCTATCGGATAAACAACCGGTCTTCATTGCCACCGGTACCCTTGGTGACATAAGCGCGTATACCAGTTTCTTTTGGTTTGAACCTGTTTATTTTAAGACCAATGACTCCCCTTTCAGTACCCAGTCTACCAAACGCCTCGGTCATTTCGTAGGCATTGCCGAACATGTTGGCAATGGACTATGTTTCCGAATCTGGGATCCAGTTACTAACAAATTGCTTGACCGTTGTGGTGTGCGCTCTGCTCTTACACCTGAGTCACGCAACAAACGAGCTGGTCTCTTTACCGACAATGGCTTCATCAAATGGCGTAAGGCAAAGGATTCGGTCCCTCGATTGTATGCAACCGGTGACGCCCCTACACTCACAAAACATGGGGAGCATACCACTACAGATGCTCCAAATGAGAAACCCAAACCACAGGACGTTCCGACTACTCCTCATCCTGGCAAATCCACTGCAACCTCCAACGCAAAGCAAAGCCTCGACAATCCTGTGGCACATGAAGTCCACACGACACCAGTACCTATCGAGCAACAGGATGCGGCACCTCCTATCCAGATACCCGACAATAGTCAACCTTCTGTATCTGGTAACCAGGTTATTATCAAACCACCCGCCCACCCCTTGTTACCGAGCTTTCTATATAAGAAGGTCGATGACAGCCCAAGCTGGTCCCCTTCTCCACTCCCTAACAACTTTGGGGAGAATTTTGATGGTCCTCCTACGACACACATCTTCAGCAAGACATCCGATGGTGTTCTCCTTACTGAAGATTATTTTGATCCACCGGAGCTAGCATACTTTGATGTTAGTGACGTCACAACTCCACACACCAACCCTGCTACTCCTACAGTAGACCCATCACAGGTAGTTGTTACCGATGAAGAAGGGAATGCACAATTTGACGATAATGGTAAACCTCTTACCATTCCGACGATCCCAATTGCCAATCTAAAAGGAAGATCTTTTCTCATACCCAACCCCGATGGTACTCAAAAGCATCTTACCATCGCCGATGTAGAAGATAGTCTTGAACGCAACAAGGACTTCATCAAATTCAAGTGCAAACACTCTGATGACGAACTTAATGATATCATTGCATACAATGATGTCATGAATTACATCCACTGTGATTTGACCCAAGAAGATGGAAAACTTTGGTTGTTTCGCCGCATCCTAGGACAACAAGGTCCATTGGACAACAAGCACCCTCAGTACAAAGGCTCCAAGTATAACCTTTGGATTGAATGGGAAACCATGGAACGGACATATGAACCATTAGCCAACATTGCGGCTGATGATCCTGTTTCCGTTGCCAAATATGGAAAGGATAACAACTTGCTTGACCTCCCAGGTTGGAAACGTCTCAAATGAATCACCAACCTAGCACAACTTACCAAGAAACTTGATCGACTCGTGCATCAAGCCAAACTTTGATCTTTCCGTACCACCCCACAGTACCAATATGGATTCAAGGTACCTGGTAACCACAAAGAAGCCCTCCAATTCGATCAAGCCAACAGAAACCACAAATGGGAAGACGCCACCACTCTTGAAATGGAACAGCTCAAGGAATACAATAACTTCATCGATAAAGGCATGTACAAGGCAAGCTCCATTCCAAATGGGTTTCAACAGATCAAGGTACATATCAAACATGATGGTAGGCATAAGGCTCGTCTTGTTGCGAACGGCAATCTCACTGAAGCCCCCGTACACAGTGTGTACGCTGGTGTCGTATCACTTCGCGGTCTATGTATGTGTCTGTTCCTAGCTATACTGAACAGCCTGGAAGCATGGGGTACCAATATAGGTAATGCTTACCTCGAAGCAGTAACCTGCAAGAAAGTCTGTATCAAGGCAGGTCCAGAATTCGGATCACTAGAAGGTCACCTATTGATCATCTACAAGGCCTTATATGGACTCAGATCATCGGGCAAGTGCTTTGGTGATTTACTAGCAGCTTGCCTCATTGAACTTGGCTTTGAAAGATCCCGCGCGGAACCGGAAATCTTCCTCAAGCCTGGAATGAACAAGCATGGGGAACGTGTATATGAACTCATATGCACATATGTCGATGATCTATGTCTTTGCATGGCAGATCCCAATTTGTTCCTGGAAATCCTACAGTCGGAGTCATACAACTTCAAACTGAAGGGATCCGGCCCTATGAATTTTCATCTGGACTGTGGATTTGAGCGAGACGCACATGGTGTTCTTTGTATGAATCCCATCAAGTTCATTGAAAAGATGGAAGCATCTTATGAACAAATGTTTGGATGCAAACCTAACACTAGGTTCCAATCACCCATTGCCAAAAACGATCATCCTGAGTTGGACTCCTCAGCTTTCCTTGAGGAAACTGCTGGTATCCAGAAATACCAAAGCATGATCGGCTCACTCCAATGGATCATTGCCATTGGACGATTTGATGTTCAAACAGCCGTGATGACACTCTTGAGTTTCAGAGCTCAACCACGAGACGGACACCTTGATCGTGCCAAACGTATCTATGGATATATCTCCAAGTTTAGACATTTTAAAATCAGATTCCGCGTGGAACCCCCAGATTTTATACTGACTAAACCGGACACCATCCATTGGTCCAACACCGTCTATGGGGAGCATTCTGAAGAGCTACCCGATGACGCTCCTGCACCACTTGGGAAGACAGTAGTGTTAACACACTTCTATGATGCAAATCTCATGCATGACATCCTCAGTGGGAAGGCTGTAACCGGCATCCTTCACTTTGCAAACAAAACTCCTATGATGTGGTTCTCAAAGAAACAAGCCACCACAGAAACGGCCACATTTGGAGCTGAATTTGTTGTAGGAAGAACTTGTATCGAGCAAATCGTTGATCTACGTCACTCATTCCGATACCTCGGAACACGAGTCCATGATATTTTGTACTCATGGGGAGACAACAAGAGGATGATTCAGACTGTCAACCTTCCCCTACGCAAGGTTGCATAAGCGTCACCATATCCTATTGTTTCACTACGTACGAAGCATGATAGCGAAAGGCTTCATTCTAATGCTGCACATTCCTGGTAAGGATAATTGTGCGGATATCCTCACCAAGCATTGGGGACACTCAGTTGTGTATCCACTGCTCAAGCCCATCTTCAACTTCTGTGGAAATACCGGCAATCTCCTCCAAGATGATGGAAGCATCATGTAAACGTGATGACCTTTCACAAGGAAACATGGGGAGTATTAAATTCCTTACGTGTCCAGAAGTACCAAAGCTACACGACGGTAGCTATTCTATTTGTATGAATCAATGAGTCCCATATCAACCAAAGTAATCGATTCCCACGGTATATCGATTCCCACGGCGCATCGATTCCCATCGCGCATTAATGGTGAGCAATCTCTGTTTTATAGTATTGCCCTTATTCTTTGGTGAGCAAACTTTGATTTCATAAAGTATCACACGAGCTACGGGAGCAATTCTTGATCATAATGATGAACATATCATAGGATCTTCCTAACGGAACAAGAGAGGAAAACCGTTGGTGTGTGCTTCTCACACAATATATATATACATACAGATATATACGGTCAACGACCAATGCATGCACGGAAATAATCAGCGAGTAATCTCATCACTACGCAACAGCAGTTGCAACAGATTTCATCTCAGTAAAAGAGATATCTTGCACTTCGGCAAGATTTCACTTTATCTCATACTTTTAACATTCAACTGATTTATATCCCAAAATTCACACTAGTTGCTACCAACTACCTGTAATCTACATTACTAAGGTCTGTCTCGCTGTATCTGAACAAGTCACAGAAAGAAGAGATCCGGCGTTTCCATAGTCTCGCCTGTAGTCCGATTATCCGATGTCAAAAGTATCCAATCACAATTGCCACGCGTAGAGTACAATCGTTTGTCTACTAACACACTAACGCAGCGTTGCTGTTCTTCAGAAGCCTTTAAATCAGATTCTCAGCAGACCGGATTCAGAAGGAAAATAATAGTTTTCCTAAGCAAATGCAACAGGAATACTCAACAGCTCTTAGACTCTACTCAACACATCTCCATGATCAATATTGAAGATGAGACCCAGGAAGCAGAGTCTTCAGATGGTGAACCAGAAGATCAAATTTTTTGTCAAGGCCAAGAATAGATGGACTTTCTTGCAGCCACACCACGTCACCCGGAGATGATCCCCAAGGATTTGACAATTCCCCAACAACACTAGGCAAAGGCTTATGCCCCACTTTGGATTCCAGCAGCGTCAGTTCCTATGAGACCATCCAACTTGGTGCGGTCAACTTGATTCCAAGGGCTACCCTTCATCCATCCATCCCAACTGATGTGTATTGTGATATGGAACCACACAAAGTTACAGCCCCTACAATGGAGCCACATTTGGAAACCAATGGGGATCCCAATTTTGATTGTGACAATCCATGCTCAGAGGTCAAACACACCAGTCAAAACCCCATCACAATAGATACCAATTATGTCAAGAAGCTTGTACCATCCAACCCACTTGCCACTGCATCATACTTCCAACAGGGTGAATGAGCACAACTAGACACTGGTGCCAAAGTTTCTTGCACAAACCTACTCCATATTCTCAATGATTACAAACCCTACACCAAGCTGAGAAAATGTCCCGTTAGGCTGACAGCGGCAATAGGAGGGAAAGCATCCATCTGTATTCCAGAAGGATCTGGTTACATGCATATACCAGCTTCCAACCACAGAGGGTATATAAGAGTCTTCTTTTACTATTCTCCCTTGCTCTCAACCACACTGCTCAGTGAGAATTACCTGTGTGGAACCACATCTCGCATGAGAGACCACTTTAGTGCACAGTCCATACACAAGGCATTCACTGATACCAAACACTCACCCACACAAAAGAATGGCAATCTCACTATTATTTGTCACCACAAATATAGCACTGCCAGAAGCGTCATCCTGCATGGAGCTATCATTGATGGCCAGTGTTACACTCATCCCTTATTAATCCCAGATACAGATCTGGAATCCCCATACGCAAATTGTGCAAGAACTTCCTCAGCATATGCCTTAGCAACTGACATGGAATTTAAACAAGCTTGCAAAGCTAGCCTCCAAGAAAGCCATCAGCAGCTACAGATATGACATCTACACAAACCTTGTCACCCTTCAAAAATGTACTGAAGCTGCTGGAGGCAAGCCTGACTCCAGTGACAAGCCCTGGTTTGATGCCAAACTGTTTTTCACCAAAATTGCTGACAAGGAAATCCCCATCCATGTCATTAAGGCAAAGATCTCCAAGCTCCTCTGGTACCAAAGACTGGGACATCCTTGCGATGATTTCTTATACAAGGCTCACGAGCACATCATTGGTGTTCTAAAGTTCAAGCATCAGACAAGCATTCTTGATCAATGCCCTACATGTATCCAATGCAAACAAACCAAGACGCATGCAGGCTCCCATTCTACAAGGAAAGCCACTCAACCTTTTCAAGGTTTGTCTATTGACTTTGCTCTCTCAGGAGCTAAATCATCAAACACCAAAAGGAAACATGACTATGAAGGCATTTATGGTGAGACTGCGTGGATTCTCATCAATGATCATTTCACTGGAATGAACTATGGTAATACAAGGATCTCCAAAGCTGCCCCACTACATTGGCTAGAGCACTTCTTCTCCCAGCACAATCCAACATGCCCCAACAAGTATGTGACAGTTGATCAAGGAGGTGAGCTCTATCACAATCCAGATATCAGAAACTTCTTCTCTGCATTTGGATATGCCATTTTTCTGATAGGTGCAGATGCTTCACATCAAAATGGTACTGTAGAACGCGCTCACAGAACCCTCGCCAACTCAATAAGGACCATGCTTAGTGGAGCAAACGCTCCTATCAAGTTTTGGCCCTTCACATTTTATCATGCTTTACGCTTGTCTAATGCCTTCCCTGAAGGTCAACAGCACCATTCACCCTTGGAATTGGCAACTGGTACAAAAGAGAATCTCACTGACTTCATGACCTTTGCTTGGTTGTAGAGTTTGGGTCAGACCCCCAGGCAAGAAATCAGTCAAGCTCAAACCCAATGCCAGGAAAGGCATCTTTCTAGGTTTTGTACCATACACCACCAGAAACATTCTTTGGTATGATACAGAAACACATCGTGTCAAAATTGCCACTCATGTCAGGTTTGATGAAGGCATGAATGATCTACCTCTTTCTGACCTACCTACCAATGTCAAGCACCTACTCAGAACTGATGGCAACCAACCTCTTCCACCAGAACCCACTGAAGTCTCCTCCAGTGATTTCCAATTCTCCATCTCACCATTTGCCAACCTAACCAACCTCAGGCTTGCAGTCATGGCCTCCTGCACTGACAAAGCTTTTGGGTTAAAAATTGCAAATGATTCCCTCCTTGGAAGAGCCTATGTCACTGATATCCTCCCCAAGAGCCCTGCATCAAAGCTTTACTCCTCTCATAAGAAGTCCCTTTCCAAGCTCCGTGGTGCTTATATTTTTATCTATCAATCACAATTGTGTGTTCACTGCTGCTGATGTCACTACAGCTCTGCTTGAATCACACAATCAAGGGGTGAGGGATTCTATAGATACACCCATCACTTTTGCACTTGAATCCAAATTATCTATGAAGGAAGTCCGCAAACATGCTAACGAATATGGTTTGTTTGCCCCTAATACTTCCTGGAAGGAACCCACTGATGAAGAAGACCAACCATTTTTGGACCGCATTTCACCCATCCAAACTATGAAGCACATTGGCGCCAAATACAAGAAGCTCATCCAATCCAGGATCAACCAGGTTGACACCACTGAAGCACTCCATGTCTCCATCCAAAACCACCTGGCACCAACTGAAGATGATACAGCGTTTGTTATTCCTACTATTGACATTGCTTCACTTAGAGCCATCACAAAGCTCCACAAGGCTGGAAACCACAATTTACCCCTTGATGCAGATTCACTACCAACTGAGAACATTGAACTCTTAATCAAGGTCATCAATTCCAAAGAGACCACAGCAGAAGAACAAGCCCTAGGTCATTTCACTTGAAGGAACCTCAAGTTGTTATCTACATGGAATGAATGGAAAGCTGGAGAACGAAAACAGCTTGATCAGTTTGAAGATTTGGAAATGTTTGGATCACCAATTCCATATCCCAAAGATCCAGAAGCCATTATTCTCAGACCTCATTGGCAATACAGTGTCAAAAGGAATGGTGTAAGAAGAGCCAGGCAATGTTGTAATGGAAGCAACTATGCAGCCCCCACCCTACATGCCATTGCCATGTCATATTCCTCTTGTGTTCAACATCCCATCCAAAGATTATTTTTTGCCATTGCAGCCAGCCTCAATCTCAAGGTATTTGCTGCAGATGCCCAAGACGCATTCGGATACAGCCCTGGTCCTGAGATCCCAAACTTTATGACTATAGATGACGCTTATGCAGACTGGTACAAGCACAAACACGGCAAAGATATAGACAGAAGATTGGTGCTCCCTGTTCTCTGAGCACTCCAAGGCCATTCAGAATCTGGTCGCCTATGGGAGACCCACATCAACAAAATCCTGAAGGGCCCCGAACTGAACTTCAAAACCACCACACATGACAGAACCATTTACACCACTGTTTTTGAAGGCAAAAAAGTCTACATGCTGAGACAAGTTGATGATTTTGCATTAGCTTGCACATCAGAATCCATATCTGACAAGATCTATGACATCATTGGTGAGAAACTGAAACTACCCAAGGAAGATCAAATTCATTTCACCAAATTGGGACTGCTTGAAGATTTCAATGGAATTGATGTCAAACAGACGGCTGACTATATTGAACTGTCATGTGCCAATTACATTGATTGAATTATGAGATTCCATGGTTGGGAAACAGATTCTAAAATGAAGCCACACTGCAAACCATCAGCCCCATTATCAATTGAAGTATTGAGCCAGCTACAATCACATACTGACGGACCCCTAGAAGGCATCAAAGAACATGCTGCATTACAATCCATATCTGGATTCTCCTACAGAACACTTCTTGGTGAAATGATGTTTGCATACGTCAGCTGCAGACCAGATATTGGGTACGCAGTGACACTGATGTCAAAATACAGTTCCAACCCCACTACATTCCATTTTTCCAGCCTGAAGAACATAGCTTGATATCTCAGGACAACCAGATCTTGGGGCATTAGATTCTACAGACCAAATGCTGAACCATCCCTGCCTATAGGGGTGCTATATGACGACTCAATCCAAGATGCATCACTCCCCAAATGCCCTGAAGACATCAAGCAAAGCAAGTTGATGTGCTTTGTTGACGCGACATATGGAAATAATCCAAAACATCGCAGGTCCACCACAGGATATGTTTTCACTTATGCTGGTGGAGCAATCATTTACAGATCCAAGGACCAGTCACTCACTGCACGGAGTTCTATGGAAGCTGAGTTCATGGCGGCTGTCACAGCAGCCAAAACAGCCAGATATCTCAGATCCATACTCAAGGAACTAGGTTTCAGTGCAAGTTGGTCCAACTCCAATCTATGAAGACAATGCGTCAGCAATTGAGATCATCAATGCCCAGAAACCAACTGAAAGGACCAGACATATTGAAATCAGGTTCTTTGCCATCCAAGCATGGAAAGAGAATGGTGAAATCAAAATGATTCATATACCTGGAGTTATCAACCCTGCTGATGATCTAGCCAAACCATTGGGATGGATCTTGCACGCCTGACACGCAAGATACATCATGGGACACTACCCAGGTTAAATCAATCTTGGATGAAAACCGAATGTTCAAACCGAATTGTAAGAACATCCTACTCTGATTCAAACGGACGAAGACGATGATGGCACAACCGAACGTTTGAATCTAATTTGATCCTTCTACGATTGAAACTTTGATTTGACCAAGGTTAAACCATTATGGTAAGATACGAACGAATCGATCTGAAGAAATATACACCGACAGTAATCCAACATATTGTCTAAACCGGCATGTAGATGTTGGATCAAGGGGTGTGTTGTCGGCAAAAAAAATACGGACCTTGTTGGCATCAAATTCGATCAAAACAGCCGATGACAAACGGAACAAAACGATGACTGAGGTGCGTAATATTAACACAACGTAACAGACAACAGAGATACGATTATTTTGATGATCACATCTTAGAATCAAACGCACCTCCACCACTTGGAAATCCTTAAGTGGTAAAAACAATTCCACTTAAGGCTACAAACAAAAGAGGTTAATTCGGTTAGAAACAAGACATCTCCAAAGACCGGATTGATAAGTAAACACTTGGAATCTTTAAGTATACTCAAATGGATCCACTTAACATCCTGTGAGGAAATTACTTATTGCAATCACAAAAATCAATACCGATTTCAAATTGGCCTCATTTATTAATATATCACGAACAAGCATACACCCTATCAAACAAAGACACTTAACCTCATAAATGACCAATACCACCAAATGACTGATACAGTAAGACCAACACCACACTAACACAGAAACAGCAGCGACAGTATCCGTACGATGATGGTAACACATAACCGGGGAAGATCTCTACTACGTAAAATACAGAGAGCCCTGACACAGTAAAAATATGTAAATCTAAGAGCATCTCCACGAGCTCACTTCTCTTTAAATTTTAATTATCCTATCCTTTCGGTCGATTTTTAGAGTAACAACAGGATCCACCACTGAGCACAAGAGGTATGACGATTATTGTCATATAGGGTTACTTTTTTGCGCACATCCATCATTTAAGTCTGATTCTGGACAATTGTCCAATGTTTGGTACAACTGGGAACATTTTCAACTAGGCAAGTTTATCCATGTCAGATTCTGTGCCTGCTTCATCTTGAAGGCCCTTTCCCCCCTGGAAGTTCCATCAGCAGGTTTGAATTAGTGCACGATGGTTACTACGCTTTTACTTGTTGCTTTCTTTCTCTTGACCAAATCTCAAGCAAGAGGGAGAAAACAAACAGACACCGCCATGCATTGGTGAAGCAAGGTGAGTTGCAAAAAAATTATATTTGTTTGACTGCAATGCCATTGAGTCTGAAGTTTCCGTGGTCAGAAACCTTGGTAAGAAAGATCACTACTTTGTCCTCAGAAATAGGGAACGATGGTTCTTTTATTTCTAAGACACAATGGCTGGGTTGGAAAAACAAAAAATGGAATAGATAGTGAAAGCTGGGGAAACCAGTACTGATTTGTAATCCTTCCTGGAACAGTGGTGCAGGTAAGTGAGGATCAGGATTCCATTTTTGAATTGGTGGATTGGAAGTTTTGTACACAACTTTCTCTATTGGTACAACTCCAATGTGATTTATTTTAACATGGTTGATTGTCGTTTCATTTTTGTTTAATCCAGGAATGGCTTATGACAAGAAATAAGCACAAGAATGTCTGGAACGGCATTGCAGGGTTAAAGTGCCTGGAACGGCTTTTGCTGATTGAATTGCCTGGAACGGGGTTTGCACAATGTCTGGAACAGTGTTGAACAGTTAAGTGCCTAGAACGGTGTTATAGATTGAATTGCCTGGAACAGAAAATAAGCACAATGTCTGGAACGGCGTTGCAGGGTTAAGTGTCTGCAATGCTGGTGTTGCAGATTGAATTGCCTGGAACAGAAAATAAGCACAATGGCTGAAACGGCATTGCAGGATTAAGTGTCTGCAACGGCGTTGCAGATTGGATTCACTGGAACAGAAAATAAGCACAATGTCTGGAACAGCATTGCAGGATTAAGTGTCTGCAATGGCGTTGCAGATTGATTTCACTGGAACAGAAAATAAGCAAAATGTCTGGAACGGTGTTGCAGGATTAAGTGTTTGCAATGGCGTTGCAGATTGAATTTCCTGGAACGGAAAATAAGCACAATGTCTGGAACGGCATTGCAGGGTTAAGTGTCTGCAACAGCATTGCAGATTGAAATCCCTGGAACAGAAAATAAGCACAGTGTCTGGAACGGTTAAGTGTCTGCAACAGCATTGCAGATTGAATTGTCTGGAACGGCAATCGTGCCTTCTTCATTTGTAACAAATAATTCTCCTTGTACTTACTTATTTATTTCCGTTTTTAACTATGAGAGCAAGGTGCACACATTCATAAGTAGCGGCAAGTTTAACAATAACGCTTATTAGTAGTGTTTCACACGCCCCCATGCGCCACAAGGAACACGATAGTTGTTGTACTCCTCCAAATCTTCAGGAGATTTCCAACATTTTCCATCAAGATGTAGCCAGTTCACAATGCTCCTCTTCTTTCTGTCTTCTTCCTTCCTTTTCTCTTTGTTTGCTAATTCTTTTAGTTTCGGCTTTTTTTAATTTAAACTGTTTTGTTCCATTCTTCATGAATGAATCCCACTTCTCTTTCATAAATTTGTTTTTCATTTCTTTATGTGGTTTCTTTACCTCGTTGGCTTGTTCTGTGTTCCTTCTATAATCCTCAATAGGGCTAATTGACATTACATTTTTCAAACCTTCCTTCACAATTCCATACCGCGTCATCATAGTCCACCAATCAGTCAACCAAATTGTTGTCAGACAGGGGTGGTTCCCCGAATGAAAATGTATGCATCATTTAATGTGCTTTTTTACTGGCTGCGTCAGCTGGCACCATGGCTTTGCTGGAAAACCATGTCCATCCATTTCCATTTTGCTTCGTTCTTTTGAGTCTGCTTATGGTCCGATGCCAATTGTGTCATAACAGTGTATGTCTGCCTTCCCGTTCAGTGCGGGATAACCACATAGAAGGTAGCACAGAATGATACCCAGACCCCAAATGTGGTTTGTTGCGTAAGTGTCGCCTTTGTCATGGTCCGGGAATAATTTGTAGTGGACTTAGTCCAGTGCCTTTTATTAAATTCCTTTCGTGCCTGGCATAGCGGAGGTACGGATTGGGATTAATGAGACCCCATTAGGTTACTATGTATTATTCATAAGTATGATACGAGGCTCATCTTTACGATCGAAATGACTCATTCTTACGATCAAAGTGACTCTTTCTTACGATCGAAAACAATACTTAACAGTAATCGGAGAATCGATCGTCACTCGCGTTCGCTACTTAGTGATCAAAGAAAGAACACACACAGGAGGCTAGAATAGTATGCTATCTTTATTAAGTGTGCTGTTTTTAAGAAGAGACAGCAGAGGTTCGAAGTGCTGCTCACAAACTTGTTTATCTGCTGTAATCCACAATATATCGTGTTGTATTAGCGGCAACACGATATATCGCGTTGTATCGTGAAATATTCGTGATATACCGCGTTGTATTAGCGGCAACGCGACCTTTAAAGTGCTATCTTGCTCCCCAGCAAGATAAAGCGCATTCTTTTAGATAATTTGATTATTCAACCTTAAACCTTGCTTTGGCTCCCTTGTTGAGACCTATTGTAGAACTACAAGCCTAGGCAGGATCTAACTGGCTGTGCCCTCCTCCACAAGCGATTCCAGCATACCACAACAAGAAGCTATCATGGCAATTCCTCCAGCTCCTCCACCCGTCGAATGAAGAGAGGATCTCTTCCCCACCTTTGACCTTCCACTAGCCACTGTATTGCAAGAGCTGTTTGACACGCCCAAGGAATCTGACAGCATATTGTGTGACGCGCTCAAGAATAGCACCATTCGGACATGGGGCAGATTCTCACTAATACATGATTTTGAGGATCTTACATATCTCGTCAGAGGTTAACCCAAGCAGCTGCCCAGATATGTGCACCAGGAACTTCGCCTATGTCTCGCTTACGGTAACCACCTGGAGGAACAGGGAAAGGACCCATCAGATCATAGCCTGTATACCAGGCAAGCTTTCAGGGCCTATTCGCGCTCTGCACTCGCATCTGCCAAGTACTCTGCTGTTAACTGGACCAGCACCCTGACCACCTCCTCTGGTACCAAGTCACCCGATCAACTTAGGTATGAATCTTGGACGAGAAAAACGCGGGATGAAACCACATTCACCGTGCTGAACAACAATGCCAGATTTGAGCACTGGCTTGTAAAGTTCAAAGCTAAGCTTGCCTCTAATGACATTGACACCGCTACATTTCTTGATCCAAACTGGTCACCCCAGCACCCCATTGGATACAAAGCTGCGCTACATACCAAGCAGTGTGCTTTCTTCTGGACACTGCTTTTACATGTATTCCAAAGCAACCTATCTTCATCCTGTGTGTTAAGCCATACTGGCACCGGCGACGGGTGGCAAGCATACTTTGACTTTGTACGGTTACACAACCAGTCCAAGTCCAAGGTGTATGACACTGCCATTGCCATGCAGGACCTACTGAATATGGACTTGCTTGGCTGGAAGGACTCCAAGGTGAAATTCATCACCACATGGCTTCTCAAAATTGGAACACCTGAACAAGTTACGTCCTCCCTCTCAGCCACTTGAGTATGACAGTATCCGAACCCATCTATGCAAGGCATGCAGGAGTAACTACCAGCTGAACTAACAGTTTGCCAAAGTTGCTGACCCCAATGAAGCACATGATCTTCAAGCGTTTCGTCAAAATGAAGCCAAGGCAACCAGTGATATCAAAACCACTCTTTTATTAGAAGCTGCAAGGCTAGACTCCCAAGACACACTGTCACAGTCCTAGTGGCCGTCTCACCGTCAAGGCCAATATACACAACTGCAAATCAACTGCACAGACTTGCTCTATGGTCACCAATGATACCAGCTACTATTCACTTCCATTAGACTTCCATGGGGATTTCCAGGACTATGTCGCCTATTGCGCCGGACGTACCCCAGATTCTAGCCCCAGGCTGCCTGAACTTGTATGGTAAACACTGTCCAAGCCTGGCATGAAAGCATGGCTGAACTTTCCAGCAGAAGACAAGAAAAAGATGGTTGCGTGTCTACGTCCTGACCTATTGACAGAACGAGCCCCTGACCCTAACAGCTCCAAACCCATAAGTCCTCATGCTTACGAACACTCTATAGCACCCGATCAGGACACTAGTGCCACCTCTTTTCTTCCCCTAGATGCTGAGTCCGATCTTTTGGATGCTTTCCATACCACCCTTGGCGTCTACAAGGCAGCCTCCCAGTGAGACAGTCGGCCTCTCAAGTCTTCTATCTCACCAGCCCATCCTGCCAGATTCCTTGCTGAACAATCCCAATATCCTATATAAGAAGGATGGCAACACCTATGTACCTGTTGGAAGCTCTTCCTTGTCTGCGAAATTTCACCATTTGTCAGTGCCTGACGACACGCCTCTTCCCTCTGATGATACCCCTACCACGGTATATCACTCCAACAAAAGCAATGTCTCCACCCCAGGTTATGCCATGGTTGACCGTGGTGCCCATGGTTGTATCATAGGCAATGATGCATGTTTAGTCTCCAAGGATATTCCACCGCAATAAGTTAATGTTACCGGCATCAACAATCACCAAATCCAGAATATTCCAATTGCAACACGTGGTGCCTATTCTGTTTCCAATCGGGGCCCTGTCATTGTTATATTGCATGAATGTGCCTACACCGGATGGTTCCCATCCATTCTATCGTCTGGCCAGATGGAAGCCTACTCTTCCAAGGTCAATGATACATCTATCAAGGCTGGGGGTACACAAGTCATTACTACTACAGACGGCCATGTATTTCCACTTAGTATATGTCATGGCCTGCCATATCTTGCCATGCGCAAATACACTAGTGAAGAATATGCCCAGCTTCCTCATGTCATCATGACCAGTGACAAGCATTGGGATCCATCCATACTGGATAACGCGTTTACCCCACAGGATGATACTTTCCTTCAGAAATATCAACCTACACCACACCAGCTTCCATATCCTGACTACAATGAGTTTGGTGAACATCGAGGCAATGCACCGGAGCCCACATCACATGTTACCTCCTTTGCTTCCCATAGCTCACCCATTCCTGTCCTTCAATTGTTAGATACCCTAGACACCTCCTTCTGGCTCAGCCCCACCAATTTCATTCACCAAGAAATACTGGCCAGATGCTCTGTCAGCTCGCAGTCCGACCTTCTCTCTGCTATGCCACATGTTCAATCCTTGACTGACACGGATTATCTTTCCTTGAAGCCATTCTTTGCCTGGATATCCACCAATCATATCAAGGCTACATTTGCCAATTCCACTCAGTATGGTTCCCTGGCTGTCAGCCCAGATGGCAACATCTTCAAACGATTTCAATCTCCCCAGCCAGCCATCAATGTATGCCATTTACACGATGATAATCTCTCTGATGTTATCTACTCTGACACCCCTGCAGTCAATGGTGGCTCTAAACTTGCTCAGATTTTCTTTGGCAGAAAGCCCCACATTATTCATGTTGAGAAAATGAGAACCACTGCTGACTTCCTTTCATTTTCCAAAACTTTGTTCGCAAATGGGGTAGACCTCTCCAACTGCTTTGTGATCATGGTGGTTCCTATCAATCCAGTAAGAGTGTACTGGATTATCTCAAAATGCTTTGGATTGGTTTATGGCAAAGTGAACCCTGCCATCAACACCAAAACCTATTTGAACACAGGTATCAAACCTTCAAACAAGTTGTCAATCGCATCATGGACCGAATTGGCATTCCACCACACCTGTGACTTCTCTGCATGACATATATTGCAGGCCTGCTCAACCATTTGTCTGATCCTACCCTCTCAGACAAACAACCTATCTTTGTTGCCTCAGGCGTTCTGGGTGACATCAGTGCTTATACCAGTTTCTTCTGGTTTGAACCTGTCTACTACAAGACTCTGGATACCCAGTTTGGCTCACAGACCACTGAATGCCTTGGTCATTTTGTTGGTCTTGCTGAGCATGTTGGCAATGGTCTCTGCTTCAAAATTTGGGATCCCATTACCAATAAACTTCTTGATTGCTCTGGTGTTTGAACCGCCCTGCGCCCAGTACATCACAACAAGCGTGCCGGCCTGTTCACTGACGATAGTTTCATTGCATGGAGAAAAGTCCAAGGATGATGCTATCATCCCAAGCTCTTTTGGTGATAGCCCCTCTCACCATCAGACCCCCCAGCCTGATCCTAGCCCTGTATCTCAACCAAATTCTGTTTTCCCTTGCGTGGTTCCCAAGCCATCTTTACCTAGTTTCCTTTATTCCAAGGTTCCTAATAGTCCAAGCTATGCACCTTCTCCAATCCCTGCCAACTATGGGGAGATTTTTGATGCCCCCCCAACCTACCACATCTTCAGCAAAACCCCTGCAGGCATTCCTCTCACTGAAGATGATTTTGGTCCTCCCGAGCTAGCATATTTTGATGTTAGTGAAGCCCAGCCTCCTACCAACCAATCCTGCTACTCCATCTATAGGTCCATCGGAGGTAGTTGTTACTGATGAAGAAGGCAATGCCCAAATTGATGATGCTGGCGAGCCCATCACCATCCCTGCCATCCCCGTAGATGACCTACAGGCCTACTAGGATCTAACTGGCTGTGCCCTCGGTAGCTAGAATAGATCCGGTCAAGCCTAGCTTGATCGTAGTGGAATCAGAGAAATATTAGAACCAACAGACCGGCACCTCAACCGGCCTGCAGCTACAGCTCTCATTGCTCTTCTTTGCCTTTGGACTGAGTCAGCTCAACGACCGTTTCAGAAGGAAATTAACACCTTTATCCAAACTGCGGCAGTTTTGGCTTCCTTGAATCTTCCTTTTCTGCTGTTCAGTCTTGTTCTTACAGCATTTGTCTGCTTGCATCCATCAAGGATTGTGAGTACAAAATGTCCATTTCTGTCGCATAGACAGTCATGCCCTGTTTCAAAATGGTACAAAAAAGGATTGAGGTCTTCCCTTTGTACTTCATCCGTACGTTCCTTGTACTTATTGCCCATTACAGGAAACCTTTTGTCTGTGGAGCAGTGAATTTCTCTTCAGTCTTTGTGCGCCATTTGTTCAACCAAAGCGTTGTCAGACAGAGACGGTTCCTGAGGTTACAATGTATGCATTGTTTTATGTGCTTTCTGGCCTTTGGTGTTAGATTACACCATTCCTTTGCTGGGAAAGTATGACCATCCCATTGCAGTCTCTCTAGTTCTCCGGATTGTACTTCTTGTCCAATACCCAGGTTGTTGTAGCACTGTATGTCCTCCGTTCCTTTCAATGCAGGATAACTGCATAAAATGTACGCCAGAATGATACCCATAGCCCACACGTGGTCCATGCTATCAGTGTCGCCCTCCTCATAGAAGGGAAATACTTCCTCTGGTACATACTTGAAGCATTGTTTCCAAATCTCCAAAGCTTCTTCTTCGTCAAAATGTCCTTTTTTGCTGTTGAGTCTTGCTCTCACATCCTTGATCTTGTTGCATCCATTAAGGATTGTGAGTACCAAGTGTCCTGTTTTGGGCACATAGGGCATCAAACTCAGTTTCAAAATGATATAAGAGTGGGTTCCCCTTGTTGTTTTGGTCACCGTCATTGAGCTCATCATTTTGTTTCCTGTACTCCGCGGAAAGAAAAGGAAACCATGGCTTCAAAATTGTCCTCTTGTACGCTGAATCTGTTTTGTTTTCCATTTTCTTCTTATTTCTAAGTTTGGACATTTGGCAACTATCTTACAAGTACTTGCCATAATCAAACCAAGAGTCATAAAGTTGGTGGAGTGTGCCTGCGGTGTTGACTTTTGGGCTATGTATTTTGTCCCAAATGCACCAAATACTACCGGTACATACCAGCAGCAGCACAGGACACACCAATTGTATCATTCAAAAACAGACTGACTTTAATTAGTCTAGCTTTAATTGTGTGGTACAACAGGTTGATATTGATGACACTGTGGCAAGTGGATTGAGTCCTCCATCACCAGTGACAATGACCACTGAAAAAAGGACAGACTATCACATACGTAGTACCTTTTGTAGAACCGTACTCAGACCCAGTACCTATTTTTTGCACCTATTCATATCCAGGATCTTTGATGAATTAAAAATTCATAACACATAGAGTATCAGTGATTTGCATATCAATGTTCTTTGATAGTGAATCACATACAATCATTTGAACTATGATCATGGTTCAATATCAAAACATGCATTTTATTTCCACTGAAAAAGTATCTAGCACCTCCTGGCCCTTCTTACTACTATTTCAGATCATGATGATGTCCACCAGGCTCCTCAATGAACTAAAAAATCATAAAGAATAAATAAAGTTTGAGTTACACACCATTTTTGTTGCACTGTCCATTCCATCCATCCTATGAACAATGTTCATGGTGAAACGTCAGGTAATGTACTATGTTATGTGACGTAGTACTAGCAAACTGACTATTGGCAACCCATTGTTATTTCTCTGAATGCAGTAAAATAAATCCACTAGAACTCATTACTTCTTGCCCACATACCAAACATTGTTGGTTTATTTCATGACATTATTGTTTCATGATAGTGTATCTTCTTGTGCATAATAGGAAAAGAACGGACAGTACTAGTAGAATATGAAAAAATGAAATACTTCATCACTAACAAATGCATTGTAGTGGATATGATTTATGGTTCTTTTTAACACCAACAACAGAAGAGCAAGCTGATGATTGTGGATATCAATAATATATATAAAAATTAAAGAAGGAGTGGTGATGCTCCATTGTTGATCAAAACAGATATGACATTACTGATTTGGTACGTGATTTTTGCAGGCACTTGCATTTCATTTGTAAGGTCAACCAAAAGGGGAGCAGTACTACAATCAGTTTGCAGTTTTGGCATTCTTTATTGTGTTCTAAGGTGCCTGGCCCTCGTGTATTAGCTGATACACCATTTGATTTCAATAACTTGGACAACTTGGTGTACTGCAGTGTATTCAACCGGACAGGGTTGTAAGGGAACCAAGTTGCGCGTGAGACTTTTGTGCCATCTGGTAGTTTCTTGTACACCATGTATCCAGGGTAAATAGGAAAATAACCCTTCATATTAGATGCATAACTCTTCACTACACCAGTTCCAGGAATATCCATGATTGTAACCTCACTATCAATTGCGAAACAAGGATACTCAATCTGAGGATCAAGTTCTGACAACAACACCTTGACATTGCCAGAGGAATTTTTTGTCACTCCGCTGGGTACAGGACGAGGAACTTGCAGAAGGTATCCTAGATCTACAACATGTCCCAGGTTCAGAGAAAGCTTCCTCTCCTTGTGCTTGGCATCTCCATTCAATTCCTCTGACGCTGTCTTCTTACATTTGTGACTAGGGCAAAGGAACAATTTCTTTCCCTTTCTCTTTGTGGCTGGGTTGTCTTGGATTCCATTAGGGTTGGCGGGCTGTTCCTTCTTGTTTCTTTCCTCCTCTTGTTCAGGCTCATGTACGAATCCAGGTTCAACACTTTCCAACTGTGGGTTGATTGTTGATTTCTCTTTCCCAGGAAATTGAAAGAATGATTTCACTCCACTGAGCCCTGTGTTAGTGAACACTAGTCATTGGACAGAATATGTGGCGTTGTCTTCAATAAATGTAGCAAATTGTTCCCTTGCTTCTCAAGGAAGTCCCACTTTGCAATGTCGACTGCATTGTGACGTTGAATTCTTGGTGCATTGTTTTCTTCAAAACTTGCATCAAAGAATCATCATCAGAATGTAAATTCTTTTCATCCTCTCCTGATACAAAGCTTACTTCCAAGTTTGCTTCCAAGACATATCTTTTCTTCTCAAATAGGGCACACAGAAATTCCTTAGTCAAAGGAACAAACAATTGCCCTCCAACCGGTAGATAATTGTAATTTGTGAGAAATTGCAGGGACCTCGACAACCAGAGAGTAGCATTTCTGGTTGCGTGATAAAAATATCACGGAATACGAATCTCATATGTTCCCAGATCAATCAGTTGTCCAGTGTGTACTTGCAGTTCTCATCAAAATTAAGGAACCTTGTAACGGATAAACTGCCCTTCTCTTTCCCAAGGAGGTAAGTCTCTCTACACTCTTCACCTCTTAGAAGATCTGGTGGAGTCCCTTCTTCAAATTAAATGGATTGAGCTTCATCTGTGGTGAAAATGAATAACCAATCTTTGCAGTAAGGTTTGCCAGGGTTGGAGTTGGACAATGATTGGCGCTCCGCTTTCAAATATTCGTCCATCTTCTTGTGTGCAGTGTCAACATCAAGAGATTTTTCTTCTTTGTTGTCCATTACTTTTGAAACCATAATCCGAGTAGCCGGGACACGTATACCGTTAGGACCACGTGACAACCGAGTTGTTAGAACACTGTCAAGCAACTCTTTGCACACAAGATTCAACCCTTCAATTTCTTTCTGCATCAAAAGAACAATGTCACCCCAAGACAAACTCAGGATGTAATGTTGCAACAATGTCTTCATGTGTTGTTCATCTTCCGGAACCAACTTCTCAACAAATACGTCCCATTGCGTAAACAACTTCTCAGTAGAAAGAGTCACAAAGTTTTCGAGAAGTCAACAACTACTCTGTAACACTTGTTCAAAGTTTTCCAGTGCTCCATAACCTTTGAAAAATGAAGAGGAGATACTAACAGTTTAAATCAAATTTTCCCAATCAAATTGTCCACTCCTGGTATTTTGTACCGTCCAACCAGAAATGAAGACTGATACAGATTTGGCAATAGTTCCTTGTACAAATTGTCATGAAGGAATGACTCATCAGCAAAGTGGTCCAGGCTGACTTCTTGAAAATTCATACCTTCTCTTGTTGGAAGTGTACCCACAAATGCGTGAGGACATTTTGAAACGCAAGATATCTCTTTGACACATTGGATGGCCAATCCAACTTGAGGTATTTTTGGGAATCTGTAGAAGGGACTAACTCTACTGCTGGTGCACCTTCTCTTTTTGGTCCACATGAAACTTCCTTCCCCCAAATTTGATTCATAATTTGGTCCATTTGTTCAAAGGAGTAACTTGCTGAAAGAAAATTTTGAAGTGCATGGTGAAACGAAAGACCATCAAAGAAAGAGGCCATCTGGCAGGTGTATTGTTTGCCTTTGTTGATGTCATCTTGAAATCATTGATGAAAATACGGACTTTGTCATCAGTGCAAGGGGCCAGTGGGAATTCAACACAACGTA
This sequence comes from Pseudo-nitzschia multiseries, assembly GCA_037355745.1. Lineage (NCBI taxonomy): Eukaryota > Bacillariophyta > Bacillariophyceae > Bacillariales > Bacillariaceae > Pseudo-nitzschia > Pseudo-nitzschia multiseries. Next base: position 4,932,716 of record CM074784.1, on the reverse strand, counting down.
TGTACAACCAAAGAAGGCTTAAATAGACTTTCATGTACTTCAGTATTGTGTCATAGTTAACAACATTCGCCAACCAAACAGTGTGCAATTTGCCTTTGGCTACTTTGTCTTCTCCTTTGATGTGGGTGTACTTTGTTATACCTGCTGTACTAGTATCATTGATTTCAATAACAGAGTTGAGCGCTCTCTGGAAGGCGTTCCATTTATCTTTCATGTTATAGCCGTTGAAATGGGTTGTCAGCTCCTTTGGATCCAAGATGCAGACCTTCTTTATCAACTGTGCACCAGAGTCACACAGGAAAAAATTTAACATCACGTCAACAACCCTTGGTATAGGACCCAATGATGGCTTTTCACCCATTCTCGTCTGGCTGAAGACAGGACGGGTTCCCAAAGAAAAGAGTTTGGTGATGGTGAAAATTAATTAATATACGTATTTAAGTAACTTTAACCACCAAAGGTGGATCTAAACTACTCAGTCTGTATCCAGACTTTAATGTCGCCTCAATCGAAGAGAGTTTAAGCCCCAAGTTGTAGAACGACAAATTTGTCAAACGAATCCTGAAAGCAAGCAGGGAGAGTACAAGTGAAAACTGTTGAAGGATATCAGTAGCATAATCCGACAAACAGGTAGGAGGAAGGATGAAATATTGGGAGCAGCACAGGGTGCAGAGGTGGGTAACTAGGGGAAGAACTAGGAAGGGCACCGGGTGGAGCAACCCTGGGAGACAGTGGGAGCAGCGCTGGGGGCAGCATTGCCAGGAGCCAAACTTGATGCAGCTCGAGGAGTATCACGAGGGGCAGAACCTGGTGAGACTGAAAGCAGCTCAGGGTGCAGAACCTGGCGAGACACTGGGAGCAGCACTTGGGGAAACACTGTAACAATGTAGGCTGCACTGGAGGAGACACTGGGAAAAGCATGGGGGAAAGCGCTGGGTGAAAAGTGTGGCCCATCCGTTAGGATCCATTCAGCCAAGCCCTCATCAAGGCAGCCTCCTGGCGATACGGCTGCTGGGAAGGGAGAGGGACTGCATAGTGTCTCCTGGCAAGCTGGATGGTCGCAAGCCATTGACGCTTGGCAGGAAGAGTGTAACCACGGAGCACTTGGAGGGGGATCTGGAGGAGGGAGTGAGATTGAGGCAGAGCACCAGCTAAGCCAATGGCCAATTCAGATGAGATGGAATCATTGAGAGATTGGTGTTGTTCTGATTCAAGCAACCCTCCAGTGCCATGGAGCCATTGGTTTCGGTACGTCCAGAGATCCCAACAGGTGAGGAAAAATTGATGAATTACTGCAGTGGCCCATCGATGAGGAGAGCGTTTGCTACCAATCGAAGAATAATAGGCAGCCTGAATCTGATGCCAGAGGGGTGTCCACCTCCCAAGGAACCAGTTGTGCCAGCCAATCCGACGCTGAGCCCTTATGGCGGATGCAATATCAGGGGAGTAGGAGGTAGGGTGGATACGCCTACCTTGACGAACCCTAGTGGTGACATCCACAATGGCGAGAGCCAGTGAAGGGGCTGTAAGCTCAGAAGTAAGGCGCTGTTGCAAAGGGCCCCGAAAGGAAGACAAGCAGTGCTGGACAGCCCCGGGGTCGGCACATGAAAGAACGTGGGAAACCTTTTCCTCATCTTGGGCACACAGAGGGCATCGAGAGTGATCCTGGTGCTGGTAATGAAGTAACTGATTGCCAACACCAATACAACCCGAAGCAAACTTGACAAACCACCGTTGCATACCAGGAGGGAGGCGCTTGAAAGCAGAGTGATGGGCACACCAATGGATAGAATCGGAGACGTGTGGTGGAATGGAGATGTCGTGGTGAGTGTGCCAATAGTAAAGAAGTGGAGGACCCGAAATAAGAATGTGCAAGGCATCTCTGTCAAAGCGAGAGCATTTGAGACCCTGCTGTGAGAGAGCCCAGGGCTCAAACACAAGACGGGGATAGTGGTAAGGAGAAGAACGATTCATGGATAGAAATGCCTTGGCCATGCCATCAACTTGATGATTGCGAAGCGCCCACCAGTCAAGAGAGAGACCCTCTTGATGACCCCGAACCCACTTGAAGGTGACAGTGATGGGAAGAGCAGAGAGCATATTGCGAATGACATAGACATAGTCAAAAGATTTCTGAGAGATAGACAAGGGCCAGGTTCCCTGAGCCTGTTGAAGGGCCGTATCCCCTGTCAAGGGCAATGGTGAGTAAGCCGGAGGGTACATCATAGAGGTCCACCAGAGCCATACAGCAGGTGAGGACACCAATGATGCCAGCCAATTCACTCCGGTAGGAAGACTGATCTTCAGGGGAGCCACTGACAAGGTTAGATCCAGTGAGGAACAAGGAGGGAGACTTGGTGAAGGTGTTGGGGGAGAGGATGAAGGAAGATGTACCGCAGAGGAGAGCGGGATCATAAGAGCCGTCACAGACAGCGCTGGCAGAGCCACGCAGAATGGCATCGGCAAGAGCCTGGCATCCATCCTGGGGAAGGGAGTATTGATGGAGAAGGACGCGGGGACAACCGCAGAGAGCATCAAATGCATCCTCTGGGGTGGCAGGAAGACGCTGAAAAGGATCGTAGGTCAAGGGGTCTTCGTCTGGTGGATGAGAGATAAAGGAGGATTGACCGACAATCCTGGAACACATTCCCACTGGAAAGGAGGGATACAATAGTGTCTGCACTGGTAGGTTTAGCACAAAGGATGGTAGTGTTAAAGCTATAACGACCTCGGCCTTGCGAAGAACCGACCCTCCAACCAGTGGGGCATTTGAAGAAGAGCCGGTCAGTAGAACGGCAAAAAACCAGGGCCAAACAGAGGAGGACTCGGTTGACAGCCAATGCCCCAGGTGAAAGGAGGGGTGGAAAGCTCGGTCCGAAGGCAAAGCCAACGGGGGTAAGAAGGATTTCCGAAGGGCACGTTGCCAAAGCTGAAGGGCTGGAAGATGCCACGGAGGGGGGCATCGGGGCCAGTCAAGGTGAGCGCGAAGATGGTTGGAGGACTGCAGCTGGAAGGCCATAGGAGAAAGCCGTGTGCCATCTGCAGTGCAGATATCAGCAAGGGAGATAGCCTGGAGAGACATCCTGATGACATTCAGAAGAGACAGGTCGGCGCCCCGAAAGCCAGCAGTGACAAAAGCTTGCATGAGGTAGCAGTCATTCACTCTAAGCAGAGGAAGTGTAGGAAAGTCTTCCACCATACTCACAGGGTGCATAGGAAAGAAATGCCACACATGCTTGTACCAGCAGGGAGTGATATAAGAGGCATATGGCTGATAGGGGGTAATACCTAGATGAAAAGGGATCCCCAGTTCAAGCCGAAAGGCTTCAGCTGTAAGCCTAAGGATATGGCCTGTCTGGGAACCACGGACAGATTCCTGAAGCAGGGTGGCAATGTGGCTGAATTCCTGGAGAAGGAAAGGGTGAACGAAACCAAAGCCTTGATACAAAGATGGACCATAGAAGACCTTGCGAGGAAAGTTGCGAGACATGCCTGCCTTGTTGAGCACGGGGACCAGAGTTGGGTGGAGAATTTGGTTCCAGGTAGAAGCGCTGAGCTGAGTGACGGGCATGGGGTATTCAAAAGACTTCATAAATGAGTACTTGAAGGTGTAGAGGGAGGTGTTCTTCTCGCACATGGAGGACCTCATTTGAGATCCAAAGGACTGGGACTGGGTCTGCAGGTGATCAACTTGAGCTTCCTCATTGCCGTCCATAGAAATGTAGACACCCAGAGTCTTGTCAGCGTGATCAACCTCAAAACGGTCAAGAGGTGATTGGGCACCAGATTTGTCAGTGATGGTGAAAACGCCGGGCATTTCATCAACAGAACGATAGTCCCAACCAGAACCAGTCCACTTGAAATCTATCAAGTAGCAGAAGGACTTAGCAGGTTCAATAGCGCCACCAGTAGCAATGAGACCACCAGCCCAGCGGTCTAAAGCTGCCTGAAAATCAACAGCCAAAGCCTCACCAGAGGTAGTCGAGGAGGAACCGGCACAAAAAAGATCAGTATCATCCACAAAAGCAAAACCAACCAAGGAGACCAGCTGAAGGGATAGGGAGGTGAGGAGATGAACCCCATGGCCTGCATTCTGCATCATCCGGAAAAGGATGGTAGACACCAGAGCCCACAGAGTTGGGCCAAGACCGTTGCCTTGCCCAATCCCACTGAGAGGAATAGATTCATCACCATACATAGGACCGGACCGGCCAAATCCAGATTTAATGTGATGGGTGGCACGCTGGAGAGTGGAGAGTAGAACCTTGCAAACATGAGCCGGAATCCCAAAGCTTTGGAGGATGAGACTGGCAATGGGATGGGAGATTCGGTCATAGCAGCCCTTGGCATCATTCATTGCAACCGCCCCCGAGCGGCGCTTCTGGCGGAGGACATCACAAATAAGCTTCTTGTTGAGACAAGTGTTGATGGCTTTGTGATGCTTCCGGCTGCCATGTTGGTCAACTGCCACCGCGTTGGCCTGTTCAGCATGAGCGAGAATGCGTTTACCAATCATCTTGTTGTTGATCTGGAACTCAGGAGACATCAGTTGGATGAGTCTCATCTTGTCAACACGGTATTCACCAGGTTTCTTGAAAATTTCAACGTCGGTGATAACCTGCCAAGCAGAGGGCGAGAAGCCAGCAAGCAGAGGAGCAGTCCGCATCAGAGTATCAAAGGAATTCAGCTGAGTGTCCAAGGCAAAAGATTTATGGTGGGCAAAACTGAGGCAAGAAGGCTCACCAGCAGTGCGTTCCTTCTGGCATTTCCAGGCAGCAGCATTGTCAGCAGGGCTAACAGAATAGTCAAAGGGAGCCAAGGACTGAATAGCAGCGGGCACTTGAAGGCAAGTAAGAAATTCAGTCAGGTACTGGTCAGTTCCTGAAGGAGGGACGTAAGTGCCGGCAAGGACATCAGCTGAGGAAGGTCCAGTACCCAAGTAGCCAAAGGCCTGAATGAATGAGGGAGACATGGAGGGAGTGTCAAGGCATTGTTGTTGACGGCAGACATTGGAGGCAGCCATGGCTGGCACCATGGCAGATTGAGACTCCAAGACTTGTTCAGTGCCATCAGAGCCAACAGCAACTGCTTTCAGAACAGCAGGCTTTGAGAGACGACCACGGATAGCGCAAGCAGCGAGCCCTAGATCCCGTTGGAGCCGTTCACGGCGCATGCGTGCCCGAATCTGAGAGGCGCTCTGGTTGTAGGGCTTGCCTTCAGTAAGAAGGGCGTCCACCAAACCTTGGTTGAAGGAGTCTCGTCACGAAGGAGCCAGGACTTTGACAGCACGGTATTGCTTGTAGGCTTGCTTCAAATGGAGGACAGCCGTGGCAAGATCACAGTGTTCACCCTTGTATAAGGAAAGTTTACATGCCAAGCGCTTCACCTTGGTGTGACTGGTGGAGACACCTTGACGAAGCTGCACAATCCGCCTCCAAAAATCTATGGTGTCACGGTAAACCTGAAGCTTGGGGGACCACGGAATCATGCCGGTGCGAAGCCGGCAAAGATGGTGTTCAACAGACAGCCGGATGGAGGCAGAGGTAGCATGGAGGACATCATAGGTAGTGATGAGAGTATCGCGCACAGTGGTATCGCCAGATAAATACAGTGCCACCAGGTGCTCGAGCTTAGTCTGAAGGGGGAACACACCAGCAGTAGCAAAGGCATGTTTTACCCGCTTGAGATAGCGCTGCCGAAGGTGAGGGTGGGAAGATTTCAGGCGAGGAAGAGAGGATCGCACAGGAGGTGGAAGGTATTTGCCCAAGATACTGCCAGTACACACTTCAATCCAGAGCAAGCGATGGTCAGAAACCATACCGTGCTCACCATCAAAAGCACAGTAGCCAGCTCGGATGACATCAACATGCTCAGTAGTCCAAATGGCATCAATGGGAGTCCTGGTAGTATTTCGATTGTGGGTGGCAGGCGGGGAAATTGAAGGGTGGGTAGTTAAGATGGCATCCTTGAAGCCGAGTGCTGTGAGCTCAGAGGAGAGACCGTCAGACCGGACATCAGAATTATGGTCAATCCCTAAGACGACGGAGTCACTTGCCTCTAGGCAAGCCTGAAGGGCAGCTGTGAGGTCACGTCGAAAGAGAATGCGTGGGTTGGGACAGCGAAGATCCTCCTCAGCCTGGAAGTAGCGACAGTGTTGGTTCCAAACAGAGCCAAGATCCCTGTCATTTTCGACAGGGCAGTAGGCAGAAAAGATGGTAACCGTAGCTTGAGCCCTTCCCTGAAACCGAACGAAAGTCCATCGGCCAAGCCCCGATGGATCAGCACCGTGGGCAAGCTTGTGAGAATGAAAGAGCCGGTCAATAGTAAACCCCATACCACCAGGGATGCGCCACGTGCCAGTGGAAGCCTCATGCTGGTTGCTAGCAAGGAAGGTGAAGCTGGAAGGGTAGGCCTGTTTGATGCGAGAGTGAAAGAGGTCACAAAGGGGGAGCTGAGGTTCATTCAGACAATGCTCTGCGTAGAGAGCAACCCCAGCTTTACTTTGAGCAACACGCCGAGAGTTGTGACGGGAGCGAGACATGAAGGCTGACTTCCGCTGGGGACCAATATTTTGGAAGGTGATGAGGGTAGAGTTTGAGGACGGGGACTGGGGAAAAGGATGGCCAAAATCATCAGAATCTGTAGTCACAAGGATGTCCCCATGAAGATTGGATTGGGCGAGACGGGAAGCAGGAGGAGGCAACGAATGGGAAGAAGGACTGGAGGAATCCAGGTGGGGATGAGAGTTGGAGGGCATCCCACAGTGCCCTGAATAAGACAGACTAGCCATGATCAGACGCATACCGTGTCTGTCGCACGGGAGAGGAAGCTTGTGAGGCATAGGTGTGGAACCCGGAAGGCCACAGCAGGTGCTGTGCCAGTAGTGGCAGCACAGGAAGCAGCACGAGGAGAAGAATTGGCACTGGATGCAACTGTGGGTGAAGCGCTGGAAAGCGTGCCCAGGGCACTGCTGGGTGAAGCACTGGGGGGCAAACCAAATGCATTGTCGGAGGAATCACTGGGAGGGGCGCCTGGTGCAGTGCTGGGAGAAGCGCTGGGAGGAACACTGGGTGCAGATCAGGGTGGAACACTAGGAGCACCAGTCGATGCAGCACCGGGTGGGACACTGGAGGCAACCCTGGGTGGAGCACTGGAAAGCAAACCAAATGCATTGCTGGAGGAAGGACTGGGAGTGGCGCCTTGTGCAGTACTAGGAGAAACACTAAGTGCAAATCAAGGTGGAACACTGAGAGCACCAGTGGATGCAGCACTGGGTGGAACACAGGAGGCGACCCGAGGTGAAGCACTGGAAAGCAAACCAAATGCATTACTGGAAGAAGCGCGGGTAGTGTCACCGGATGTAGTGCTAGGAGAAACACTGGGGGCAGAGCAGGGTGAAACACTGGGAGCACCAGGTGACGCAACACTAGGTGAAACACTGGAGGCAACCCGAGGTGAAGCACTGGAAAGCAAACCAAAGGCCTTGCTGGAGGAAGGACCGGAAGTGTCGCCTTGTGCAGTGCTAGGAGAAACACTGGGTGCAGATCAGGGTGAAACACTGGGAGCACCAGTTGATGTGTCACTAGGTGGAACACTGGAGGCAACCCTGGGTGAGGCACTGGAAAGCAAACCAAATGCAATGCCGGAGCAAGCGCTGGGAGTGTCACCTGGTGCAGTGCAAAGAGAAACACTGGATGCAGAGCAGTGTGAAACACTGGGAGCACCAGTTGATGCAGCACTTGGGGGATCACTGGAGGCAACCCGAGGTGGAGCACTGGCAAGCAAACCAAATGCATTGCTGGAGGAAGGACTGGGAGTGTCGCCTTGTGCAGTACTAGGAGAATCACTAAGTGCAACTCAAGGTGGAACACTGAGAGCAACAATGGATGCAGCACTGGGTGGAACACAGGAGGCGACACGTGGTGAAGCACTGGAAAGCAAACCAAATGCATTGCAGAAAGAAGCGCGGGGGTTGTCACCGGATGCAGTGCTATGAGAAACACTGGGGGCAGAACAGTGTGAAACACTGGGAGCACCAGTTGATGCAGCACTTGGGGGATCACTGGAGGCAACCCGTGGTGGAGCACTGGAAAGCAAACCAAATGCATTGCTGGAGGAAGCACGGGGAGTGTAGCCTGGTGCAGTGCTAGGAGAAACACTGGGTGCAGAGCAGGGTGAAACACTGAGAGCACCAGTGGATGCAGCACTGGGTGGAACACAGGAGGCGACACGTGGTGAAGCACTGGAAAGCATACCAAATGCATTGCTGAAAGAAGCGCGGGGGGTGTCACCGGATGCAGTGCTAGGAGAAACACTGGATGCAGAGCAGTGTGAAACACTGGGAGCACCAGTTGATGCAGCACTTGGGGGATCACTGGAGGCAACCCGAGGTGGAGCACTGGCAAGCAAACCAAATGCATTGCTGGAGGAAGGACTGGGAGTGGCGCCTTGTGCAGTACTAGGAGAAACACTAAGTGCAAAACAAGGTGGAACACTGAGAGCAACAATGGATGCAGCACTGGGTGGAACACAGGAGGCAACCCGTGGTGAAGCACTGGAAAGCAAACCAAATGCATTGCTGAAAGAAGCGCGGGGGTTGTCACCGGATGCAGTGCTATGAGAAACACTGGGGGCAGAACAGTGTGAAACACTGGGAGCACCAGTTGATGCAGCACTTGGGGGATCACTGGAGGCAACCCGTGGTGGAGCATTAGAAAGCAAACCAAATGCATTGCTGGAGGAAGCACAGGGAGTGTAGCCTGGTGCAGTGCTAGGAGAAACACTGGGTGCGGAGCAGGGTGAAACACTGAGAGCACCAGTGGATGCAGCACTGGGTGGAACACAGGAGGCAAGCCGAGGTGAGGCACCGGAAAGCAAACCAAATGCATTGCTGAAAGGAGCGCGGGGAGTGTCACTGGATGAAGTGCTAGGAGAAACACTGTGTGCCGAGCAGGGTGAAACACGGGGAGCACCAGGTGACGCAGCACTAGGTGGAACACTGGAGGCAACCCAAGGTGAAGCACTGGAAAGCAAACCAAATGCATTGCCGGAGGAAGCGCTGGGAGTGGCACCTGGTGCAGTGCGAAGAGAAACACTGGATGCAGATCAGTGTGAAACACTGGGAGCACCAGTTGATGCAGCACTGGGGAGATCACTGGGAGTAACCCGAGGTCGAGCACTGGAAAGCAAACCAAATGTATTGCTGGAGGAAGGACTGGGAGTGTCGCCTTATGCAGTGCTAGAAGAAACACTGGGTGCGGACCAGGGTGAAACACTGAGAGCACAAGTGAATGCAGCACTGGGTGGAACACAGGAGGCGACCCGAGGTGAAGCACTGGAAAGCAAACCAAATGCATTGCTGAAAGAAGCGCGGGGGGTGCCACCGGATGCAGTGCTAGGAGAAACACTGGGGGCAGAACAGTGTGAAACACTGGGAGCCCCAGTTGATGCAGCACTTGGTGGGTCACTGGGGGCAAAACGAGGTGGAGCACTAGACAGCAAACCAAATGCATTGCGGGAGGAGGGACTGGGAGTGTCGCCTTGTGCAGGGCTAGAAGAAACACTGGTAGCGGACCAGGGTGAAACACTGAGAGCACCAGTGGATTCAGCACTGGGTGGAACACAGGAGGCGACCCGAGGTGGAGCACTGGAAAGCAAGACAAATGCATGGCAGGAGGAATCACTGGGAGTGGCGCTTGGTGGAGTGCTGGGAGGAACACTGGGTGCATATCAGGGGGAAACACTGGGAGCACCAGTTGATGCAGCACTAGGTGGAACACTGGAGGCAACCCTAGGTGAAGCACTGGAAAGCAAACAAAAAGCCTTGCGGGAGGAAGCATTGGGAGTGGCCCCTGGTGCAGTGCTGGGAGGAACACTGGGTGCATGTCAGGGTGAAACACTGGGGGCACCAGTTGATGCAGCACTAGGTGGAACACTGGAGGCGGCCCTAGGTGAAGCACTGGAAAGCAAGACAAATGCATGGCAGGAGGAAGCACTGGGAGTGGCGCCTGGTGCAGTGCTGAGAGGAACACTGGGTGCATATCAGGGGGAAACACTGCGAGCACCAGTTGATGCAGCACTAGGTGGAACACTGAAGGCAACCCTAGGTGAAGCACTGGAAAGAAAACCAACAGCCTTGCAGGAGGAAGCATTGGGGGTGGCGCCTGGTGCAGTGCTGGGAGGAAAACTAGGTGCATATCAGGGGGGAACACTGGGAGCACCAGTTGATGCAGCACTATGTGGAACACTGGAGGCAACCCTAGGTGAAGCACTGGAAAGCAAACCAACAGCCTTGCAGGAGGAAGAAGTGGGAGTGGCGCCTGGTGCAGCGCTGGGAGGAGCACTGGGTGCATATCAGGGTGAAACACTGGGAGCACCAGTTGATGCAGCACTAGGGGGAGCACTGGAGGCAATCCTGGGGGAAGCACTGGAAAGCAAGACAAATGCATGGCAGGGGGAAGCACAGGGAGTGGCGCCTGGTGCAGTGCTGGGAGGAACACTGTGGGCAGAGCAGGGGGAAACACTGGGAGCACCAGTTGATGCAGCACTAGGTGGAACACTGGAGGCGACCCGAGGTGAAGCACGGGAAAGCAAGACAAATGCATGGCAGGAGGAAGCACTGGGAGTGGCGCCTGGTGCAGTTCTGGGAGGAACACTGTGGGCAGAGCAGGGTGAAACACTGGGAGCACCAGTTGATGCAGCACTAGGTGGAACACGGGAGGCAATCCTGGGGGAAGCACTGGAAAGCAAGCCACATGCATGGCAGGAGGAAGCACTGGGAGTGGCGCCTGGTGCAGTGCTGGGAGGGACACTGGGTGCATATCAGGGTGAAACACTGGGAGCACCAGTTGATGCAGCACTTGGTGGAACACTGGAGGCAACCCTAGGTGGAGCACTGGAAAGCACGCCAACTGCATGGCAGGGAGGAAGCACTGGGAGGTGGCGCCTGGTGCAGTTCTGGGAGGAACACTGGGTGCATGAGCAGGGGGAAACACTGGGAGCACCAGTTGATGCAGCACTAGGTGGAAGCACTGGAGGCAGGCCCTAGGTGAAGCACTGGAAAGCAAGACAAATGCATGGCAGGAGGAAGCACTGGGAGTGGCGCCTGGTGCAGTGCTGGGAGGGAAACTGGGTGCATATCAGGGTGAAACACTGCGAGCACCAGTTGATGCAGCACTGGGTGGAACACTGAAGGCAACCCTAGGTGAAGCACTGGAGAGCAAACCAACAGCCTTGCGGGAGGAAGCATTGGGAGTGACGCCTGGTGCCGTGCTGGGAGGAACACTGGGTGCATATCAGGGGGAACACTGGGAGCACCAGTTGATGCAGCACGAGGAACACTGGAGGCAATCCCGGGGGAAGCACTGGATAGCAAGACAAATGCATGGCAGGAGGAATCACGGGGAGTGGCGCCTGGTGCAGTGCTGGGAGGAACACTGTGGGCAGAGCAGGGTGAGACACTGGAAGCACCAGTTGATGCAGCACTAGGTGGAACACTGGAGGCAACCCGAGGTGAAGCACTGGAAAGCAAGACAAATGCATGGCAGGAGGAAGCATTGGGGGTGGCGCCTGGTGCAGTGCTGGGAGGAAAACTAGGTGCATATCAGGGGGGAACACTGGGAGCACCAGTTGATGCAGCACTATGTGGAACACTGGAGGCAACCCTAGGTGAAGCACTGGAAAGTAAACCAACAGCCTTGCAGGAGGAAGAAGTGGGAGTGGTGCCTGGTGCAGCGCTGGGAGGAGCACTGTGGGCAGAGCAGGGTGAAACACTGGGAGCACCAGTTGATGCAGCACTAGGTGGAGCACTGGAGGCAATCCTGGGGGAAGCACTGGAAAGCAAGCCAACTGCATGGCAGGAGGAAGCACTGGGAGTGGCGCCTGGTGCAGTGCTGGGAGTTGGAGCCGCGCTGGGTGTAACACTGGAGGCAACCTTGGGTGAGGCACTGGGAAGCAGGGCAAATGCGTTGCTGGGGGAAGAACTTGGAATGACACCTGGTGCAGGACGAGGAGAAATGCTATGGGCAGAGCGGGGTGAAACGCTGGGATCACCTGGTGATGCACCACTGAGCGCAGTACTGAGTGTAGTCCTGGGTGAAGCACTGGGGGGCAAGCCAAATGCATGGCTGAAGGAATCACTGGGAAAGTCGCCTGGTGCCGGGCTAGGAGAAACACTGGGTGCAGATCAGGGTGAAACACTGGGAGCACCAGTTGACGCAGCACTAAGTGGAGCACTGGAGGCAACCCTGGGCGAAGCACTGGGAAGCAGGCCAAATGAAATGCTGTGAGAAGCACTTGGAGTGACGCCTGGTGCAGTGCTAGGAGAAACAATGGGTGCAGAGCAGGGTGAAATGGTGGGATCCCTAGGTGGAGCCGCGCTGGGTGTAACAGTGGATGCAACCCTGGGTGAAGAACCGGGAAGCACTCCAAAGGTGTTACGGGGGAGAGCACCTGAAGTAACACCCGGTGCAGGGATAGGAGAAACACGGTGGGGTAGACAAGGCGGGAAGCAGGAGGAGCGGAGGAAGAGGAAGGGTGACTGGGGGATGCAGAGGTGGAATTTGGAGAAGTAGGCATTCCACCAGGCCAGAAGAAAAGGTGCCTAACCATGGTCAGAGGAATACCGTGTCTGTTGCACGGATAGGAGAGAAGCCGGTGCAGAGCTGGTTGAGGCATTGGTATGGCTCAGCTCGCTGATACTGGCGTCGGTGCCGGGAGAAAAAGCTATGGAGGTGAAACCAGAGCGGAGAGGAGAGTTGAGGGCGGTGGGGAGTGTGCTAGCGGGGGACACAATGTCAGCCAAGGCAACGCCTTCAAGAGGGGCAGCAGCCGGAGGGGCACCCAGAACAGAAGTGATGTTGGAAGTGCCGGTTGCAAGAGTAGACATGGACTGGCCATCATCAAAGCTACACCCAGCGCTGTCCTCACGAATCTGAAAAGAGAAGTGCATATCCAGGTCAAAAGTAACAGCGTTGGAAGTGGAGTCAATGGACAGGTCATCATCCACGAGTTCCCAATCACAGACGTCACCACAACCAAAGAAGGGCAGAGCATCCTCCGGCTCCTGGTCCGGTGCAGGGGCATTTTCAACAACCCTTCCTTCAGTGGGATCCCAATGAAAGTCCTCCAACTCAGTGAGACACTCAGTAGAGAACCATTGGCGAACACAAGAGCCATACCGGGCCTCCAGGAAGATAGGAAGAAAGGACAGCATGGCTTGAGCTTCAGCTGAGGTAGTAGTGTTGTACAGGGCCAGGATTTCACCACGGTAGGAGCTGGTGTCAACAGAGAGAAACAGTGGCCATGACCAGTTGTCCCTAGTACGAATTCCCAGAAGAACACGGCGCAAAGTGGTAGCACCCAGGCCCTGACCCAAATCGACAGGAAGATCCAGGTCAACCACACCTAGAACAGAAGCAGTTTCATGGGTCTGGATGAACTTGGCTTGCCGGTGCTTAGCTTGACGAAGGGTCGTCAGCTTGGAAGGGGAAAGGCATCGGTCAGAGGGATTGGTAGCAGTCTCAATGAACTTGTAGAATTTACCATCAGGAAGGGAGGCTATATCAGACGCAGAGCAGCGATTGAACTGAGCCCTCAATAGCTTGACAGTATGAGAACGCTTGGTAGAATCACACAAGATGTGAGCGGCTGGGACAGGAGAGGGGTCAGGGGTTTGTGAATTGTCGAGCCGAATGTTCTTCCGGATGACAGCAATAGGGAAGGCTTGAAACCAAGGATGGGTCTGGAGCAGTGCATTGTAATGATTAAGATCAAAACTCTGCATATAGGAACCGAGCAGGAAACCACAGGTGACAGTAGTGGAGGCTTGAATATGATCGTACTTGAAGTCCATTTCACGGTCCTGGAGGCGCTGAAGGAGAGTGTCAGACAAGAGAGCATCCACTGGGACACTGTGTCCAATATAGAACTGAAGGTGGGGTGCTGCGCGAACCCGGAGCCAGAGGGAAGCAACGTAGAGCTCAAGAGTGCGCCTGTCAGGCAGGGTAGACCAGAGTTTGGGAACGGGCTTAGCCTTGGGGTTAACGCTGGCGCGGGAAGGGAAGACATAGAGGACCAGCTTCCGATCCACTGACCAGAGCAAGCTAAGTGCATCAGTCAGGGACTCCAGCATTTCGTCGTACAAATCACTAGGGCGGGGTGACATCAGCCGGGGGAGAGACAGAGTGAAGTAGGAGCTGTAGGAGCACTTGGTACCTTCGGTGACATCAACCGGAGCGCTGGAATCACTGGAGCAAACCCCACGCCGTTGGAGAAAGTGACCGACAGAAGAAGAAAGGACAGAAGCAGCTCCAACAGAAGGAAAAAAGGAGACAGACCGAGAACCCGGCGCCGGGGTGGAAGATGCAGAGGCAGCTGACGGAGCAGGGGCAGGGGGCTTAGTCTTGAAGAACCAATGAGAGCCAAGAACCCGGTTGGCAGACAGCCACACCAGCCCTTCAGTGCTAGGCAGAAGGTTGCCTTCACAGTACAGGGCATCAAAGCATTCGGGAGACATTTTTGCAAGACCAATGAGACATTTCCTGAGGGCTTGGCCGGGAGGGGATTTGGTCCACGCAGCAGAGCCTTGGAAGCAAGCCGAAGCCAGGGAAACCAGAGACTCCACAGTAGCGGTCCGCCAATCAGAAGCAGCGGGATTGACCAGGGCATACACCAGGGCGACGGAGAGACGGCACACATCATGAATGGATTTCTTGTCACTGCCATCCTTCTTGCTGAAGAAGTGGATAGGACTGGGAGAGGCATTCCAAACCCGGGTCTGCGCTGGAGACTTCCGGAGGCGGTGGATGAAAGATGGGGTAGGGAAACGGCCATCACCATAGAAATGCCACAGGAAGGAAGCAGAGTGGGCCTGATTGGCAGCGGCCAGAGCCTGTTTACGAAGTGCTTGACGATCCAAGCTGGGGGAGGGAGTCAAGGAGGGGGACTGCGGGAGGAGAGACTGTTTAAGAGCTGTAGCAGGGGCGGGGCGAGCGGCAGATGGGGCTGGCTGCTGCAGAGCTGGGGGAGTAAGAACAAGCTGCTTGAGAGCGGGAGGCTGAAGGGGGGGGGGGGGGGACTTAAGGGCTGGCTTCTTAGAATCCGGACGAGGAGCAGGCTTCTTAGCAGACTGAGTAGAGGAGGCCACAGAGGAATCAGAGGAAGAGACAGACATGGAGGTAACAGAGGATTGGCTGGCCGAGGAAGAGGAACAAGCAGACAAAGATGCAGCCTTCCGGGGGCGAAGAGAGGCAGGAGAAGGAGGGGCCTGGGTAGGAGCTGGGGTAGGGGTGGAGGACTTCTTCAGATGGGCGCGCTTGGGGTAGCGAGAGCCAGATGCAGAGGAGCGGGCAGAGGAAGAAGATAGGGAGGGCGTGGACTGGAGTCTTTTCTTGGGGGAAGAAGCAGAGGAGCGGCCCTCACGAGGCTGAGTAGGAGTAGGGGGGTTAGGCATGATGGGAATTGGTGTATAGCGGTGGCTGGGAGAGAGTGATGCGAGAGCCGCAATGCCGATTGTAGTTGCAGACGGTTGGTGAATCCGAGGGATCGGAGTCGATTCGCGTGAGGGTTGTTGCTGCTGGGTGGTGATTGGATGGATAGATCGTCGGTCGGGCGAGAGACGCGGTTGGAAGCAGAGCAGAGGAGAGTCGGGCAGCACGATGCTGGCGGAGGGGGTGATCGATTGGTGGAATCAGAGCAAAACGAATGGAGGCTTTGGCTCGTAATCGAATCAGGGAGCAAATATCAACAGAGATTCGATCGATGGAGTGCTGACGTGTTGGCGGGCGGCGACCGTCGAACGATGTAATGGAGCAGTGGGAAGCAAGCAAGCAAGCAGGAGGGAAGCGATCAAGCAGAAGCGCAGCGGGGACCACGCTGTCGTAGTCGGAGCTTGTGCAGAGCCGCGGATTAGGTGTGGTGACCAGGAGCGACGACCGACGACACCTACGTAGAACCTGTACTAGGGCCAGCGTAGAAAATTATGTGTTGTCGTCCGATCGGCCGACAACCGAAGTGGATCAAACAAAGCACCCAAAGGAGGCAACAGTCAAACAAACTGATAGCCAGAACCGAAGGAGCAGGTCTGAGGAGGTAGAGGGGGGGACCGGTGTTGGTAGAAACAGAGACAAGAGGAGAAGATATTATAAAGGAATTCTGTGTAGAATCCTACGTGTTTTGAGTACTGGAAATTCGGAACGTCAGACAACATTGCGAGACGCGAAGGTGTGAGTTTGGTGATGGTGAAAACCTTATTCATCAACTGGCTAAAGACTGATTCAATGTCCCGACTTACGGCAGAAATCAATTTGTCAGTCAAAATATTGTCAGAGAAGCTGTTAGGACCCTGCTTTTCAAGGCAAGCTTTGACACCTCTTTTCATCTCATCTGTGTGAACCTTGTACTGTGAGTCATCCTCAAACAATTCTAATGATAAAGTACCACTGCCCACATTTGTATCACCACGTGGAGGTATGTTTTGTGGCTGAGAAGAGCCGTTAAGTGCTTCATTGCCCCAAGACGGCGTAGCTTATGCAGCTGTGACTTGCCCTGGTGTTGGAGGCACAACTGCTGGTGGACTAGTGGTCTTTTTTACACCAGGCAGACCTGTTGGTGGAGATTCTAGAGGCGGTCTTCTCTCCTTTCTTTTTGCAACGGATGCCTGTCAAACTGTTTGATACAAACTTCTCTTCTTTTGATTCCCATCTGGTTTTACAGACAATCTTCTCTGCTTTCATTTTCCTGCACCCACTGGACCGGGCGGTGGAGATTTTAGAGCTTTTCAAGATGAACTTGTTGTTTTGGCTGTGGCTGCGGCTGCAGCTTCATTTGCTGGTGGAATAGTGTTGTCTTCTGCGGCTGTGGTTGTGGCTGTGGCTTCATTTGCTGGTGGAAAAGTGTTGTTTTCTGCAGCTGTGGTTGCGGCTGCGGCTGCATTTGTTGGTGGAATAGTGTTGTCTTCTGCGGCTGCAGTTGCGGCTGCAGCTGCATTTGCTCGTGGAATAGTGTTGTCTTCTGCAGCTGCGGTTGCGGCTGTAGCTGCATTTGCTGATGGAATAATGTGCTTTTCCCCAACAACTCCACCAGGCAGTGGAGCTTGTCAAGACATACTTCTTGTCCTACTTGTCATTGGTTCTGGAATTTTTTGATTCACAATTTAGAGAACACCAACATAAAATTGTGTTGAAGCAATCTAAGTTGCTACAATTTGGTAACAGTAACTTGAGGCATAACAAATCAGAGAACACAACAAAACAGACATACAAAGACGGCCCAAACTGATGAAACGAAAAACATATTTGACAAAAGTTTAAACCACAACACCTCAAACAACAACTGAACATCATACAACAATGTAAAAAGATTTTGAGAATTCCCGTCCACTTTAACGGGCAGTAAAATGTAGAACCTGCAACGCCGCTCCAAAAGAAAAGTTTAAAACTGACCAAAACAAAGCGTAACAAAATGAAACATCGATGCACAATTTTGAGATTCGATGCTCTATTTTGAGATTTTAAATTTGAACAAGTTTCAAACAGAAACCCTGCAACATCGTTCCAGTAATGTACTTCTGCAACGCTGTTTCATGATTGTTGACATGAAATGTACAGAAAAGAGTTTCACCCCAGCATAAGTTCTTACTGTCATACATTATTGCTTTCATCATACACCCAGACACACAAGATATTACTATCCTTTGGCTAAGACTATAATGGTGGAACATACCATTGATGGGGTGGGGTACACAATAATATTGGGTTCCGCGCCAGGATTTTGGTCCGCGCCAGGATTTTCTGGAGACCGCATTCCAGTTTGTCAGGCCACGCACAGGCAAACGATAGGCAGGCGTCAGTACAACCCCCCTCAAAAGTGCAACAATACAAAAATAAGTGGTGATACTGAGCTCCTCACGATGCAGTAAATCAAGCCCTTACAACAACTAGTAATTTTAGTAAGGTACAACAGTGTGAATGAAAACTAAAATCCGCATACTCCAAAACAATTCTACCCCCATAAAACTACCGCGCCAAATCAATGAAAACCAAAAGTTGGTAAGTTTCTATTTGTGACTTAGCGGAGAAATAATGGTGGAATAAATTTGCAGACCGGCAGTTCAAGGTACAACAATCAATACACAGAGAACAAATAGCCCAGTGAAAAGTGTATCAGGAAGTGAGCCAACCACAAACACAAATGATAACCAAACAGATACAACCAGTACCACCAGTATCAGCAGCAATGCAATACAGGCAACAAAAGAGCACACTGACAAAAACATTGAAGATTACATTACTGCGTTTGTCAAGGAAATAACGTTCAGGCAAATGAAATTCCCAATAATGATCAAACAAGGTTCACAATACATGAAGACAATTATTACCAAGATTGTAAAATTGAATAATGAAAACAAAGTACCAACAACAATGAACATCCATGCACCAAAGTGGAATGGAATTTTCTGCAGAGCAATAACTACATGTAGGCACAACACTCAGACACCAGCCAGGAAAAATTATAAAGGTAAGAACCGGCAAGAACAACATAGTTCCCAGTATAAACATTTTCAAATTACTAACCATATTGTATTGTTAACACTGATGCTTACTAGACAATAAAAGGAACAAACAGATACTGGGTAGTTTCCCAGGAACAGTTCTAATAATGGAAAACAAAAACACGAACTCTGACAATAAGTACAAATTACACAAAGACTACCGACAAAAAAATACAATGGAATTCCAATCTTTTGTTCAAAAGAATTCTTGGAGCAATGTCCCAAAAACAGACGGACTTCAAACGAAAATTGGTACAAACAACAATCAGTAACATTTTCACCTCAAGGGATGAAGCGTTTGGGCTGCTTTTCCTTGACAACAACTACAAATCCTGGCTAAACACAACAAAGGGCACAATGATAAGAAAGAAATTCACTGACAGTAAGTCAGGAATTAAAGAGGGATGGAGTGAGGAGGGACAAGACCTATACGGATATGTCAAAAGTGAAATAGAAAAACAAAGGAAGGAACAACAGACAAACAATTAAGAGATTGAACTACTTAAAACATACCAACAGCAAAATGGGTATGATACATAACAACGAAATGAGGAAGAAGATACTACAAAGAAAAAAACGGAAGCAAAAATATGACATGATGGGGGACACTCTTGATAAGGAGGACGAGGACTACAAATATTACCTCGCAAACAGAGACAAATTATAAAAGTAAATGGTAGAAACAACACTAGTAAAGTACAGCAGTTAGTAGTTTATTGGTATTTAATGCCGGTTGCCACAATAAATTTGTCTGTTGCTAAAATTGAAAAGTATGAACAAAATGATGGCAAATGCAGATAAAATGCTTTCTTTGTCTTTGTACAAAAATATATTTCTTACATTTTGGTATTCGATATTTGTAGTGTGAGTATTGTGAAATGGGTGTAACAGAATAGATTGCTGGTTATGGAGAAGCTCATACATTTTTGAAGAAATTCGTAATAACGCTACGGCAATACTATTGTACATGGAGGCTATTATTAAAAAAGATGAGTTTTGTGTGGAAAAAAGAACAATCAAATGGAGAATAAATATTATTGGGTAAGCATGAAACAAAGTTGTAGAAAAGAAAGATTGTGAAGCAACCATAATATTGTGGCTGAAACTATCGGTGCGAAAATAGTCCTCCTTGAAATTGTTGCGTGCAAAAATACGTCGTGAATGTTTTGTGATGTGCGCAACAAAACCTTTCGGGATTTTTTAAATACATCGCACAAAATCGACGCAACCATGAGCATCGTTTAAGTGACGTACTGCAAATAACACGAGTTATGAAGATACCAAAAAAACGAGCCGCCACCGATGACAAACATCCTCTGACCCATCTCTTTCTCCTTGGTTAGAGGACGAGACAGCAATGGAGGCAGACATGTACAAAACAAGCCACTACTACCAGGTTTGAATGCCACCATGTTACTCTACTTATTTTTCAACCAGGTCTAGAAAAGCGCCGGTAGCAAACGTACAGACGTACGGACGTTTGGAGCTACACACGAATGAGATAACACACGAATGACTAACAGACAAATAAGCGAGCCGACTCGCTGAATCGCTAACCGTAAGGGTGCGCTCATAGTGCACCAATAGAGGTTTGATACAAGTAATCATCTTACATGAAAAACACTCACAAATCTAAATACTAATACTTGAAATCACTGAATACTACTAGACTTACCTAGTAGACTACACGCGTAAACGTGTTTGTGAAGCAGTAGTAAGCTCACGAGAGCAAAACTAGACAGGAACGGTCGTGATCCTCGAACGAAACTGGATTGTGATCAATTCAACGTTACGATCGAAATGAACGTTACGATCGAACATTGCACCTAAGGTAGATACGTAGACTAAATTTAAATAGAGTACTATATGTAACTACCCCTCCTCCGATTTGGTTGGCACGTGTCAACCCCTCTCTAAAGAAAAATTCGAGGCGCCGAGATTTTTTCTTTAGATAGGGATTGATTCGTGCCAACCAAATCGACTCCGAGTAGTATCGGGGGGGGGGGGGGGAGGAGTTTTCTTTAGGATGCTTCCTTTTTCCGAGGGCTGCCCCCCGATACTACGAGGAGGAGAGCAAGGAGGAGGGGTAGTTAGGTATGTAATACCATGGTCGTAAGGAAGAGCACAAAGGGAAGGAGGGGGGGGGGGGGGGGGGGAGCTTGCTAGCGAGCGTCGATTGCTTGTTGTTGCTGCTGTTGAGGGGGAGGGGGGGGCTTCTTGCTCGCAGTTTCGCGGGGGGACAAGGATACACCTGCTCTTCCCACAGTCCACCGTGTTGTATGTGTGAAAAAGTACTTTAGTACCACTTTTGATACTAAAGTACCAATTTTGGCTCTTCAGTAATTTTTCCGGCTCCGTGTTGAGCAACTCAAAAAGCATTTTATTTGCTCAACACACGAAGTTGTGTGTGAAAATATCCTAAAAATACTTTAGTACCACCACAAAGAGGGTACTAACTCACTGGATTAAGCAGCAGCACTACAAGATTGATTGATTCCTTGACACGACTTGTGTAGAATCTAGTAGAATCCCTACTAGATCCTGGATTTAAAAAGCTTTTTTAGGTTTTCCGCGTACAGTAGGAGCTAGTAGAATCCCTACGACATCCATAGTATATATTCAGCTGTTCTTACCAGTCAAAAGTATTTTTAAGTGTTTTACCCTAAGTAACTTTTCCGGGTGTTGAGCAATACATATGGCAAAACAGCAGCAGCAGTCGCAACAGGGATTTCATTTGATTCCTTCTCATTGTGTAGAATCAAGTAGAATCCCTACTACAACCTTGATTTATTGCTGTTTTCCCCGTTGAAATTCATTATTTCAAAATCAACCACTTTGCAAAAGCAATTTGCAAAAGCAACTCCCCCCCCCCCCCCCCCCCCCGGCCATGGGAATAGACCCTTTTCGCTGCTTCCTATCCTATTACAACAACAAGCAACCCATTCTATTACACTGTAAGTCATTGCCGGTCCTTCGTTTGCTTGGAGGGGAAGATGTTCAGGCTGCTGCAGTTGCCGTTGTCGTTGTCATTGTGGGCATTTGTTTATTCCTACCATACGGTATCTAACGGCACTCTTCTTTTTTTTTGCTTTTGACCATGGGAATATCCCCTTCTTTCCAGCAACCATGGTTTGACCTACTATTCCACCTCGAAAGAACAAGGCTCCAGCTCCCTAGAATCAATCTTCTGCTCCAGCCCAAGATCTTCTGACTTGGTGGTCTTGGTCATTTACGAACAAAATGAACTTGGATTCGGTCATCTATCGACGCAACAGCAACAGCAACAACAACAACCCAAAGCTGGTCTGTAGCAGCCAGGAATTCTCAACGAACGCAACAACCTCTCGCTTCACGGCGTCTGCCTGCTGCTCCAATCTAGGGGAATGGTGTATTCACGGCGTGCAAACTACTACGTGCTGTTGCTGCTACTCTCCCCCCGACATCCGAACTACAAGCACTGTGCTGCTCCGATCTAGGGGACTAGTGTATCCACGGCGTCCGTCAGCCGAGGGGACTGGTGTATCCATGGCATCCAAACAAGAACTACTGGTACAAGCGCTGCTTCGTTTACTACTACGGGATGTCAATATTTCTCGCTCCGGCATCCAAACTACAAGCGCACGAGCTACAAGCTCTGATTTTGGCCCAAACAGCCTCAATATTCATTATTGTTTGCTCTCTAGCAAGAAATAGGTCTACAGACTAATTCTAGATCTTTTTTGGCATATACCCTGGCCCCTACGTCCGAGAACTGTTTCTCTACCCCCCGCGGGCTATCGCGTGCTATTTTTACAATTCTCGACCCTATTTTTTAAATTTCCTATCTTTTTAGGTCCCGTGTCTACTAAAAAACCTCGCGCGTCGCACACCTTTACTTTTGAGACAATATCTCGTCACTCCTCAAATAAAATAACTATTTTAGGGTTAAGGATATCATATTCGTTTCGTGACAAGCACTATTTTGTGTACAACTTGTGCACGAATGACTTATTTCATTTTCTCAACATGTTTCCACCATACCGGTATAATGGGCTCCGACCCAAATCCTCCAACTCCAACTCAAATCCCAACTCCAACTCCATGTCAACTCCACGTCGAATCCACCCCAGGCGGGCTATTGCACTCAAGGGTTTTGTTCCTGTTTAACGGCAGGAAGATCTGCTGTATTTTCAGAAGCTACACTGTCGGAATCGCCACTCAAATCTTGTTTGCTCTTAAATAACCCGCTTGGTGGATTGATGCTGCTGGTTACATTCGGAACGACTTGATGATTGCTAGTAGGATCGACGCTTTCAATTTTAACATTTGGATGATTTCTTTTTCCTGCACAAATCTTACGAATCATTTTTTGGATTCGAGCAGTCTCTTTCTTGTGATAAACAAGCATTTTCCGGAGTTCTTGTTCGAGATTGGCTGGGTGTTCCTGAACCACCTTTTGTATTTTGTAAATTCCCTCCATGGTTGGTTCGACTGTCGATTGGAAGATTAGTATTAGTAGTATCAGTAGAGTAGATTATCTATTCCAAGATTAGTTAGTAGTAACACCTAACACGTTGGTATTTGTTTTCCTCGTCGGAAAGATAATGAAATAATCAATTATAATGATGAAGTACTAGTGAAAATAATGTATTACTAGTATCTACTAGTAATAACTCATGCAAAATAGCGTACTGGTTGGTTTTACCGGTACATGAAAGTCGGAATCAACTCGATCGTAATCAACAAAACAATTGTCCACGATTTCCATTTCGATAATCAACAACGCAATTGTCCACGATTTCCTACTAGTATCTACTAGTAATAACTCATGCAAAATAGTGTACTAGTTGGTTTTACGGGTACATGAAAGTCGGAATCAACTCGATCGCAATCAACAAAACAATTGTCCACGATTTCCATTTCCATAATCAAAAACGCAACTGTCCACAATTTCCATTTCGATTCACATTTCCGTGCACCTTATGGAAGAACTGACGCGCCTGCCAACAAATGTTTGGAAGAACTGATATGATTGACCCGTCCGGCGCTGTGTATTAACCCTCTTAAGGAGTTGACTGTACGTACTGTTCACTACTAAACATGTTGTACGAGGAATGTTGCAGTAGTAATGCATTTACTTTACGGACCATTTTTGCAATCGAAGTATGGTAGTAAGGAAATCTACCGTACAAGAAAACACATCACACACAAAATAATACGCTTATTTAATTTTTTCCTTTCAACGATTCATCTTTTTGACCTCCGTCCTCTCGACCCATTCTACTGATAAGGAAACAACTCAGCAACATCATGCCTCCTGTTATTAAAACCTCTCTTCTATTCTACTGCCGTGGTTGCTGGGATAAGAAAGGAAAAGAATCAAATGATTTTTTAGGATATAAATCCATTTCAAATGGTAACTTGAAATACGTCTCCACCGGCCTAAGAAAACATCTCTGGCATAGAGATTCGTGCCGGGATTTCTACCATAGTCAGGGTCTAGTTAAACGAAAGATCTATAACTTCTCCACCTCTATCACAGTGCAGCCTACCTTGCCGTCTGTTCAACATTCTCCGTCAGATTTTGGGATGACTATGACACAAAACGGTCCATCTGTTCCCCCTTCCTATCTCTTCCAGCACCACACCGTCACAAGTCAATCAGCCACGGGTCTTCATTCCGTTCTAAACCAACAGATTGTCCATGATGTCTTTTTACCGCCAATGGATCGGAACGCCATTGAATCTTACATGGCTGTTTCCACTGTTCAAGATGAAGATGCATTCCCGCTGAATAATGATATCGACAATTACGATGAAGAGGATGACGATGTCAATGACGTAAACAAAAATAACGACAACAATTTTACCAACAACATAGATTGTGGAGACAACGAAGAAGATCCCACTAATCGTTCTGATGTTAACGTCGCTACTGCTCAGCAAGCCCCTCCACCACCATCTTTTCATGAAATCATTAATCTGAACGAAAGAGAGGCTGCGTTTCAAAGCCACACAAAACTACCGCCGCCCCATCATCTTCTTGCAGAATTGGAACTCATGAATTTAATGGCCAGACATAAATTGCCACTGAACACATTCAAATCAATTTTCCAGTGGGCAAAGAACAGTCAAATGAGACCCAGTTTTGATTTTTGCGATGCCAAAATTAGATCTCGGAAAGCAATTTATTGACAATCTCCAATCCAATCTTGGTCTCTCTGATATGAAATTTCATCCTCATATACTGAATTGGTTACCTGATAATAAGCCCACTCAGGTGTATGTCTGTTCTTTTAAGGATGCCATTTATTCTCTTCTTTCTGACCAGCAGCTAATGATAGAAGAAAACCTCTCATTTCCCAACTATTCCACCCCTCTATCTCCCGACAATAATCCTGAGTTGAATCCTCATTCTGTAATCTCAGAATTGCATCACGGCTCGTGGTGGAAATCTTCTTGGAAAGAAATTTGCAATCCCAATTCGCAAGAAATTCTTGTTCCTATTATATTTTACATGGATGGCATCTCTTTGGATGCGCACGGACGGCTTACGTTAACACCATTGAACATGACACTCGGTATTTTTAATGTGGAGACCCGTTCTCGACCTGAAGCATGGACAACTATTTACTTCCATCCCGACCCTGAATGGGAGTCAACCAGACACTCTCGTCCTGCCAATTCGAAGGAAAAAATTCAGAATCTTCACAATGGTTTGGAAGTAGCGTTTTGTTCCTTCAAAGCCACGTGCAACGAAGACGGTGGTATCGAATGGAATTATCTTCCGTACGCAAATCAACAGTGGAAGGTAAAAATGAAATTTGCCAATTGCCTATGTTATTGGCGACACAGAACTTCACGATAAATTGTGTGGAAAATATGGCTCCTTCAATAAGGGCGTCATGCAGATGTGCCGTCACTGCAACTGTTATTCTCCGAACATAAACATTCCTTCTGTTCAACCTGCAACAAAGAAGTGGTCACCTGTTGATTTTCATTGTTTTCCCGGCACAGATCTAAACGATATCAATAAGAACTTCAAAAACAACTCTCATCACAACATAAGGAATGTATTTCATGATTTATGCTTTGGTACCAATAAGAACAACATTCATTTTGCCACTCCCGGTGAATGTTTGCACATGCACCAGCTTGGCACTGCCAAACGGGCCGTTGAGTCAATTGAATTGTTGCTCCGCGGAAGTGTTCCATGTGTTTATGCCCCCAATTTGAAGCACGGCGTGGCTGTTGCTAACAGTATTGGCCATTTAGCACAACGGTACGGTGGTTTGTTATCACGCCAGTCTGATAGAGATTTTCCTCGCACCAAATTTGGGACTCAGCTTTTATCAACCACGAAGAAAGAAGGGCATGATTTCTCTGGAATGCTTATTTCTCTTCTGATCGCTATTGTTTCCAAACCTGGATCTGACATTATTGGTGACCATCGTTTTGTAAAGAAACAGATAGAGGTAATTCAGCTAATTCTATCAATGGAAGAATTTCTTAAACACGGTCGGATGAAACATGGTTCCTTAAAGAATCTCCCAAAAACAATTGTTCACTTTATTAATTGTATAAACTCAACTTGTCACAGGAAAGGGATGGGAACAAAACTAATCAAGAATCACCTGTACTTTCACCTACCAGATTATATCTCTTTATGGGGAAGCCCTGCAGGCTGGGATAGTGCTCCCAATGAATCTCACCACAAAACTGAGATTAAAGCTCCTTCCAAGAACACGCAAGGTAATGCTGCATCACTAATCAATCAAACTGCCAATAGAAAGTCCGAGAAAATGATGCTAAGCCAGGCAACATATCACTACAACTTGAATCCACCTGATCCTCCTCCAATTGAACGCCCTGATGGTGGCGGTTCTCATTTTCAAATAATGAGAACCGAGAATGGGGGATCAACAATGAAGTGGCTTCGTTCTACGAACAAAAGCAAACCATTTTTTCCTTCTGACATACTTGACTTTGTTTGTGATTCTGTGCTACCTTTATTGGAGAATCCTTCGCACATTTGTGGACTTACAGAGCACAATCGTTTCGATGTTGCTTGTGGTTCTAATTTTATATTTCGCTCGCATCCTTCATATAGATCAGGATAGTTCTCTGCTGAACTCCGTCTGGATGGATTGGTGTTTGATGAAATTGGACTTTGATTTAAATAACAATCCCAAGCTCATACCGTGCCATCTGCTATGCTTTTTAACTGTACAGAATTTGAAGCAGCCATACAGTAGTATTGGTGGCTATCCAATTGATACAAGCGGAATGTATGCTGTGGCTTGTCGGTTTCAAGATGTGCCTAAGAAAACAGCTTCTGAATTTGTCAAACGTGGGCGCCTGATAAATTCACTGTACCTATTTCATGTCAACACTATCCATTCCGAGCTGGCAGTTGTTCCAGAGCAAGGACTTGATGGCTGTATTACCCATTGCGATTGGCTAGTGATATCGAATCGGATCTCATGGCTAAATTTTTTTGAAAGCAAAAATTCTGCTACACCACCGTCTTACGAATGTTTGTACAACGCATGCACACTACAGGACGACATCCAGTTGGAACCGTTTGAGATGGCATTGAATGATAACGAATCCAGTGATTCTCTATCTAGTTCAGAGAGCGAAAGCTCGGACAGCAGTTCCGATTGAGTAGCAAGGGTTAACGTAACGGCTAACTTTAAAGTATTGTTTAATATTACTATACAGAGGGTTAGCTCTAAGCACAGTTTTGCGAGATACATATGCACTCATAATATAACACCCTTCGAATTTGGGATTCGAACAGCTATGTAATACTAATGGATTGAACAATAGAGTATCACCCGACCTCAATGGAACTTTCACTCCATACGTGGGGAAGACAAAATAATAAATCACCTCGTCAGCAGACACTTCCGCTGGAGCAATGACTGTCAAACGAGTGTAGTACATGTCATCGTCCACATGGCATCTAGAATGGTAGTTGCGACCGATCGAAAATGCTAATGCCTGCTGCCCAATTGCATTTAGCTTTGTACGAGACAGAATCTGAGACAACACATCCATTTCCTCTTCAACAAACGGTTCCACGTCAATTAAACTATGATGCATATGCTTCACAATTTCAACTGTTGTCTCTTCTAGCTCTAGTTTGATGCTGGGATCAACATGACTTTTGAAAACATACTCACCAATATTTGAATCCAATCTTTCTGGTCGAATTCCAATGATAGCATAATCATCATTGATACTGCCCTGCTTCACCCCTCTTCCAATGGTTGGTTTTGCTCCAACAATGGCAGGAGCAAACTGTCTCAACAATTCGATATTATGCTTGGAAGTGAGGTGTCGTAACGCAAAATTGCGTGAAACTTTGGCAAAAATTCGCAACGATGGTTCAGAATCGTCCAATGCAAGAAAAGGCTTATCTTCCGTACTATCCAATGTATTGAAGTTTCCGATGGACAAAGCCTGTTCCGGTTGATACTTCTTCTTTCCTCCTGTCTTGCCACCCCAATCTATCTCCATGCATTTACCTGCCACCGCAGCGGTACTGGATTTATTTTTCAGCGCTATTGTACGGACGACATCTTTGCACGTTGAACGTCTATTCCTTTCCTTCTTCATCGGTTTTATCAGAGACAACTTTGCATAAGTTTCGTGGCTCTTTGACACCGGTGCAGCAACCTTAAGAAAATTTGAAGACATTTTCTGTTTACTTCTTTTCTCATGTTTCCTATTTGCTTTTTGCTTCCTTCCTCGTGCTGACAATTGCTTTCCATTCGTTGTGGTTGGTTTCATTGTTGCTGTGGCCGATGGAGTAGGTGCGGGTGCGGATTTGGCTGGATCGCTGGAGGTGCGGGTGCGGATTGGGCTGAATCACTGGAGGTGCGGGTTGACTGGATGTGCGAGGAGGTGCGGATCTGTGGGTACCAAAACGAGCCGACTGGACGCGTTGGAGGTGCGGACTATCGGAGAAGTTGGTATCTTAGGTATAATCTGCAAACTGATTGGAGGCGCGGATTAGGGAGAGCGACTGGAGGTGCGAGGAGGTTGATTCGATGGTTCCCGGTTGCGGTTCGATCGTTCCCGGTTGCGGTTCCAGTGATTCGCTGCCGAGCGCCAGTGGAGGAGCGTTGATGGGATTCGTTGGAGGAGCGTTTCGGTGATTCGCTGCCGAGCGCCGGTGGAGGATTAGCGTTTCCGTGATTCGTTGGAGGGGCGTTTCCGTGATTCGCTGGTGACGAGCGCCGGTTGCGGAGGAGCGTTTCCGTGATTCGTTGCCGAGCGCCGGTTGTAAGATCGTTTCCGGTTGCGGCTGTTGCTCTCGCTGCTGCCGCTTGCTGCTGTTGCTCTCGCTGCTGCCGCTTGCGTCTGTTACTATCGCTGCTGCCGCTCGCTGACGCTTGCTGCTGTTGCTCTCGCTGCCGCTTTCCGCTGTTGCTCTCGCCGCCGCTTGCTGCTGTTGCTCTCGCCGCCGCTTGCTGCTGTTGCTCTTGCTGCCGCTTTCCGCTGTTGCTCTTGCTGCCGCTTTCCGCTGTTGCTCTCGCTGCCGCTTTCCGCTGTTGCTCTCGCCGCCGCTTGCTGCGATTGGTGTTGGATTGATTCGTTTTGCAGATCGATTGGTGTTGGATCGATTGCCGTTCCTATTCGAATACATGATAATTGAACAAAATGGGTGAGTATCTATTGATGTACTACATAGAGTAAATAATAACAACAGAATAATATGATAATGTACATGCCGACCAATTCGTAGTTATCACCAACCAGGAAAATTCCCCGCACCTACAGGGAAGAAGACTAAAGATTAGCCGACGGATCCGTTTCGATTAGTAGTCGCTTCCGATTCGCACGGTGAAGATTCGTTGCTTCCGATTCGATGGTTGCTTCCAATCCGTTGGTTTCGATTTGATGGTTGCTCCCAATCCGTTCCTTCTGATTCGATGGTTGCTTCCGCTTCCGATTCGATGGTTGCTTCCGATCCGTTCCTGTGAAAATAAGAAGAAAACAGAAGGGAATCAGTAAGGCCGGTGGAATGGAAGACCAATCAATTGTTCGTTGCTGTTGCCGATGCCTATCTCTCTCATTCTTACCGTTTATTCGTACCGTCGTACCGTCGTACCGTCGTTCCGACAATCGACTCGATGAAATTGTGGTTGCTGCCGTAGAATACTTCTTACTCCTATGTCACGAAAAACAGTATCTTGTTCCTGTTGATATAATTGCAAGGGACAATGCCGGTTCATTGCTTCTTTCAAGACGTATATGTAAGGCTGCAGTCCAAACAATATCTATCCAGCAAATCCCCTTCTCGTCAAATGCTAACTACTTCTTTTGCAGTACAAGGCTGTTATTTCGGACTGAAATATTTGAGAACAGATCGTTGTGCTACTAACACGTCAAATGTGACGAAGAGGGTCGGATCCCACGTTCCCCGACGAAGTGTTGATTGCAAGAACCAACACTCTACTCAAATAAGTTGGATGTAAGTTTTTTTTTGTCGCGAGGTAAAAAAAGTGATTTTTTTGTCTGTCGCAGGGTAAGAAAAGATTATTACTCTTTGTGTGGGAGAGAGTTTTTTTTTCAAATTCAATCTCGTACGTACAAAAAAAAATCTCGTACGTACAAAAAAAAATCTCGTACGTACGAAAAAAAAAATACTTCAACTTATGTATTCGTTAGGGTTGGGGTTAGGGTTTAGGGTTAGAGTTAGGTGTTAGGGTTAGGGCTTAGGATTCTACGCGAGATGATTAATACTCGCTTGTTGTACAAGATAAATACTAGTAGTGTATCCGCGTAGGTTCCTACGCGAGTAGATTACTACACAGCTTGTTGTACAAGATACATATTAGTACTGAATCAGCGTACTGTTGTCACACAGAATGCCCAAAATGTTGTGGTTTGACTCTACAAATGGCAATCACGGGGGTATTTTTGGTGCAATTCCAGGGCACAAACTAACTTATTGGGTAATGACTCAAAAAGTGTCGGGTCCAAGCCATGAATACATTCATCATGACTCATTCAATGCATATTGTAAACAACTTTGTCACATAGAATGCCCAAAATCTTAGTGGTTTGACTCTACAAATGGTAAACATGGGGGTATTTTTGTTGCAATTCCAGGGCACAAACTAACTTATTGGGTAATGACTCAAAAAGTATCTGGTCCCAGCCATGAATACATTCATCATGACTCATCAAATGCATATTGAGAACAACATTGTCAAATAGAATGCCCAAAATCTTAAGGTTTGACTCTACAAATGGCAAACATGGGGGTATTTTTGTGGCAATTCCAGGGCAGCACAAACTAACTTATTGGGTAATGACTCAAAAAGTATCGGGTCCAAGCCATGAATACATTCATCATGACTCATCAAATGCATATTGAGAACAACATTGTCGCACAGAATGCCCAAAATCTTAAGGTTTGACTCTACAAATGGCAATAATGGGGGTATTTTTGGTGCAATTCCAGGGCACAAACTAACTTATTGGGTAATGACTCAAAAAATATCGGGTCCAAGCCATGAATACATTCCTCATGACTCATCAAATGCATATTGGAAACAACTTTGTCACACAGAATGTCCAAAATGTTGTGGTTTGACTCTATAAATGGCAATAATGGGGGTATTTTTGGTGCAATTCCAGGGCACAAACTAACTTATTGGGTAATGACTCAAAAAATATCGGGTCCAAGCCATGAATACATTCCTCATGACTCATCAAATGCATATTGGAAACAACTTTGTCACACAGAATGTCCAAAATGTTGTGGTTTGACTCTATAAATGGCAATCATGGGGGTATTTTTGGTGCAATTCCAGGGCAGCACAAACTAACTTATTGGGTAAGGACTCAAAAAGTATCTGGTCCAAGCCATGAATACATTCATCATGACTCATCAAATGCATATTGGGAACAACTTTGTCACATAGAATGCCCAAAATCTTAAGGTTTGACTCTACAAATGGCAAACATGGGGGTATTTTTGGTGCAATTCCAGGGCACAAACTAACTTATTGGGTAATGACTCAAAAAGTATCTGGTCCAAGCCATGAATACATTCATCATGACTCATCAAATGCATAATGGGAACAACTTTGTCACACAGAATGCCCAAAATGTTGTGGTTTGACTCTACAAATGGCAAAACATGGGGGTATTCTTGGTGCAATTCCAGGGCACAAACTAACTTATTGGGTAAGGACTCAAAAAGTATCTGGTCCCAGCCATGAATACATTCATCATGACTCATCAAATGCATATTGGGAACAACTTTGTCACACAGAATGCCCATAATGTTGTGGTTTGACTCTACAACTGGCAAACATGGGGGTATTTTTGGTGCAATTCCAGGGCACAAACTAACTTATTGGGTAATGACTCAAAAAGTATCCGGTCCAAGCAATGAATACATTCATCATGACTCATCAAATGCATATTGGAAACAACTTTGTCACATATAATGCACAAAATGTTGTGGTTTGACTCTACAAATGGCAAAACATGGGGGTATTTTTGGTGCAATTCCAGGGCACAAACTAACTTATTGGGTAATGACTCAAAAAGTATCTGGTCCAAGCCATGAATACATTCATCATGACTCATCAAATGCATATTGGAAACAACTTTGTCACAGAGAATGCCCAAAATGTTGTGGTTTGACTCTACAAATGGTAAACATGGGGGTATTTTTGGTGCAATTCCAGGGCAGCACAAACTAACTTATTGGGTAAGGACTCAAAAAGTATCTGGTCCAAGCCATGAATACATTCATCATGACTCATCAAATGCATATTGGGAACAACTTTGTCACACAGAATGCCCATAATGTTGTGGTTTGACTCTCCAACTGGCAAACATGGGGGTATTTTTGGTGCAATTCCAGGGCACAAACTAACTTATTGGGTAAGGACTCAAAAAGTATCTGGTCCAAGCCATGAATACATTCATCATGACTCATCAAATGCATATTGGAAACAACTTTGTCACATAGAATGCCCATAATGTTGTGGTTTGACTCTACAAATGGCAAACATGGGGGTATTTTTGGTGCAATTCCAGGGCACAAACTAACTTATTGGGTAATGACTCAAAAAGTATCTGGTCCAAGCAATGAATACATTCATCATGACTCATCAAATGCATATTGGGAACAACTTTGTCACATAGAATGCCCAAAATCTAAGGTTTGACTCTACAAATGGCAATAATGGGGGTATTTTTGATGCAATTCTAGGGCACAAACTAACTTATTGGGTAATGACTCAAAAAGTATCGGGTCCAAGCCATGAATACATTCATCATGACTCATCAAATGCATATTGGGAACAACTTTGTCACATAGAATGCCCAAAATGTTGTGGTTTGACTCTACAAATGGCAAACATGGGGGTATTTTTGGTGCAATTCCAGGGCACAAACAGTCTCATTTGGTAAGGACTACCAAAGTTTTTGTACGAGGCCATGAATGCATATCACATGACTTAAGAAATGCATGTTGGGAACAACTTTTAAATGCATATTGGGAACAACTTTGCCGCACACAGTACAGACAATGTTGTGGTTTGTAGATACAAATGGCACACAAGACAGTACGGTGTGTTAGGTGCAGTCTACGAGATTCTACATGTGAGTAGAGGATTGAAATACATAACCTTAGTGTTATCAAAAGTTTCCCTTCTGAAAAAATTATGGCGCAGGAGGGCTGGCTGGCACAGGTACGTGATCTACTTCTACAAATATAACAGCGCGCCCAAGCCAGGGCAAACAACATAGTACAGAACCAACGGAAAAACTCTACACACAAAACATCGTACACATACTACACGAAACACCGTAGAAACACACGACACACGACACACGACACACGAAACACAAAACACCGTACACAACCCGACAAAATTATAAGTACACACACAAAACCACACAAAAAGAAACACATGATTCTTGATCGACACCGTATTCAGAAAATAAAATAAAAAAATATGAATGCTATCGGAAAGACACGACGAAGCAAAAAATCCGAGGGGAAGACCCTTCGAAACAACAAAACCATCCGGCCCGGTGATCATCAAAATACAGGGGACAACAACGGTAAGAAAAAAAAAGTGAAAACAAACACCGCAATTACTAACAAAGTGTGTAACAGTAATACCACAACTATGAACGCATCAAAGGGCAACAGTAAAAAAAATTGTACCGACAACACAATTTCTACTACTACAAACACGGAAGAACAAAACACCATCAACCAGAGTAACGAACCAGCACTGAGCATTACCAACACAACCACTCCTACAGTAACGAACCAACAGAAAGAAGGAACAAAAACCAATGTGGTAGAGAAAACATCTAACGGAGAATGCTACAATTTAGAGGATGTTGCGGAACTTGTCATGAAAAAATCCAATATGACAAATTGGCACAGGAAGTGGCAAAACACTTACGGCAACAAGAGAGGGAACCACATATAGGGGTGGGAAAGGTGGTAATGGTACCTAAACAAATGGAGGCAACCATGCAGGGAGAGGGGACTGATAATGCCGGCGACACAAGAGAACGAGCAGTAAGTATAATTACAGACGAATATGGGCTTATAACAGACAACGATATGCTTAAGGCTTTGAGTGATATGACTGAAACAGTGGACAAGCAGCTAAGGGATTACGTCAAAAAACATTGGTACCCCAACATGAAGTTCCCTATCAATGACAAGGTAACGGCGCATGTAATACAAAGGGCTGTTGGAGCAAGTGCGGTTATGAAGCCACCAAATATTCCACTTGCGTCATTCTGTTCCTTTTACAGGAAACGAGTAGGGACAGTACTGACTGCATTGAGGCACAACTCACAAACATTAGCGAGAAAAAACTGGATAGGTAAATACAGACGGGAGAATTGGTTGTTGAAATTAGGAATTTTGGAATCTATTTATGGTCCGACAACACTAACATGCTGCCCGTTGATACTGATGATACTTCCGTACAGACAATTACAGAAAAGGTCGAGTCCCTATCACATTCCCTGGTACTGTTGCAGTTATTGAAGACACAGAATATGAGGACACAGGTATTTTAAACCCTAAATACAGAACATACAAAGACGCGGAAGATGAAGATTTTTATTATTTTGTTACAAGAATCATGTCGTCAATCAATCCGACAAATTCCAATTTCAAACAACGGAAGGAGAGGCACTTGCTGAGTGATATATTTACTATAGCAGATATAGCATTTGCATTGGTACTGATCTACAATGAGCATCATGTGTGGGTGAACCAGCAGCGGAGAAAGGGTGATGCCATGATTCCGCGACAAAAAAAAATTCTGCGATTCAGACAGTGGAAGCAGAAATGGATGGATGGAGGAAGGACAAGAGTTGTTCAGTGACTTGTGCGACAAAATTGGCGAGATGCGAAAACACCCAGAAACAGGAAGGAAATTGGAAGAAATGATGAGGGACAGACTTAGGAACGAAAGTTCAACAGATTACACCAAGAAAAATAAGCATGGCTGATGCAAATATTACTAGTAGCAGCTCCACTAATTGTAGTGGACCAAAAAAGAAAAAGAAAAGAAACGTCTATATTGATCCGGCAATAACAGCATCGATGAATGAAAGTTTACCTATTGGTGAACTAATGTAGAAAATAACAGTACATACATAATACAAAACTACTACTAATCTTGAACTTAATTTGGAGAATATTAGAAATTATGGAGGATTCGTAATACGTTGCAATAGGAATAAATAAAGCATAATAGAATCTACATTTTAAAAAGGGAATATTGTAGTCGAGAAATAGAATTCACAACTAGGGGAGCACTATCGAATTGTTATTTGGGAGATTAATATTTTAGAATTAATACTGAGTAAAGATTTCTTTTTTATTCGTGAAAAGAATTAAGTGTTGTTCGTACGGAATAATAATTGGGTTCTGCTAGAGACTGAAATAAATTATTTTTATTCGAGAGTAGAGTAATGTGCATCACGCGCACAGAAATAGTGCTCTTTTAATTTATAGCCCGCCACTTGCTCGCAAATTTCAGGGTGTCCAGAAATATTGCCGAGTTAAAATCACGCACAAAATTTGTGCGCGAGAAGTAAATTCGAACCCCGCGAAACAGTTCTCGGACGTAGTCTGCTGTGTATTAGTCTGTTCTGGGAGTATCAAAAAGAGTGCTAGGTGAATACCTCAATAGTGCTCAGAATACGACTGGAAATCACGACAGAAAATTCTACTGCAGGTACAGAGGAGGAGTAACACTACTAGAAATCACCTACGGAGTATTTTAGAAAATACTACTAGAAATCACGTACCGGTACTCGTACCCGGCACCTATTTTGCAAATTGTCAAAGTATCAAGCCATTATCAGAGCAGAAAACCCTACTAGAATTTGTGTAGCAATTCTACGGCAAATTTTGGAAATTACTTTAGTACCATGCCATTGGCGGAGCAGAAAACACTACTAGAAATTGTGTAGCAGTTCTACGGCATATTTTGCAAATTACTAAAGTACCACCGAAATTACCAAAGTAACACCCCCTCCCCGCACCTTTTTCCCGCCCGTTGAGTCTGTTTTAAACTCACGAGTCCCTTTTATTTTTTCTTACTTACGCATCGATTTTGCGAGTGCACGTGCTCTCCCGTACGAGCCATGGTGTTACCAAAGTATTATAGCACAGCAGTCAGGACTAGCTTACTCAGAGGGGGCCGATTTAGCAGCAATAATAGTAGGGGGGTCGTGTTTCGGTGCTTATTAGTGGTCTTATTTTCGAAAAAGTGAGCGAAAAAATGTGTCATGAAACAACAAGGACCTCCGGGGACATTTCTTAGAAAGAAGAAGAGTAAAGAACAAGAAGAATGGTCATGTAAAGTAGTACTTGTGGTATTTCCTTAAGAGTTACACGGAGTCTTATCACTAAAAATGCAACAATACTGCCTGTATGTGGAAATATGCCATCAGTCTCTGTGGGGGATAGTGCAACAATAATCCTCGTGACTGACCGATCTAATCGTGAGATTGAATTCTTTATGACCGAGAGAATATTCTTTATGACCGGAGGAGGGATTCTTCTTCCTTGACATCTTGACATTTTGACATGAGACCACATTATGTTTACCTTATTGAGTGATTCCCAGCAATGATACTAAAGTAATAAAAGACCAAAGTAATTAAAAAATATTCCCAAGTGAATAGATTGAATAGATTCAACGCACAAATATTATTTATTAACTATGCACATCGAGCAAATTTGGAATTCAGAATCTCTAAATAAGAAACAGTAACTGTCTGTTTAATCACTACCCGTGCCACCTACCGGCCGTTGGGGGACTGAAATATTTGATTTTAGTATGATTTTAAGATTCCGTTCGAGTTTATTCTGTTTTTATTCAGTTAATAAAGTTTTGAAGGTAGAGACAGTCTCGACTGCCAAATTATGTTCAATACTTAATAAATCTATGCACTACTATGTGAATAGATTTATTACTTTGGTCGCAAACTTTTATTATTTCATCATTGCTGCGAATCACTCATTTCTAGAAAAGCGCCGGTAGCAAACGTACAGACGTACGGACTATTCAGAGAAACACACGAATGAGATAACACACGTACGACTAACAGGCAAATAAGCGAAGCCGACTCGCTGAATCGCTAACAGTAATAGTGCACCGATAGAGGTTCGGTCCCAGAAGTCATCTTACATGAAAACACTCCCTCACAAATCTAAATACTAATACTTGAAATCACTGAATACCACTAGTAAGAATATCTAGCGGACTACACGTGTAAACGTGTTAGTGACGAGAGAAAAAATAGAGTTTATCAGACCCAAATGGACTCATAGAGTCTGGGTAACAAAATGAAAGCTGATTGCCGACTGATCACCGGTTAATCGCCGTCTGAAGCCAAAAGGCTGGACGTTAAAGACCCTCCCCAACAGAAGAGACTCAGGCGCTTAGAAGATTAACAACACTAGCGCAGCAGAGCACACCAGGCTAATACCCGTGGCTTCTACTGAGGTTTGTAGGGGAGAAAAGAACACCAAAAGCTTGTTATCCACCAAAATAGACACTTGCAAGAGGTCCCCGACGATGGGAACAGCAAAAAGATGTGTCGAAAATACAACGGCAAAATAACGGCCGGAATAACGCGATGTACGTGTGTTCAGTACTATGAATCGCATAACGGCTACAAAAGAACCGTTAATAAAGAGAGGCACGCGACCTCGGGAACGTGACCTCGAAAACAAAACAAATGGGAATCAAATTTAATTCCTACAGAAAAGAGCCCAAGTATACTCACTCGTATACAAATGATATGATAACAAAACCAGCCGAGGTAATATACATACCCAGTATTGGATAAACACATACACAAAAAATAGAAATGACGAAAAAATGCTGAACCAAATATTTAATAAGAGACGAACGAATATTCGATACCGTTTCGGAAAAAGGGAAACAACTGTTGAGCTTAAGTATAGAGGAACTGAAAAAATTGGGGTTCAGATAGGAATCAATCCTCACACCGTGGATATGAACCTGTTTACTAGCAAAAGCACGTGGAAAGAAAAATACTCCACAAGTTGCTTCAGAACTCAGAAAATCACAATCACAGCTTCCTCATGAAAGCAAAAGCTAACAAACACCTTATTACAAGACTAATTCCTACAACATACTCCAAAACAACACACCATGGTGCCACCAACCAGAGCTCAACTAGCCGCAACCGCGGCAGCAGCAACAGCACAAGCAGAAGCAGCGGACGCGGCGGCAACAGAGGCGGCGGGCAACTTGATGGGCCTACTACCTCCATCGGTAACAACAAGGTTGGACCCGGAACAGCTTGAGCAACTCACGGTGACTTTGGTTGCAAGACTATCAAGCAGGGACATATCTCTATCAACGACAGCAAGAGAAGCCAAAGAAAGGGCAGAGGCCAATCATGGCATCCCTGGCTACGAAGGAGAAAGGGCGCTGACCTCAGGCCGAGGTTTGTTTCAGGAAGATCCTCGAGTCCTTCGGAGTCAACAGGCCTACGGCAAATGAAATATTCAGACATGGATATTCTAACATGAAGGCCATCGCAGATCTCGATTCAGAAGGGATCAAGTCCACTCTAGGGTTGCTAACCAAGGCGAAACACCATCTATGCCCGGATCCACAGGAAGTCTTTATTGGAAGGGCATTTGGCGATCGACTGAAGCTGTTTGTGGCTTGGATTAAATTCCAGCCTATGATAGGCGCAACGGCCACCGAAGTGGACTGGATCAAGGACCCAACGGCCGAGATAGATACAAGGGAACGTTTGAGATCTACAAAGGAGGATGATGAAAATACGGCCGTTAAGGATCTAACACTACCCAACAAACTGACTACGATGTCAAAGTTCAGGGAATTTGATGAGAACTTACGTGAATACCTACGGCATAAGAAGGGGTGTCACCAAGACATCCCTACTTTACACAATAAGACAACAATCTGCAGTCAGAGAAACCGACAGGTGCGGAACAGTCGGCTCAGGCCCAGACAACGCGTATCCTGACTGGACTGAGTATGCGATAAGATGCACGATTCACGCCAACTCTCATTGGTCTAAAGACAACAATACTCTCTGGGGGATATTGTTTAAGCTGGTAGGATCTGGACCTGGTTGGTCCTATATACAAAGCTTTGGGACCAAAAACGGGGTAGGGGGTGACGGCCGAAAGGCATACTTCGCCCTCTACTCTCAGGCATATGAAGCAACCAACGTAAAGCTAATTGTTGAAGCAAAAAGGCAGTTTATCCGGGAATCAGTATACACAGGGGATTCCAAACACTACAATTTTGACAGGCACAAGAGGCTATGGCATGATGCAAAGCAAACCTTGATAAGATACGGCGCATTCCCACCTGAGGACCAGTTTGTGTATGACTTTGTACGATCCCTACAGGATGTACGACTCGAGCAATCCATCCCAAATGTAATAACAGAAGAGTCGGACTATTACGCAAATTTTGAGAAGGCTTCGGCGTATCTTACTCGGATGCTCGGAGTAAAGAAACTCCAGAATCAACCACAAAAGAGGGGTAGGAATGTGTCAGCCTTCACTAACAACAAAAAGAGGAAAGGTGACAACAAACGCGGCAGCTTCTCTTCCACCAAGCCACAAGGCAACAACAACAACAACAATAGTGGTGGCTCAAAAGCACAACCAGGGACCTATAAAGGGCCCGTTGAATGCAAGTTATATCCACGAGAAGTATGGTTAAGCATGTCCCAAGAGCAGCAACAAAGAGTCTGAACGCTAAAACAAGCAAGGAATGCAAGCAATAGCGGGGGCAACCAACAATCGAAAGTAGCAGCAACCACAGCTGCAAACCCTCCCAATAACCCCAGTTCAGCTGGAAACCAGTTTGGCTGTCACAGCCATATTGGAAACGGGAATGGAAATTGATTCGCCGGCCGGGGCCTTAAGATAGAACCTCGGGTAGGCCGGCCGATAGTCCATCTCAAAGAGATGACCCAGTCATCCAGTGTTAAGCCAGGCCGATGCGAGCTGGATAGCCATGCAGACACGGCTGCAGCTGGATCTAACATGGTATTACTCGATCCACTGGATTCTATCATGACATTTGCTGATGTTGCTCCATTTTCAGATGTGTACTCACCAATGAAAGATGTTCCTATTGCCCGTTGTGCTACTGCTTGGACAGACCCAACGGACGGTATCACATACATATTGGTATTTGGACAGTCCCTCTATTTCAGAGAATCACTGCAGCACAGTCTGATATGCCCAAACCAAATCAGAGAATGCAATTTGAATGTGGTCGAAGACATACCACGAAGATACTGCAGTTCTTCCAGTCACAGTCTCATCTTTCGGGCCGACGGCTTCGAATTGGCAATACCATTGTTAGTTGATGGCGTTCTGTCATACTTTGACACACGAAAGCCGACACGCCAAGAAATTGATACATGTGATCAGGTCCTTGCAACCGACACTCATACCTGGGACCCATACGCCCCCCACTTCAGAGAAGATGAAGAAGCAGCCAACGCGTCGTTCCCACGAGTAGTGGCAGCCCTCTCAGGAGGAGGACCGACTGGGACAACTGAGTCATGGATACAATCCACAGACAACCCTATACACATCAATGTAAAACACAAGGATTATCATCTCAGATACCTACAGAAAATCTGTACAACCCGTACTCAACGGCTAGGGTATACTCAACACGAGATTGGCGACCGGTTACACTCAGCTTTTGTTAAGAGTACCGGGGATGGAGAAAGCTCGGAGATACTCCAAATTTCAGCTACTTCAACCAAAACTTCGATTTCACTGACAGAGGAAGAGCTTGCCATCCAAAACGAAGCAAAAGCTCGGACAAAAGAAAGAAAATTACTCCGACGCCAGCAAGATGTGATAGATAAGGAAACTTCCCTAGAGAAGAGGTCATTTATCCGACGCGGACAATGGGGACCTCCGATAAGGATTCCGGAGAAAGTGGATAGATATGACTCAGAAGCCATTGCAAAGATGTGGAACATCAGTGTTAAGAGGGCCGAAGAAACGATTAAGGTCACTACCCAGGAAGGCAGAAGAAACCTTACGCAACCAATCACCCGAAGGCTAAAGACCCAAAAGTGGAGAAACAGGAAAGTACTTAAGGGTCGATGGTTTGCTGACACTATGAAGTTCAAAGTACCGAGTATCATTAGAAACGATACTGACTGCACAGATCTTTACCAATGGGAAAGGATATGTGGCGTTCTATCCAGTAAGAGGGGAGAAACGATGCCACGACGGACTATCTTGCTTCATAAATGAGGTAGGAATACCGGAACATCTTGTCACTGATGGGGCAAAGGCCCAAGGAAATCATGAGACACACAGCACTGAATGGACTAGGCTTCGATCGGAGTATCACATTCGCCAAACCTACATACAGCCCCATTGTTGGTGGCAGAATATGGCAGAACACAGTGCAGGGGACCTAAGGAGATCAATCCAATTTATGACTTCTAAGAAAGGAAGCCCAAGGAGGTGCTGGGCCTTTTGTGGAATGTTGGCGGCCGGAAGGTTAAGTAACACCGCATCTGGGGATCCCATCTGCTATGGGAAGAACAGGATTTGAGTTAGTCCATGGATATACTCTGGATATAACCCCATACATGATACACGATTGGTATGATTTCATCCGGTGGTACGACCTACAGGATA
This sequence comes from Pseudo-nitzschia multiseries, assembly GCA_037355745.1. Classification (NCBI taxonomy): domain Eukaryota; phylum Bacillariophyta; class Bacillariophyceae; order Bacillariales; family Bacillariaceae; genus Pseudo-nitzschia; species Pseudo-nitzschia multiseries. Next base: position 4,890,957 of record CM074784.1, on the reverse strand, counting down.
AGTCAGAGAAATACGGACGATGGCTGGGCCCATGTGGAGATACTTATGGAGGTGGCGATTGTCACTATGTATTGTATAAGACTGGAAAAGTACACATAACAAATGGCACACGGCCTATATCTGAAGTGGAATGGAAGCACCCAGACACTATCCTGCAGTTAGAGGAACACAACAAGCTACTTAATGAAAGGATCGACGATGAGGCGAAGCCCTCGGATACTTACCTGGAAAACGAGTTAGGGGAACCACCCTTGGGCCTATTTGATGGCAAATATGAGGGTGAGGACGAGGTACTTATGGCTGAGCCAGAGGCGTCTTCCCCGGACATCGACAATTTAACAGACAATCTTGACGAGTACCTCGGAAGCCAAGTGTTACTGCAGATAGGGGACCAACGGATTCGCGGTACAGGTTAATAACCTGATACAGGGACGCGAGTGGGATCCTAGTCGGAGAAAAGAATAACAATCCACTCCTAGATACAAGGTCCTACGAGGTTTCTATGCCAGACGGATCCATTGAGATCTACACAGCAAATGTGCTCGCGGAGAATCTCTATTCCTCCGTGGACGTTGAGGGGCGCATGTACTGTCTTCTGAACGAGCTACTTGACTATGAAAAGGATAAAGAGGCTCTGACAGTACAGCAGGCAACTATCACTACTAAGTCCGGACAAACTCGGACTAAGCCGACAGCCAAAGGGTGGAGAATCCTGGTCAGTTGGAAAGATGGAACTTCTTCTTGGGCAAAGTTAAGTGACATGAAGGAAAGTTTCCCCGTCGAAACGGCTCTGTTTGCCAAGGATCAAGGCATAATAGATGAGCCAGCCTTCAAATGGTGGGCCTATCGGGTAATTCGGAAGAAAGACCGGATTATCTCCAGCGCCAAGACCAAATATTGGACCAAATCCCATAAGTATGGGATTAGACTACCGAAAACAATTGCTGAAGCAAGAAGGATAGATGAAGAATCCGGCAGTGACTATTGGGCCCGGGCTATTGCAAAAGAAATGAAGAACAATTTCATAGCTTTTGAGTTCAATGACGAGGACAAAGTACCGGTGGCACATACAAAAATCACTATGCACATGGTATTTGACGTGAAGATAGATCTAACTCGGAAGGCCCTGACTTGTTGGCGACGGGCATAAAGTGCCCGAAATATCACGGGAGTATACATACTCAAGCGTGCCCAGCAGGGATTCGGTTCGGATGTTCTTCTTAGTTGCTGCACTTAACGACCTTGAGGTCTTAAGTGCTGACATCCAAAATGCATACTTAACCGCACCAATTAAGGAAAAATACTACACAGTGGCTACACTGGAACAAGGATTTGCACCGGAGTTATGTGGAAGGCCCTGCAAAATTTTAAGAGCTCTGTATGGATTACCAGTAGCGGGCGCATCATTTCGATCTCATCTGTCTGAAAACTTAAGGGGACTTGGATACAAGTCTTGCAAGGCGGATCCAGATGTATATATGCGGCCGGCTGTAAAGAAAGAAGGCTCAGCATATTACGAATACTGCGTGGCATATGTGGATGACATCCTTGTATGTGGGATGGATCCAAAGTTCCAAATGGATGCGATCGAAAGACAGTTCAAACTGAAGGATGGGACTGTGGAACCACCCACTTTCTATCTAGGGGCAGATATTGGTAACACATCCGTTGATGGGGCTGAGTACTGGTCCATGTCTTCAACGAAGTATACCTCCAAAGCCGTTAAGTCTGTTGAAGAGGAATTGAGTAGGGGGCAATATGCCTTCAAAATACTCCCAAAATCCGCAAAATCACCATTGGTAACTGGGTATAGGCCCGAAATTGATGCCTCACCAGAACTTGGTTCGGAGAAACAAAACTATTACCAGGGTTTAATAGGTATACTCCGTTGGATATGCAAACTTGGAAGGCTAGATATTGTAATGCCTGTCTCACTTATGTCCCGGTATCTTGCACAGGCACGAGAAGGACATCTAAACCAATTGTTTCATTTGTTTGCATACTTAAAGAATTACAGCAAATCAAAGTTGGTGTTTGACTGTTCCATCCCAGAACTTGATGAATCAGTTTTCCATGAATGTGACTGGTCCGAATTCTATCCAGAAGCGGGGGAACTAATTCCTCCGGATATGCCCGAGCCACGAGGAAACTCCGTAACTACCACATGTTTCATGGACGCCGACCATGCTGGTTGCAAGGCTACTAGGAGGTCTCATACGGGAATCATCATCTTTGTTAACAGGGCACCAATCCTATGGTTCTCTAAGAGACAAACAACTGTTGAAACATCTACGTTTGGCTCAGAGATTGTGGCACTCAAGATCGCAATCGAAATGGTAGAAGGCCTACGGTATAAGCTCAGAATGATGGGCATACCTATAGAAGGACCAACCAACATGTATTGTGACAATGACTTGGTTGTTAAGAACGTAACACACCCGGAAAGCCCTTGTAAGAAGAAGCACAACAGTATTGCTTACCATAAGGCACGCGAATGCATTGCAGGAAAGATTATCCGGATTGGAAAAGAACCCGGTGAAACTAATATTGCAGATCTACTCACTAAGCTTATGGGTGGAGTAAAGCTATTCTCCTTATGTAGGAGATGTATGTGGCGGTGCAAATAAGAAGACCTGGCCCTTAAGGTATCTTCTACAAGTACTTAACACTACGAGTACGAAGACACGGGGACTCTAGAAAAGCGCCGGTAGCAAACGTACAGACGTACGGACATTTGGAGAAACACACAAATGAGATAACACACGTACGACTAACAGGCAAATAAGCGAGCCGACTCGCTGAATCGCTAACAGTAATAGTGCACCGATAGAGGTTCGATCCCAGAAGTCATCTTACATGAAAACACTCACAAATCTAAATACTAATACTTGAAATCACTGAATACCACTAGTAAGAATATCTAGCGGACTGCACGTGTAAACGTGTTAGTGACGAGAGAAAAAATAGACATTTACAGATCGATTTTAATATCTTCATAATTTCTATTTTATCACTTTCTAAAAACGTCTCAATCTGTTTTTTGAGGGGTACGTACAACATGATTCCTACGGAGAAAAACGGAAGGAATACTAGTCATTAGAGGTATGTACCATCAAGCACTGTGGCACGTTGAATACCACAATTGTGGTATTTCCTATGTATGGTACTGGTACTGGTACACTCGTAGCTTAAGCATGATGGGGGTCCGACAAGACGCAACAACAAGCTCCAAGGGTGTGAATTGATGTACCGGTAGCGATCCGGATGAAAGAAATGGTAGTGACACGTGGCACTCACTAGGAGAAGGCCAGACCGGGGGTGACACGAATCTAGATTCACTATCACTGAATCTAGCACAAGCCAGGCATCTACCGGTAGCCTAGCACACGCGCTAGATCCAAGATAACATTACTAGCAAGAAGCAGGCCAAGGATTCCGCTAGCAAGAAACTCCTGCTTACCAGGAAAATACAATTGATTCCCTGTGGTATCACCGCATCAATGTATCACTGTATCACAGGATCCAGCTCATAATTGCTTGCAACCAAAAGAAGCGTCTAACACATCAAAAAATAGCCAAAATTACAGGATAGCGCTAACGGAAATAGCAAAATTAAAGGCTAGCGCTAACAAGCTTGTAAAGGATTCCTCCAGCAAAATCCTAGCCTACAGCTAACTCTTTTTGCTCCTTATCAATAGTAGTAGAATAAGCAATCGGCTAACACGTCCTGGTCCAACAATAGTCATCCCTATTGTACTCGTACAACAAGCCCATCTCTGATCTGGTAGTCATCCTATCATATCCTGATCTGCAACTCGTGGACACGGCCCACGTCACATAAACGATGCTCCTCTTGCTTTCGTCAAATTCGTGCAATGTTTTAAAATATTCCGAAAACATTTTGTTTCGCGCACAATAAATAATTCTCTACCTATTTTTGCACGCAACAATTTCAAGTAGGTCTATTTTCACATCCAGTGTTTCAGCCCGTTTATCATGGTTGTCCACAATTTTTCTATTCTACAATTTTTTCAAGCTTACCCCGATAATTATTATTCGCCATTCAATTTTTGTTTTTGTCCACACGAATGTCATGTTTTGTAAGAATATCCTCTGTGTACAATGATATTGTCGTAGCGTTATTACGATTGTTTTCATAAATTTATGAGCTTCTTGATAACCATCAATATATTCTGTTACGTTGCTTTCACATTACTCACACTACGTTTTTCGAATATCAAAAGCCACTAACCATATTTTTGTACATATAAGGAAGTATTTTATCCGCATTTGCAATACTCTCCGGCATTTTACAATATTCACCCTACGCTTATCAAATACCGAAAAGCAACAAATATATTTTGTAACAAATACGAAAGTATTTTATCAGCCTTTGAAATTACCTCATTTATTGTATTATATTCAAACAGCACACCTGAAACAATATTGTGCAAGCCATAAAATAATAATGAACTAGCCGTTCTACTATAATGATGTTGATATCACCAATTACTCTTGTTCGTTTTTATTGTATTCCATGAAAAATTTGTAGTCCTCATCATCTTCGCCTAGAATCTCAACCAAGGTACGTTTTCGCTTCCGTTGTTTTCCCTCTTCGTCCTCCTCCTTATCTTGTTGTTTACGATTGTCATTTTGCTTTTGGTACATTTTAAGTATTTCCGTCTCTAATTCTTTCGACTGTTGTTCCTCCCTTTGGTCTTCTAATTCACTTACTAGGTATTCGTAAAGATCTTGTCCCTCGTTACTCCACCCCTCCTTATTTCCTGACTTACCGTCAGTGAATTTTTTTCTCAACCTCGTGCCCTTTGTTGTGTTTAGCCACGAGTCGTAGTCAGTTGTAAAGGAAAAGCAATGCAAAAGCTTCATCGCTTGGGGTGAAAATGGTACTGATTGTCATTCTGACTGATTTTCTTTTGAAGTCTGTCTGTTTTGGTGACACCGCTCCAAGAATTCTTTTCATGAAGTATTTGAATTCTGGTGAATTTTTCCGCCGATAGTCTTTGTTCAATTGGTTCCTTTTTTCTGAGTTAACGTCTTGTGTGTCCGTGATTAGAACCGTTCCTGGGAAACTATCTGGTATCTGGTTGTTCCTTTTATCGTCTACGTGTCAGTGTTAATACTGACCAAAATGTTAGAATGGATTATGAAAGATTGCATGCCGACAATCATTTTCTTGCTGGTTGTGTACCTTTGTAGTTTTTCCTGGCAAGAGTTTGAGCATTGTGCCTACACGCAGTCACTGCTCAGGCAATAAATTCCACTCCACTTTTGGTCTTTTATATCGATCGTATTTGGTATTTCATTGTTATTTGTTTGTTTTACAATTTTGAATATTGTTGCCTTCATGAATCTAATCTCTGGCGGGAATTTAAATTTCCTGAATGCTTTTTCTTTGACATGTTTGACAATGCTGTTTTCCAAGTTAATGTTATCAGGAGTCTTTTGTTGTCTGTAGAATATTTCTGTTGCTACTGTCTGTGGTTTTATATGTTTGGCTATCGGTCACTTCCCGATACACTACTGTTTGGGCTGTTTGTGTTATTGGTAACAATGGTTTTACCTGTCACCGGACTGCAACTACTACTCAGTTCTTTCATTATTTTTTTGTTAAATCGTGCACCTCAACTTACCGTTTTTTCCTTTGATTGATTTGGCGCGCTATTTTTATGATAATAATGTTGTTTGTACTAGGAATCGTTTGGTATTTTTTTTTCATTCATACTGTACACACTGTAATCTCTTGACTTACTGTCTCCAAGGAATAGCGGTATTTCAACTAATTGTACTATCTGTGAGTGTTGTTGTACTGTTGCCTTGCCTATCTTATTTTTGAGCGTGCCGTGATATTCTGGAATGTGGAGTCCTCAAAATTTTGGCGCGGACCCGGAAATTTTGATGTTCCCTACCCTACCATACTTACTGTACGGAACCATATCATTCCGTATTTATTTATTTATTGTTTTTCAATTTTCTGCAACGGCGTTGCAGGAAATTCCATTTTTTGGGTGGTTGACACTCACCCCTTAATCAATTATGGAATGGATCACAATTTGTAGGTTAAACGGAGGAAATGCTTTTTTTGTTGTTTTGTTGCATTCTAAGGAGTACATTTTTTGAATGTATCGACTTCTTAAGGTGATATTTTACTTCATTTCCATTCTATTTTTTGGACTTAATTTGTACCGGTGATACCGTCAAGATTGTCGTGCTCTTTTTTTTGTAATGGAATCCTTACAGAGTTGCAGAGTTAGTGTTTCACGCGTCCCCATGCCCCACGAGGAACGGGATAGTTGTTATACTCCTCTAAATCTTCTGGTGAATTCCAACGTTTTTCGTAAGGACTTAGCCTTTTCTTAATTTTCCTGCTCGTTTTCGTCTTGTTCCCTCTTTTCCCCCCTGTTTGTCACTTCTTTTACTTTCTGTTTTTTCTTTTTTTGACTGTTTTCTTGCTTTATTCATGAACGAATCCCACTTCTGTTTGGTACATTTGTTTTCCGTGTTTTTGTTATTTATCTTCTCTTCCTTAATTGTCGGAAATATTTCTTGTGTTGAGTACCACTCGTTATCGTCTGTTGATCTGCAATACCATTCCAATCTGTCATTTTCAATGATTGCCTCATTCGTCATTTTGCGCCAGTTGTTGAACCAAATGTACGTCATACAAGGACGGTTTCCAGGGTGGTAATGTATACATTCTTTTATGTGTTCTCTTGCCTCCGGCGTCAGAATTACTCCATTTTTTTGCAGGGAAAGTAGGACCGTCTTGTATCATTCTCTCTCGTTCTATTGATTTTACTTCCGGTCCAATACCCACGTTGTCGTAGCACTTAATGTCTTCTGATGTTTTCAATGCGGGATAACCACATGTAATGTATGCAAGAATGACTCCCATTGCCCATACATGGTCCATCCCGTCAGTGTTCCCTTCTTTGTAGTCGGGAAATACTTCCTCGGTTATGTACTTGAAGCATTGCTCCCAAATGTTCAAAGCTTCGTCCTCCTTGAAATGTCCTTTTTTGCTGTTGAGTCTTTGTCGCACTTCTTCTATCTTCTGGCATCCACTAAGGATTGTGTTAACCAAGTGTCCATTTTTGGCACACAACGCATCAAATCCTGTTTTGAAATGATATAGAAACGGGTTTCCGTCGTTGTTTACGTCATTGTGGTTCAGCTCATGCATCTGTTTGTTGTAATCCTTGGACAAGACAGTACCCCGGGTTGGCACAACTGTTGTTTTGTGTGTCGGTTTAGGTGTTTTGTTTTTCATTTTCCTGTTATTTCCCATTTGTAACGCAGTCATGCACCTAGTTGTACCACAATACACCTAACTTTCGTAATCCAACGCCAAATCATAAAGTTGGCGTATGTTGTTTTCTCCAGGCGTAGTAACTTCAGTTTTTGGTTGTGGCTGCTTTTTCCCGAACACACATAATTCTTCCTATTGTTACATACCGGCACCACCGCCACAACGGTGCACGGAAATAGTCTGATTCAAAAACAGACTAGCTTTAAGAAGTAGTGTAACTTTCCTCGTCCAAATGCAATTGGTTCTTGATATACCGTAGATATGAACATGTCCGGTGGATCGATTCCTCCGTAGAGACGTGTACAAGGTGTATTCACCGTAGTTCTTTGGTATTATTTATTTTAATATTGTATTGGTACGCTGCACATAAATTGTCTGATTCATAAACAGACTAGCTTTAAGTAGTGTAACTTTCCCCGTTTGGATATGATTGGTTCTTGATATAGATGTGAACGTGTCCTTTGGATCAATTCCCCCAGTAGGTATGTGTACAAGGTTATTCTCCGTAGTTTTTTTGGTATTATTTTTTTATTATTGTATTGGGACGGTGCACAGAAATTGTACGATTCAAAAACAGACTAGCTTTAAGTAGTGTAACTTTCCCTGATTGGGTATGATTGGTTATTGATATAGAGGTGAACGTGTCCAGTGGTTCGATTCCCCCGTAGATACGTTTACCAAGGGTAGTGGTTTCAGCAAATTTTTTTTATTTTCTTATGAAGAAGTAACCAAAATAGAGTTTCTCAGTTATTTTTGGAGTGCAAAAGTGTGTTATTTTCTGCAATTTTTGGATGAATATTGCTCATACTAATGATTGGGGAGACAATGAAACAATATTGAGGACAATTCTCCGGCTATTACTTTAGTCAGTATGAATTGTATAATAATGGTTGTCCCTGGCCATGCATGCCCCAAAATTGTGATTCCTAGTCACTTTTTGAGTACAAGAGTGTGTCATTGGAGGCAATTGAAGGATGAATATTGCTCATACTATGTATTGGATAGACTATGCAACAATGCTGACATTTCTCAGGCTTATACTTTAGTAATTATGAATTTTATAATAATGTTAGTCCCTTGCCTTGGATGTACCCAAATAGTGATTGCTAGTCACTTTTGTATTGGTAAAGTGTGTCATTCGAGGCAATTGAAGGATGAATATTGCTCATACTATGTATTGTTGGGTAGACTATGCAACAATGCTGACATTTCTCAGGCTGATACTTTAGTAATTATGAATTTTATATTAATGTCTGTCCCTTGCCATGCATGTACCAAATTATTGATTGCTAGTAATTTTTTAGTGGAAAAGTGTGTCATTACAGGCAATTGAAGGATGAGTATTGCTACTACTTTGGATTGGTTGGTATACTATGCAACAATAGTATAGACATATCTCAGGTTGATAGTTTACTTGTTAGTATGTGTTGTATAATAATGTTTCTCACTGGCCATCCATCATGTACCCAAATAGTGATTGCTAGTCACTTTTGTATTGGTAAAGTGTGTCATTCAAGGGAATTGAAGGATGAATATTGCTCATACTATGTATTGGGTAGACTATGCAACAATGCTGACATTTCTCAGGTTGATAGTTTAGTAATTATGAATTTATAATGTTTGTCCCTTGTCATGTATGTACCAAAATAGTGATTGCTAGTCATTTTTTATTGGAAATGGGTGTCTTTTGAGGCAATTGTAGGATGAATATTGCTCATACTATGTATTGGGTAGACTATGTTACAATGCTTACATTTCTCAGGCTTATACTTTAGTAATTGCGAATTTTATAATAATGTTTGTCCCTTGCCATGTATGTACCAAAATAGTGATTGCTAGTCACTTTTGTATTGGTAAAGTGTGTCATTCGAGGCAATTGAAGGATGAATATTGCTCATACTATGTATTGGGTAGACTATGCAACAATGCTGACATTTCTCAGGTTGATAGTTTAGTAATTATGAATTTATAATGTTTGTCCCTTGTCATGTATGTACCAAAATAGTGATTGCTAGTCATTTTTTATTGGAAATGGGTGTCTTTTGAGGCAATTGTAGGATGAATATTGCTCATACTATGTATTGGGTAGACTATGTTACAATGCTTACATTTCTCAGGCTTATACTTTAGTAATTGCGAATTTTATAATAATGTTTGTCCCTTGCCATGTATGTACCAAAATAGTGATTGCTAGTCACTTTTGTATTGGTAAAGTGTGTCATTCGAGGCAATTGAAGGATGAATATTGCTCATACTATGTATTGGGTAGACTATGCAACAATGCTGACATTTCTCAGGTTGATAGTTTAGTAATTATGAATTTATAATGTTTGTCCCTTGTCATGTATGTACCAAAATAGTGATTGCTAGTCATTTTTTATTGGAAATGGGTGTCTTTCGAGGCAATTGTAGGATGAATATTGCTCATACTATGTATTGGGTAGACTATGTTACAATGCTTACATTTCTCAGGCTTATACTTTAGTAATTGCGAATTTTATAATAATGTTTGTCCCTTGCCATGTATGTACCAAAATAGTGATTGCTAGTCACTTTTGTATTGGTAAAGTGTGTCATTCGAGGCAATTGAAGGATGAATATTGCTCATACTATGTATTGGGTAGACTATGCAACAATGCTGACATTTCTCAGGTTGATAGTTTAGTAATTATGAATTTATAATGTTTGTCCCTTGTCATGTATGTACCAAAATAGTGATTGCTAGTCATTTTTTATTGGAAATGGGTGTCTTTTGAGGCAATTGTAGGATGAATATTGCTCATACTATGTATTGGGTAGACTATGTTACAATGCTTACATTTCTCAGGCTTATACTTTAGTAATTGCGAATTTTATAATAATGTTTGTCCCTTGCCATGTATGTACCAAAATAGTGATTGCTAGTCACTTTTGTATTGGTAAAGTGTGTCATTCGAGGCAATTGAAGGATGAATATTGCTCATACTATGTATTGGGTAGACTATGCAACAATGCTGACATTTCTCAGGTTGATAGTTTAGTAATTATGAATTTATAATGTTTGTCCCTTGTCATGTATGTACCAAAATAGTGATTGCTAGTCATTTTTTATTGGAAATGGGTGTCTTTTGAGGCAATTGTAGGATGAATATTGCTCATACTATGTATTGGGTAGACTATGTTACAATGCTTACATTTCTCAGGCTTATACTTTAGTAATTGCGAATTTTATAATAATGTTTGTCCCTTGCCATGTATGTACCAAAATAGTGATTGCTAGTCACTTTTGTATTGGTAAAGTGTGTCATTCGAGGCAATTGAAGGATGAATATTGCTCATACTATGTATTGGGTAGACTATGCAACAATGCTGACATTTCTCAGGTTGATAGTTTAGTCAGTATGAATTGTATAATAATGGTTGTCCCTGGCCATGCATGCCCCAAAATTGTGATTCCTAGTCACTTTTTGAGTACAAGAGTGTGTCATTGGAGGCAATTGAAGGATGAATATTGCTCATACTATGTATTGGGTAGACTATGTTACAATGCTTACATTTCTCAGGCTTATACTTTAGTAATTATGAATTTTATAATAATGTTTGTCCCTTGCCATGTATGTACCAAAATAGTGATTGCTAGTCACTTTTGTATTGGTAAAGTGTGTCATTCGAGGCAATTGAAGGATGAATATTGCTCATACTATGTATTGGGTAGACTATGCAACAATGCTGACATTTCTCAGGTTGATACTTTAGTAATTAAGAATTTATAATGTTTGTCCCTTGTCATGCATGTACCCAAATAGTGATTGCTAGTCACTTTTTATTGGAAAAGTGTGTCATTACAGGCAATTGAAGAATGAGTATTGCTACTACTTTGGATTGGTGGGTATACTATGAAACAATAGTATAGACATATCTCAGGTTGATAGTTTACTAGTCAGTATGTATTCTATAATAATGTTTCTCACTGGCCATCCATCATGTACCAAAATAGTGACTGCTAGTCATTTTGTTTGTGCAAAAGTGTGTCATTAGAGGCAATTACAGGATGAATATTGCTCATAGTTGGGATTGGGGAGAGTATGAAACAATATTGTCATTTCTCCTCCTGATACTTTAGTCAGTATGAATTTTATAACGATGTTTGTCCCTGGCCATGACGATGCATCATGTACAAAAGTAGTGATTACTACTCACTTTTTTAGTGCCAAAGTGTGGCATTCTATGTAATTTCATGATCAATGTTGCTCAAGACGCATACCATGGTTTTGTTCCTAATTATGAAACAGTATGGACCAGAAATCTATGAGTTATACTTTAGTCAGTTTGTAAAAGGTACTAGTCCTAGTAATACTAGTTAGTTTTTGAGTGCGAATGTGTGTCATACTAGTAGGCTGCACTTTCAGGATCAATATTTCTCATACTATTGATGGAATACACTATGAATGAAACTGGATTAGTGACAAGCAGATACTTGCATTTGGTGGAGCATAGTAGGCCTCATTCATCCATTCTTGACGAGTTGGTGGAACTATACTCTGACACTGGTTTGGTTGTGTCAGAAGATGACTCGGATACCTCAACATTTCCATCCGTCGGGTCACAAATCCCAACTTCCTTGCTGTAACATTTTACTAAATCAGATACTTTTTTAATGCGTCGACGATTGGTTTCTTTCAGACCGGAAACCTTAAAGTATGGGCACCATTTTTTATGCTCCCCCGCCTTACCTTTTTGGAAAATAAGAAAGTAACCCGGAAGATTTTCATATTGCTCGTAGGGGCTGAAAAGGTACCTATAAACTTCTCCAATTAGAACTGGGTCGTTTCTTCTTTCAGTGTAACGAACTTGTTTGTCTACTTCGTAAAGGGGATACATTATCTCTGGATCCTGATCTTTCAACAGCACACTTATGTCAAGAGGTTGTGTGGTTTGACGTCCATTCAAATTCACAATAAATTTTGGCATGGTTACAACGGCGTTAAGAGGACTTTTCGCCAAATCTATAACCTTTTCTACCCTTACATTTGAGCCCTCTTTTTCACATGTTTTACTTGTTTTGTCGGTCAAACCAGCTCAGTATCCTTTGAATTACCCTTAGTTGTGTCAATTTCTGATTCTTTAGATTGGTTTGGCTTATTTTTTGAACACTCGCCGGTAACTGTTGATCCACTATTGTTATTTCTCCCCTCGTTGAGATTGTTTGTCTTGGCAACATTGCCACCGTCAACTTGAACATCCCAGGATGGGATGAATAGATTCCACGCTTGGAATCATTTGTAGTATTGAAAGTTAATGTAACCCATCCCACCCGGTAGGTGTTATTTGATTTGTTGAACTCATTTATTTCAACCTTTGATGTTTTGAATTAATCCCAAGTTAGAAAGTCCGACGGTTTGTACAAAACAAAGTCACGACCCTGGAGGTGTTTGAACTGCCAGATTCAATTCTCCCGTTCCCTTTCCATAATTGTTGACAACGTTATCATCCAGAAATTGAACTAAAAGGTTTGCCCACGATAGATCATCCGACTTTTCCCACAAATATATTGCTAGTTTTTCTGTCAACGGTGTAAATATGGTACCAATTTCTGGAAGGTAGCTATACTAAATGAATTTTTCCACCCAAGTATGACGTAGGAGAACTTCCGGATCAATTACGAATATCTCACGGAACACGTATGGAATGTGTTCCATAAAAACTCGTTGGTGCACCTCTTGTTGTGAGTTAACATCGTATTGAAGGAACCTTGTAACACAAGTTTGATTCTTATGTTGGTCTTCCAAACCGGACAGTTCCAAAATGCCAGTTACAAGTTCTTCCGGTCTATCTTCAAAATTGACATGGGCAAATTTGGTCTTAGTCAGAACACAGGCCGTCGGGAAAATGTACAATCGATCATTCCTTTGAAAATATGGAACATTTTCCTCCCTCGATTTGGGGACCATTGCTCCTTTTAGAAAACTCCTCTCGGTCAATACCAAACCTTCAATTGTTTCCATCACATGATCGTAACCGAAACATCCTTTGTTAGGGGATTTGTAATAGAACCAAAGATCGCTATGTCGTTATTATTTGTTATTTTATCTGTTATCGGTTACTGTTACGATGTTGGAAAGAGTTATTGATAAGATTATGATCGGATTGTTTCCGGACCATTCTAATCTCCCATTTACTAATCTGTTGTTTTTTTGTGTGGGGATACTCGTATTGCTTTGGGTTTCGTCGAGAGTTCGATTCCCATATTGTGTACCTCTGTTCAGTGCTTTAAGTATCGTACGGTACTCACCAGCGCTTATGTATAATTTACTTATGGTCCTCATTCCTTTGGTTGCGTCTCACTTTTACTTATCGCGCTCACCTTGGAATCGTACCATCGAACCCTATTCTCATCACATACCGTGGTAACGTTCGTGGTAACGTTCATGGTCGGTTTAGTAATTCAATACACCCTTGGATGGTCCTCGGACTATCCGGTCCATATAGATATATCAGGTCTTACCTTCTTATGATGGCTGCCCTGGATGGTGCTTGGTGGGGTAATCAGCTAAGTTATGTTTTCCTGGTTCCCAGAAGATATTAAATTGCCCTTGTTCCGCCCTGTCTTTCAGCCAATAGAATCGCATGTCGATCGCCTTGGACCTTTTTTGTTTAATCGTGCCATTCAATATACCTTCTGCTGTATTATTGTCTGTCTTTAAGGGGGTAGCTGGCTGTTCGTGCCCTAGTTCAATCAAACATTGTCGGATTGGTATGGCTTCCCTCGCATTCAGGAACAAGGAGGCAACCTCTGCTTCAGCGGCTGATGCCATGACGTTCTTGATGATTTTCGCCAATACAAGTACCGCGCCATTGAATGTGTGATCGGTTGTATCTCCTAAGTAATGGTAACCCCCTGCCCGGCTCTTGGCCTCTGGGCATACTAGGTAGGCAGCATCGCTATCTACCTGGAGTATCATATCACTTGCCCTGTAGATTATGGTCGCGTCGGGATTACACGCAGCATAGTTGAGAAAATATTTCGTAGCTGCTAATGTCGTGTTGTTGTTCTTGGCGGAGGCAATATCAGTTGAGTGCATGTAGCATGGTGTTATCGACTGCTCGTGCATAGAATAGGAATTTTCCCGTGAACTGTTGGATGAACTTTATTTCCTCGTCTGATAGCGTGGTTGTGTCCTCGCGTTTTGCATACTGTATTTTTTTTTCGTAGGCGGGGACGTCTGCACGTGAAGGGCCCGCGTACATGCGCGTGGGCCTCACGTGTTCGAATTCCTTTAATGCTTGCTCCACGTAGCCATCCATGGACAGGCGTACTTCACGTTTGTCGTAGTCCCACTGTAGATGGACGCCGACTGTACTGTCTTCCCGTCCAGTCCACCTTGAAGGTGTACTTTGCCCCGACTGCCTCAACTAGGTGATCCACATCTTCCTGACGGGTGTATTTGATCCCAAAGTCGTCCACCACTAGGGTAAAACTGATGTCCCTCTCATCATGTAGGAATAGTCCCTCAGTGTGGGGCGCCTTCCGGTATCCGTATTGCTGGAGGTGTTTAACTAGGTCGTCGTGGGCTATCTTCCCGCTCTGTTTTAGCCCATACCATGCCTTTTTGATGCGAGCATAAATATAATCCCCTTGTTTGAGCCCCTCCAGCTTGTATGCTGTCCTGATACGGGGGGGAATCATGTCCCACCTGAACTTCACAAATTCGGGTTCATCCAGTGTGGAGCATAAGTACATGTTGGATATGTCGCCGGTACAGTACTTAGCCCCTGGGGTGGATACTACACTGTTCCAATGGGTTTTTATGGTTTCCATGCTTGCCGTCCGGGTGGACACTTCGCCGTGGTACTCCAGTTGGTCTCCCCCCGCTGTGATCCTTGTCCGGTAGGGGTCGGCCTTCTCGGGGCGTATAGCGACTGTGTACCGGGGATACGTGACCTTCTTGTGTATGGGCACTTCGTGTCTATTGATCCAATCCAATACGTCCATCCCCTCTATGTTATTTTGCTGGAAGCCTTGGAACAGCCGGCCGAACTCATCTTCACCTGATTTGAGCCATATTTCCTGGATTGCGGCTTTGGGGTGCTTGATTAGATCTCGGTACGCCGCCCACTTGTTCAAGTCATCATCCCATATGGATCCCCCGCACGCGAGCTGGGGCCGATATGTTGATTTGCTTGTGCGCAGGGCCTGTTTTGGTACGGGGAAATGGACCGGGTTGCGCGGGTATCCTCCCACTAGTGCCTTGGGTTTAAGCTTGGCTTTTGAGTAGTATTGGTCAGACTTGTAGTATCGGGATACTTCACCGTGTGTGTAGTCGGCAATATCCCCATCTGTGAATCTAACTTTGTAGTATTGATTGGTCTGGTCATAGCTTATGACTTCACCTTCATACCACCCGGAGTTGAACTTTTTCTAATGATTGTGCCCACGGCCCAGGGGTGTCCCCGTCGGGCGCTGCGTTGTTGTGTAGGTGGCGCCCTTGGAGGTTCGCATTCATTTCTGGACGTATTGGGCCCATTTGACACCCTTGGAGGTTCGCGCGAGTCTGCGGGTGCATCACTAGGTGGGACGTTAGGCCCATCCCGTTTGCGTTGAGCGAACGACATAGGATGCGTCCCTATACGTAAAAGATCTTGTATACTCCGAAGGGCCTCATTCACTTGGGTTCCCTGTTCCACATAAGGCATTGGTGGATGGGGCTTACTGGTAACTTCCTTTAGGTCTTGGAGTATCATGACCAGTCGGTCTGTAGAAGAGGTACGGGGCATATCAGTCTTGGGAAAGAAGGCCACGGTGTTGCTGATTCTGTTAGCGCGACTGGCCTCCCCAATGCACATATAATTTCTGTAGTGCTTTAAGGCCGGTCCGACATAGAAACCCCTTGTCCCGTGGTCCTGCCATGCGCCTTGTTCTTGAGCTCTGTCGTGAATAATCACTCGACAGCCCATAGGGGCCAGTGGGTGTTTGTTGTAGTCATAGATTCCGCGTCTGAGCTCATAGGCTGATAGTTTCGGCTGAGTATGTGATGCACGTAGCAAGTTGAGTGTAATGAGAGCCTGTGGGATCAGTAGGTCCCAATCATCCACCAGGAGCTTGCCGTCTACCCCATTCAACCCCGCTATAAAATGGTTCTTGAAGGTCTGTATGGCCCTTTCAGCATGGTTGAGCCGATGGTCCCCGGGTGATGCTAGTTGATAATCGAGGTTGTTCTTCGTAATGTACGCGATTAGCTTCTTGGAGGTTTCGTTGTCCATACGTACTATTTTAGCATTCACTTTATCCTCTTTCATCCGCGTGTAACACGCCGTGAACCCTTGTAGGAGGTCTTTGCTCTTGCGTGATTGGATGGGTTCCACGTCAATGTAATTGAAATCGTAGTCGTACATGAGGAATACGTACTGGTGCCCACGGCGTGAAGTGACTGGGTATCTCCCCGGTAGGTCCCACGCGAAGAGTTCCTTTGGTTCGTCTTTGGTACGTGGCCCTGCGTGGTTGGTTGGTTGCATTTCATTCCTGGATACTATGTCTACGCAGACGTTATGTGTCTTCCTCGGTTGGGATAGGGATACTGTAGCGTCGGTCAGCCTCATGGTCTGTTTTTGGTGATTTCTTCTTTGGTTTGCGTGTGCTTTGTATCCCCTGTTGGACCATCTGGAGGTGGCCCATTGTGGTCTCCTCTGATGCCTGTAGGAATTGATTGACTTGTTGGGCGGTTAGCCCCGGCCAAGTGGCAAACGAACCTCGTTCAATGGCGCGTATCCATGTTTCCTTGGTGGGATATCCCGCTGCTGCGTGGTAGAATGCTATGATCTTGGGGACGGCTTGAATCTGATATGCTCCCGCCCCGGTGTGTGTCTGTTTGTCTGAAATTGGTGGGGGGGGGGGGGGGGGGGTCGACCACCCTTGGAGATTTAGCCGGCACCCTTGGAGATTTTGTTGTAGCTGCGTCTGTGGGAGTGTGCGTGGCCGTGTTTGCTGTATCTGTGTTGAAAGGATGTAGTGGGACCATGTAGAGGTTTCGGAGTGGGTCGCGTGTGCCCGTTAGACTGCCTGGTTGGTGGGCCCGGTGACTGTCACCTCTTGTTTGGTGAAGGTGACCTGGCAGCCATTGTTGCATAATTTTGGTACCGAGACTAGTGGAAGTTTGACCTCGTCAAATTTATGGCAGCCCCGCGCCGCGCGTGGGATCGATGGCAGATCGAGGGTATCGGTGGCCGTGGAGTGCATCGTGCTCCCGTTAGCACAGCCCACAATGAGGGCTCCTGGGGTATCTTGATGCGCTCCACCTTGATATGATGTGGGCATGAAGTGATCGGTAGCGCCGGAATCGAGAGCTCCGTATCCTGGGGTCGGCGTGGCTTCGGTCAGCAATGCGAAGGAAACGCGCTTGGCTTTATGATTGGTCTGGTGATTGTATTTGCTCGGAGGGGAACGTAAGATACTTAGTAACGACTTTGACTGGTGGTTATTACTATGATTATGTAGTATGTTATACTGCTCCTCCCCACGCCGTCAGGCAGGTGTGTCGTGGGTTTCCCGGGTGACTGGGTGACTCCACTTCATCCATCTGTCCCCGCGTTGGGTCGAACCGCCCATTTTGTTGGCAAATGTGGCTCCCATTTGGTGATTGGGCTTGAACCAGAAGCAATCTCCCCCATCGTGTGAGAGATTGACACCGCACGAGTGACAGTAGTGTTTGTATTGTTTCCACTGGGATGGCGGCTTGTTGGTAGCTTGTTGCTGGCGGCGTCCCCCGGGTGGTTGTTGCTGGGGTTGTTGGACCTGTGGAGGTGGCCCCGCCTGGGCTTGCTGACTGGCCATTAACAGTCCCATTTGGCGCGTGAGTGTGGACAGCGCGGATTCCAATTGGTGGGTCGACATGGTGAGCGTGGAGGCGGCGGTTGCCGACTCTGCTTGGGACTTGAGATCCTGGCAGACACTAACGAGGGCCCGTTGGTTGTCCTCGATAATAGCTAGATGTTGGTCATTCTGGATTTCCACTTTGTTGGCTGACCCGGTGGTGGCATAGTAGCTACTGTATAGTTCCTTGAGCCGTAGACCCCAAAAGCGCTTGTATTGCACCAGTTCCTGCTCTTCTGTGGTCGTGTCGGCTGCCGCATGGTGTTCCTTCCATGAGTCCTCCACTCTATGGAGTGTTATGGGGCCGTGCTTGCTCCGTTTGAATGCCATGTGTGCGTGGTCCATCATCTGGGCTGCAGTCACCTTAGCTGTAGCCGGCAGGAGGTTGACTTGGTACTGGTATTTGGTGAGAAGGCGGAAGTATTCTTTGGGGCCCAACGGGCTGGGGGTGTAGTCCAATTCCCGCATTTTCTTAGCTATTTCAGCTGTCAATTTGCGTTGTACGTCCGACGTACACAGCTCGTCCTCCATGTATTGGAAAGCCTCGAGGGCTGTGGTCCCTCTGGGGAAGGCTTCCAACCCCGGGTCTTTTAACTCGTGGAGCATCCTGGGGAACTTCTTGTCTGTCAACAGGAGGGCCTCCCGATTGTACTTTTTCCATTCCACAAAAAGTGTCCGGCGTCGTTTCCACAGCTTGTATGCGTCAGAGGTGAGCTCCACAGTGTTATCAAGCTCAGTCGGTTCGATGGGGGCCGTGGGATACACTGCGGCGGGATTCCTCTCCCGCGCCCGATACTGCGCCTCTGTCTCTAAGAGAAACGCGTATCCTCCCCCCTGTATGTACTTTGTGGAGGTCACCTCAGCCAGCGCGTTTGTAAGGGCTTTCTTGAACTCGTATATGTCGACGCTGGTCGGGACTTGGATCGGTTTCAGTTGCGCGGGCTCCATCAGCTCCTTCAGTGGGTCGTAGTAGTCTCCTCTCTTCTTGGACATGGTGTCTTCACTGTCGTTGCTGTTGCTCTCTTCCCCGTACTTGGCCAATAATTGATTCTGGGTTTGTAGTTGGTTTGTCTGGCTGAGCGTATACTCTCTCAGGTCGTAGTTATCGTCTGTCAGATCCTCTAGGCGGCCTCGTAGGTATCGGAGTTCGTGTTCAGTGTTGATGCTGGTGTCTGGGGTGACTCCTCTGTAGGCTGGGGTACTGTTGTGTTCCGTATTGTTCCCTTCTGGCATTGGCTGTGTTAATTGCTGTATAATCTTATCAATAACTAATAGAACCAAAGATCGCTATGTCGTTATTATTTGTTATTTTATCTGTTATCGGTTACTGTTACGATGTTGGAAAGAGTTATTGATAAGATTATGATCGGATTGTTTCCGGACCATTCTAATCTCCCATTTACTAATCTGTTGTTTTTTTGTGTGGGGATACTCGTATTGCTTTGGGTTTTGTCGAGAGTTCGATTCCCATATTGTGTACCTCTGTTCAGTGCTTTAAGTATCGTACGGTACTCACCGGCGCTTATGTATAATTTACTTATGGTCCTCATTCCTTTGGTTGCGTCTCACTTTTACTTATCGCGCTCACCTTGGAATCGTACCATCGAACCCTATTCTCATCACATACCGTGGTAACGTTCGTGGTAACGTTCATGGCCGGTTTAGTAATTCAATAATTTGAAGACTTTTTGTATAATTCTCTTACAAACATTGTCAATCAAACAATCAAAGGACAAGTCAACGCCAGTCGACTCGAATCATTGATGCACATAGTACTTGACAAATGAACAGATTACATGCTGTTTCCAAAGAAAGGACCACGTTCACCCCCAGATTGGTCCCGTGGTTGACAAATTATGTAATCAACCATTGTTTCACCAAATATAGGATTCCTTTTGTCACCTTGAAATGTGCCAGATCTATTTTTCTGGTGCCATATTTGCATGGTGACAGGGTGACACGGTCCTCATTGATTTCGAAATGTATGTTGTAATAGTTGGAAACCGTGTCCTTGTAGTGGAGGACGTAGTGGAAAACCAATTGAGAATGGAGTGGTAATAACACTTCACCCGTTTCCGGAATGTTTGTGTCCCCTTGTCGATGAAATCCTACTGGAACCCACTTCTCCCCCGAAAGTACCGTGGTGCCCAAGACAAAGGAATTCTGAATTAATTTGGGTAAGAAATATTGATAAAAATCTTTGTGTGTCAAAAGTTTGATGTCAAGGTTACCCAGGTTTATGGTTGTAAAAATTCGTTTCGCCTTCCCTTGAAAGAGAACCCAAAATTGACAAAGGACCTATTAAATTCCTTTCGTGACCAGAAGTACCAAAGATACCAAAGGGTAGATTTCCTATGCGCATGAATCAATGAGTCCCGTATCCATCTAAGTAATCGATTCCCACGGCATATCGATTCCCACGGCGCATCGATTCCCATCGCGCATAAACGGTGAGCAATCCCTGTCTTACGATATTGCCATTGTTCTTCGGTGAGCAAACTCTGATTTCATAAAATATCACACGAGCTACGGGAGCAATTCCTGACCTTAATGATAAACATTTCATGGAGTCTTCCTAACGGAACAAGAGAAGAAAACCGTTGGCATGTGATTCTCACACAATACATATACATGCATACAAATATATATGGTCAACGACTAATACATGTACGGAAATAATCAGCGAGTAATCTCAGCACTACGCAACAGCAGTTGCAACGTATTCATCTCAATAAAAGAGATATCTTGCATTTCGGCAAGATTTCACTTTATCTCATACTTTTAACATTCAACTGATTTATATCCCAAAATTCACACTAGTTGCTACCAACTACCTGTAATCTACATACTGAGGTCTGTCTCGCTGCAATCTGAATAAGTCACAGCAAGAGGAGATCTGGCGTTTCCCTAGTCTCGCCTGTAGTCCGATTATCCGTTGCCGAAAGTATCCAACCACAATTGTCACGCGTAGAGTACAACCGTTCGTCTACTAACACACTAACGCAGCGTTGCTGTTCGTCAGAGGCCTTTGAATCAGACTCTCAACGAATCGGATTCAGAAGGAAAGTAATAGATTAACAGTCGCAAGCTCTAAGAAGGCTTGCACACAAGAAGGAACAGAAACGGAATTGAACACAATCCCTACGCTGGCATATGCACGTCGCACATCGTACACGAAGCAGTTCCCATTATCAGTCACCACGCAATTCTTTCCAAGGCTCCGAACCACCACAGATGCCGAACATACCATTGATGCCCGGCAATGCACTCGGAGGTGAAGAGAAGAATGACGCCGAAGTCACCACTATCGAACGCTTTCCCAGCTTCGATGCTGATATGAGAAAGATACTCATATCATTAATCAACGTAACAAGTGAGACTACTAGCAAGTTGTGCCTAGCTCTCAAAGAAGGCGGATTATGCGAGTGGAAGTCGTTCCTCGACGCACTTATCGAACCGGATTTTGCACGCGAACTTACCTATATGGAGCAAGGATTGGCAACGCATATCCCTCGATCCATCCAAAGGAGCATAGAAGCACTTGCGGATTTCGCTATCGACCTACAAGAAGAAGGTGCCGACCTAGAAGAATACGAGAAGGACTGGAAAGATGTGAAGTCATATACATACAAGGAATTCCAGGCATTCCGCGTAGAGCATGCCCAACGCTTACGTAACGAATCTGCTCTGAACCCACCACCTCCTCCGGCGGGAAGTAACAAAAAGTCCCCTCAGCAGGTAAAGTACGAATCATGGTGCCGAAAAGCACGAGATGAAAAGTCCTTTACACCCCTCACGAATGACTCAAGATTCGAACACTGGCTCGTCGGTTTCAAAGCTAAACTCGAGGCATACGACATCGATACAGAGACATTCCTCGATGAAACTTGGCCTCCAGCCACGCTTGTGGGTTACACCCGTGATCTCTACGTCAAACAATGTGCCTTCTTCTGGGTACTAATGTTGGAAGTCTTCAAGAGTGACCTTTCTGCATCATGTGTGCACAGTCATTCTACCACTCGTGATGGACGCAAGGCTTACTTCGACTTCGTAAACCTTCATAGCCAATCAAAAGCAAAGGTATACGACAACACTACCCAGCTACAAGCGTTGCTCAAGTTGAACCTCAACAATTGGAAGGAATCCAAAGTGAAATTCATCACACATTGGTTTGATGAATTGAATCACCTCAACAAGCTCCGTCCTCCCAACAAGCCCCTCGAGTACCATACCGTAAAATCAGCATTGTGTCAGGCATGCTATTCCAGCTTCCAGCTAAGCGAACAGTTTGCCAAAGTCAAGGATCCAGGTGGGACGAATAGCACCGTAACGGATGCAGTTGCCGAAGCCGCTGCTATCCACGATCTTAAAATCACGCTTTTACTCGAAGCAACTCGACTTGATTCCCAGTCTGCGATGTCTGCTCCTCGGTCGACCGTACGTGCACACGTTCATGATTTCTCTTCTGACTCGATCCAAAACCATGAGGACTATGCTCTCCCCATTGAATTTGAAGGAGACTATCAAGATTATGCTGTGTTCAAGGCTGGACGTACCCCTGACCCTACCACAAGGTTGCCTACAAACATATGGAAGGCCTTGTCACGTCAGGACATGAAGAGTTGGCTCAGTTTTTCTCCGGAAGGCAAGAAAATCGTGGTTGCCTCATTGCGACACGACTTACTTAACACTAACCAACCTGACCCCAACAGTGTCAAACCCATTACCCGGAAGGCATACCAACATGAACACTCGGTATCATTTCGAGAAGACGGTACTTCGACCGAGGATGAGCATGCCAATTCCGCAGCAGACCTACATCCTGCTGTAGAGAATGATCGTAGAGGTGTTTTCCATGCATCCCTAGGTGTATACAAATCCACGACCTCCTCGTCTAAGGACCAGCGACCTCTCAAGTCTTCCGTGTCACCCGCGCATCCAGCTCGATTCCTTTCAAACAACCCTGACATTCAGTACAAAAAGGACGGTGACACCCAAATACCTATCGGAACACCATCGTATTCCGCCAATTTTCACCAGTGGTATACTCCCGAGGATGATCTCACCTTTCCTAATGATGGTCCCGTAACGTCATACACATACCGTATACACAAAACTACGGTTACTAGCCCTGGTTTTGCCATGGTCGATCGCGGCGCAAATGGCTGCATCATCGGTAATGATTGCCATGTCTCATCTCCAAGGATATTCCACCACGATATGTTAACGTCACCGGCATTAACAATCATCAGGTACAGAACATTCCCATTGCTACATGCGGAGCATATTCCATGTCGAACAGAGGCCCCGTCATTCTTATTTTCAATGAATGTGCCTATACAGGACGACATCCTTCTATATTGTCATCCGGCCAGATGGAAGCATATTTTTCCACTGTAGACGACACGTCCATCAAAGCAGGCGGAGGACAGGTCATCACCACCTCCGATGGCTATGCACTGCCTCTTAGCATACGACACGGCTTACCATACCTTGCGATGCGAAAGTATACGACTGTCAAATTTGACACGCTACCACATGTTATCATGACGTCCGATAAACATTGGGACCCATCTGTTCTTGATACCACGATCAGTGCAAAGGATGAACAATTTCTCCAGAAATATCCTCCCCAACCACAGCAACTCCCTTATGCCGATTACGACGAATATGGGAACCCACGCTGCCTTGAGGGATTCGATATATCTGTTTCTCCCGGGTCCTCCATGGTCACATCCCTCAGCTCGTATTCCAGCCATTCCACCCGATCTCCCTTTCTTCCAATTGATGATCATAAGAACTACAATCGCTCCTTTTGGCTTACTTCCACTGACTACGCTCATCAAGAACGTCTCGCATGCTGCGCGCCAACCGCAGTCTCTGGAACAGTCACTGCGTTTCCGACAGATTGTACAGCCAGTGACACTACACGCATTGCAGCTACGCCCCGCGAAAGATACCCCAACGAACATGACTACTTATCCCTGAAACCTTTCTTTTGTTGGGTTTCCACCGATCGCATCAAAGCTACTTTTGAAAACTCAACCCAATACGGTTCGTTAGCGGTTAGCCCTGATGGTAACATTTTCAAACGGTTTCATTCCCCTCAACCGGCCATGAACGTTCGCCCCTTCAATGACGATGTTATGTCCGATGCAGTCTATTCAGATGTCCCAGCAATTGATGGTGGATCCAAGATTGCTCAGATCTTCTTTGGCCGCAAATCACATATTATTCACGTTGAAGAAATGCGTACCACCGGCGATTTCCTATCCTGCTTTCAGAACTTTGTTCGAAAATGGGGCAAGCCCATCCGCCTCCTTTGCGACCACGGTAACTATCAATCAAGTAAGAAAGTCATGGATTACCTCAAAATGTTATGGATTGGACTATGGCAAAGTGAACCGTACCATCAACACCAGAATCAATTCGAACGACGATACCAAACGTTCAAACGCATTGTCAATCGCGTCATGGACCGTACCGGCACACCGCCACACATGTGGTTACTGTGCATGACATACGTCGCGGGTCTCCTCAATGTTGTCTCTGACCCTACGCTGTCCGATAAACAACCGATCTTCATTGCCACGGGTACAATTGGCGACATCAGCGCACACACCAGTTTCTTCTGGTTTGAACCTGTGTATTTCAAGACCAATGACTCTCCTTTCGGTACCAAATCTACCGAACGCCTCGGTCATTTCGTCGGCATCGCCGAACATGTTGGCAATGGACTCTGCTTTCGCATCTGGGATCCAGTTACCAACAAGTTACTAGACCGGTCCGGTGTTCGATCTGCTCTTACACCTGAGTCACGTAACAAACGCGCGGGCCTATTTACTGATGATGGTTTCATCAAATGGCGTAATGCAAAGGATTCCTTACCCCGTATATACGCCACTGGAGAAGCTCCAGCTTTCAAACATGGGGAGCATACCAATCAGAATAAACTCATTGACGAGTCTACTAAACCAAACAGCTCAGTTTCCCCTAACGGTTCACCCGCTGATTCTGACACCGCCGATGACACCGTTCCATCTGCACCCAACAAACAACCAGATACCACGCTCCACGCATCTGGCACTCAACCAATTGTTCTTCAACCACCCGCCCACCCCTCGTTACCGAGCTTTCTTTATACGAAGGTCGATGACAGCCCAAGCTGGTCACCTTCTCCACTCCCTAACAACTATGGGGAGAGTCTTGATGGTCCTCCTACGACACACATCTTCAGCAAGACATCCGACGGCGTCCTCCTTACTGAAGATGATTTTGACCCACCGGAATTAGCATACTTTGACGTTAGTGACGTCGCAACCCCACACACAAACCCAGCTACTCCTTCCGTAGACCCATCACAGGTAGTTGTTACCGACGAAGAAGGTAACGCACAGTTTGACGATGACGGTAAACCTATTACCATTCCTACGATCCCGATTGCCGACCTACAAGGACGTTCCTTCCTTGTAACCAGTCTCGATGGCACCCGGAAGCGTCTTACCATTGTCGATGTTGAAGACAGTCTTGAACGCAATAAAGACTTCATCAAGTTCAAGTGCAAACACTCCGATGACGAACTCGATGATATCATTGCATACAATGACGTCATGAATTACATACATCGTGATTCAACACAAGAAGACGGCAAACTCTGGTCGTTTCGCCGCATCCTAGGACACCAAGGTCCACTGGATAACAAGCATCCTCAATACAAAGGTTCCAAGTATAACCTCTGGATTGAATGGGAGAATATGGAACGCACATATGAACCTCTGGCCAACATTGCAGCCGACGACCCGGTCACCGTTGCAAAATATGGGAAAGACAACAACTTGCTTGATCTCCCGGGTTGGAAACGTCTCAGAAGAATCACCAACCTAGCCCGACGAACCAAGAAACTTGATCGACTCGTGCACCAAGCCAAACTACGTTCCTTCCGTACCACTCCGCAGTATCAATATGGATTCAAAGTTCCTCGTAGCCACGAAGAAGCCCTCCGATTTGATCAAGCCAACGGAAACACCAAATGGGAAGATGCCACCACTCTGGAAATGGCACAACTCAATGAATACAATACATTCATTGATAAAGGCGTATACAAGACAAGCTCCATTCCCACGGGATTCCAACAAATCAAGGTACACATGATATACGCTGTCAAACACGACGGAAGACACAAGGCTCGCCTCGTTGCTAACGGTAATCTCACTGAGGCCCCTATCCACAGTGTTTACGCAGGCGTCGTATCTCTTCGCGGTCTACGTATGTGCCTATTCCTAGCTGAACTCAACGATCTAGAAGCATGGGGCACCGACATAGGTAACGCCTACTTAGAAGCAGTCACCTGCGAGAAAGTATGCATCAAGGCAGGTCCCGAATTCGGATCGTTGGAGGGTCACCTGTTGGTCATTTACAAAGCCCTATATGGTCTCAGGTCTTCAGGCAAGTGTTTTGGAGACTTACTCGCGGCTTGTCTCATCGAACTCGGCTTCGAAAGATCCCGCGCAGAACCGGAAATATTCCTCAAACCCGGAACGAACAAGCATGGTGAACGTGTATATGAGCTTATATGCACATATGTCGATGACCTATGTCTCTGCATGGCAGATCCCAATTCCTTCTTGAAGATATTGCAATCGTCACCATATAACTTCAAATTGAAGGGATCCGGACCTATGAACTTTCATTTAGGATGTGGATTTGAGCGCGACGAACATGGTGTTCTGTGCATGAATCCCATAAAGTTCATCGAAAAGATGGAAGCATCTTACGAACAAATGTTCGGATGCAAGCCTAGCACTAGGTTCCGATCACCCATCGCGGAGAACGATCATCCTGAATTGGACTCCTCAGCCTTTCTTGAAGAAACCGGTATACAGAAATATCAAAGTATGATCGGTTCACTGCAATGGATCATCGCTATTGGCCGTTTCGATGTACAAACAGCCGTGATGACGCTCTCAAGTTTCAGACCTCAGCCACGAGATGGGCATCTCGAACGTGCTAAACGTATCTATGGATATATCTCCAAGTTTAGACATTTTAAAATCAGATTCCGCGTGGAACCGCCCGATTTTATATTGACTAAACCAGACACCATCGACTGGTCCAACACCGTCTATGGGGAGCATTCTGAAGAGCTACCCGACGACGCTCCTGCACCGCTTGGAAAGACAGTAGTGTTAACACACTTCTATGATGCCAACCTCATGCATGATATTCTCAGTGGCAAGGCAGTTACCGGCATTCTTCACTTCGCGAACAAGACTCCCATGATGTGGTTCTCGAAGAAGCAGTCTACTACGGAAACAGCCACCTCTGGAGCTGAATTTGTTGCAGGAAGAACTTGCATCGAACAGATTGTCGATCTACGCCACTCATTCCGATACCTCGGAACACGAGTCCATGATATCTCATACTCCTGGGGTGACAACGAAAAGATGATCCAAACGTCGACATTTCCTTACGCAAGGTTGCATAAGCGTCATAACATTCTATCGTTTCACTACGTACGGAGCATGATAGCAAGAGGATTCATTTTAATGATGCACGTCCCAGGTAAGGATAACTGTGCAGACATTCTCACCAAGCATTGGAGTCACTCAGTTGTGTATCCACTGCTCAGGCCCATCTTCCACTTCTGTGGTAATACTGGCGACCTTCTCCAAGATGATGGAAGCATCATGTAGAGCGTGATGACCCTTCACAAGGAGACATGGGGAGTATTAAATTCCTTTCGTGACCAGAAGTACCAAAGCTACCAAAGGGTAGATTTCCTATGCGCATGAATCAATGAGTCCCGTATCCATCTAAGTAATCGATTCCCACGGCATATCGATTCCCACGGCGCATCGATTCCCATCGCGCATAAACGGTGAGCAATCCCTGTCTTACGATATTGCCATTGTTCTTCGGTGAGCAAACTCTGATTTCATAAAATATCACACGAGCTACGGGAGCAATTCCTGACCTTAATGATAAACATTTCATGGAGTCTTCCTAACGGAACAAGAGAAGAAAACCGTTGGCATGTGATTCTCACACAATACATATACATGCATACAAATATATATGGTCAACGACTAATACATGTACGGAAATAATCAGCGAGTAATCTCAGCACTACGCAACAGCAGTTGCAACGTATTCATCTCAATAAAAGAGATATCTTGCATTTCGGCAAGATTTCACTTTATCTCATACTTTTAACATTCAACTGATTTATATCCCAAAATTCACACTAGTTGCTACCAACTACCTGTAATCTACATACTGAGGTCTGTCTCGCTGCAATCTGAATAAGTCACAGCAAGAGGAGATCTGGCGTTTCCCTAGTCTCGCCTGTAGTCCGATTATCCGTTGCCGAAAGTATCCAACCACAATTGTCACGCGTAGAGTACAACCGTTCGTCTACTAACACACTAACGCAGCGTTGCTGTTCGTCAGAGGCCTTTGAATCAGACTCTCAACGAATCGGATTCAGAAGGAAAGTAATAGGACCTCATGAAAAGCTGTTCTTACTTCCGTTATATTCATCATCTTTTTGTTGGACACAATAGGATCGGTATTTTTTGGATGTAAAAACTTGATCCGTTGTGTTGGTAAGGATTTTGAGCATTCAATACGCTGCTTCTTGAAATGTTTCTCTAAGTCAACCTGATTGTAGCTATGACTCATTGAAACACGTAGAGAGGACTGTGCCATAAGGCAGTCCAAGAAGTTCTTCATTGATTTGATGTATTGTTTCAAGTTACTGGGAGAACAATTGTCACCTTTGGTATGGAAACACAAAGCCTCAGACGTATAGTCCGACCCAGGTGGATAGTTTACATTCTTCATGTACCAAACCAAGATCTCACGGTACATTATCATGTACTTCTTAATTGTAACGCAGTTCACGACGTTGCGCCCATAGAGAGAATCCACATCTGATGTGTCGTTAACATTCCGCAACAGTGACTCGAACTTATTCCACTTGTTTGCCATGTCGTAGTCATTTAATTGCTCGCTTAATTGCTTCCTGCTCAACAACCCCAACACTCCAGTCACCCCGTTGTCAAGTTCATACAAAAATAAATCCACCATCACATCTATTTGATGGGGAATAGGGCCTAAGTCACTTAAGGTGGTATCGGATTTTTTCTTCTTTCCCTTCCCCTTCTTCTTTTCCGCAGACTTAGTAGTAGACATGGACTTCCTGAAATCTGGCGTAGGTTCGGATTCAATAATTTTGGATACAAGGTAAACCTTCGTCATCAATGCAGTGAAACATGTTGTAACCTCCACACTGAGGTTCCTTACAAACTCCTCCTTTCCATATGACTCATCCTTCAAAGCCAATTTAAGGTTCCGATAGACCTCAGATCGATGTTTATTTTGATCGCGATCATGTTTCTAAAGACTCTTTGGTGGTGGATCTTTCAATCTACCCTTCTTACAATTTGTCCTTTTGTTATTTGAATGTGGATTGGCCCCACGCTTCCGAGCACTATTATTTGTAGGTGTCATTGGCAATGTCAAATGTTATCAGAATTTGAGACAATCTTTTTATTGCTTGAAAACAATGAGAATCACTGTTGTGTGAATCAATTTTACCCTAGTTTCGAGCAAACATTGAATGAAAGAAGGATTGTACAACTTGAAACTTCTTTCACAAGAGATCAACACTCACGTAGCAACGCAAGAGTGGTAACCATCTCTCAAAAACCATTTCTCAAAAAAACGAAAATGTGTAAGGTGCCTGTTACCGTGTCCTTGATTTCGTAAACCTGATTTTTATGGATACCCAGGTTTGGTTCAACATACCTATACTTCTTCCTACATTGAAAAACCGGAGAACAATATAACGTTGTTCCACTAATCGGAGAAAGAGTTAAACAATATCGTCACATGAATTTGACAAAAAAAAAACTGCAACGATAAACTCAAGGGGATTTGGGGTGTGAACCCCTAAAGACCAAAAAACCATACTTTGTAATTTGCAACGCCGTTCCAGAAAAATGGAAAAAATGGTTTTTTGGGTGGGATAAAAGGTGAGAAGAAGGGAAAAAAAGGGCACATTTTCCAATTTGGAAAATGGCCCGATCGCTGAATTGTTGCATTTTGTGTAGAAAGGTACTGTCCTATGAAACATCTTGCGCTAAATAGGAAAAAGGGCATTTGCTGCAACGCCGTTGCCAAAAAAAAATGGGCCGATCGCTGAATTGGTGCAATTTGTGTAGAAAGGTACAGCCGTATGAAACATCTCACGCTAAATACGAATAAGGGCATTTGTTGCCACGCCGTTGCAAAAAAAGGACAATGGTCCGATCGATGAATTGGTGCATTTTGTGTAGAAAGGTACAGTTTTATGAAACATATCACGCTAAATACTAAAAAGGGCATTTGTTGCAACGCCGTTGCAAAAAAAGGAAAATGATTGCGTGTAGAAAGGTACAGTTTTATGAAACATATCACGCTAAATACTAAAAAGGGCATTTGTTGCAACGCCGTTGCAAAAATAGGAAAATGATTGCGTGTAGAAAGGTACAGTCGTATGAAACATCTCACGCTAAATACTAAAAAGGGCATTTGTTGCAACGCCGTTGCAAACAAAGGAAAATGATTTTGTGTAGAAAGGGTACAGTCGTATGAAACATCTCGCCCTAAATACTAAAAAGGGCATTTGTTGCAACGCCATTGCAAAAAAAGGAAAATGGTCCGATCGATGAATTGGTGCATTTTGTGTAGAAAGGAACTGTTGTATGAACTGTACTGTTGTATGAACCATATCACGCTAAATACAAAAAGAGCATTTGTTGCAACGCCGTTGCAAAAAACGAGCATAATACTTAACGGACCAATGTCATTCTTACGTTCGAAGTTTGATACTTAGCATAACATCTATTGAACAGTTGTCATTCTTACGTTCGAAGTTTGATACTTAGCAGAACATGTATCGAACAGTTGTCATTCTTACGTTCGAAGTTTGATACTTAGCAGAAAATCTATCGAACCGATGTCATTCTTACGTTCGAAGTTGGATATAAGTACTTTGTACTTAGCTTACATTTGAAGTTTGCTGCTCACAAACTTGGGTCACTTTCACTGCTTGCAAATTTGTATTTTTTCACTTTCCGACAAAAATCATTTTCCAACTTATCTGAGTAGAGTGTTGTTTCTTTCAAGCAACACTCCGTCCGAGAACGTGGGATCCGGCCCTCTTCGTCACATGCCACATGCGAGGATGTCACGAGCACAACGATCTGTTCTCAGATATTTCAGTCTGATATAACAGCCTTGTACTGCAAAAGAAGTAGAAAGCATTTGATTAGAGATTAGTTGCCGTACAGATAGTAGTGTTTGAATTAGCTACCCAAACACAGACGTCTCGAAAGCACAAAATCTGCATCAATTGCCTATATATCAACAGGAACAAGTCCCTGTTTTTTGTGAAATAGGAATTACTACAAGTCTGCAAATCAACGGCAGCAGAAAGAACAACGACAACAAATAACAAACCGGCAAAAGGAATCATCGGAGGCAACAACGTATTGGCGGCAACAACGTATTGGTGGCAACAACGGTAAAACAAATCAGAACAAGCAACGGTACGAATGAGAGAGATAGACAATGATAATACTTCCTCCGGCATTACTGGTGATAATGTATTTTCTCCCTTCTGTTTTTCTTCTTAATTTCATAGGACCGGATTGGAACAACGGATTGGAAACAACAGATCAGAAATTCTTGGCAATCACAATGGTACAAATGAGAGAGGAGATAGACAATGATTATACTTCCTCCGGCATTCCTGATAATGTATTTCCTTCCTTCTGTTTTTCTTCTTATTTTCATAGGACCGTATCGGAGCAACGGATTGGAAACAAGGCATTGGAAACAACTGATCAGAAGAACCGATCTTTCCTGGTGTGGCAAATCTTTCCTAGAGGTGCATCGTAATCTTTCCTTGAGGTGCATCGTAATCTTCCCCTGTAGGTGCGGCGAATTTTCCCAATTGGCATGTACATTACTATATTATTCTGTTGTTATTATTTACTCTATGCAGTGCATCAATAGATACTCACCCATTTTGCTCAATTATCGAATAGGATTGTCGACAACCGCAACGACTCGTCGAACCGCAGAGAGCAACAGACCCGAATCGCTCCTCCGCCGGCGCGACATCAGCATCGCTCCTCCACCGGCGTGACACCAGAATCACTCCTCCACCACCGCGACACACAAATAGCTCATCCACCAGCAATCCACCCAAATAGCTCCGCCACCGACGCGACACCACAATTGCTCCTCCACCGGTGTGACACTCAAATAGCTCATCCACCACCACTCCACCCAAATCGCAACTCCACCACCGCTCCAACCAATTCACTCATCCTCCACCAGCGCAACCCAAACAGCTACTCCACCGACGCGACACCACAATCGCTCCTCCACCGGCGCGACACCCAAATAGCTCATCCACTGCCCATCGAATCGCTCCTCCATCGGCGTACTACTCCATCGGAAACCATGAGAAATCAGTTCTCGGAAAGAGCTATGAAGCAAAAAAGAGATAGGAAACATGAGAAAAGAAGTAAGCGAGAATGTCTTCGAACTTTCTTAGGATTGCAGCACCGGTGTCAACGAGCCATGAAACTTATACAAAGTTGTCCGACATAAAACCAATGAAGAAGGAAAGGAATAGGCGTAGTACTTGCAAAGATGGTGTCAGTACAATAGCGTTGTAAAAACAAATACAGAACAACTGTGGTCAAAGGTAAATACATGGAGACAAATTGGGGTGGCAAGATAGGAGGAAAGAAAAAGTATGAGCCGGAACAGGCTTTGTTGATCGATAAATTCAATACGTTGGATAGTACAAACGATGAGCATATTGTTGCGTTTGACGATAATAATCCGTCGTTGCCCATTTTCGCAAAAGTTTCCAGAAAATTTGCAAAGCGACACCTGGCTACAAAGAATAATATCAAACTCTTAAGAAAGTTTGCTCTGGAAATTGTTGGAGCCAAACCGACAGTTGCGAGAGGTCAGACGCGTGGCAGTATCAATGATGATTATGCTATCATTGGAGTTAGACCAGAAAGATAATCTTCCAACAATGGTGTGTACGTATTCAAAAGTCATGTGAAACCAAACATGAAACTGGAGCTCGAACAGATGACAGTGGGAATTGTGAAGCATATACATCATAGTTTAACACACATCGAACCATTTGTTGAGGATGAAATGGATGTGTTGTCTCAGATTCTGACTTGTACGCAGCTAAATGCCATTGGGAAGCAGGCATTAGCTTTTTCGATTGGTCAAAATTACCATTCTCGATGCCATGTTGATGATGATATGTATTATACTCGTTTAACAGTCATAGCTCCGTCGGGAGTGCCTGCTGACGAAGTGATTTATTATTTTGTCTTCCCAACGTACCATATCAAAGTGCCGTTGCGTTCTGGGGATACTCTGCTCTTTAATCCGTTAGTGTTTTATAGCTGTTTGAATCCCAAATACAAAGGGTGTTATATTATGAGTGCCTATGTATCACGCAAAACTGTACTAAGAAGTAATCCATTATAATAATAACTTGATACTCATGAAAAGGAAGGTATGACTGTACCGTACTAGTATACCATCCAAAATATGGGAAAAGGGCATTTTGTGCAACGCCGTTGCAGAAAATAGAAAAACGCAAAATAAACATGAAAAGGTGGGTATGACTGTACCGTACTAGTATACCATCCAAAATACGGGAAAAGGGCATTTGGTGCAACGCCGTTGCAGAAAATAGAAAAACGCAAAATAAACATGAAAAGGTGGGTATGACTGTACCGTACTAGTATACCATCCAAAATATGGGAAAAGGGCATTTGGTGCAACGCCGTTGCAGAAAATAGAAAAACGCAAAATAAACATGAAAAGGTGTCATCGGCAGTGTCAGAATCAGCGGGTGAAACGCTAGGGGGAACTGAGCTGTTTGGTTTCGTAGACTCGTCAATGAGTTTACTCTGATTGGTATGCTCCCCATGTTTGAATGCTGGAGCTTCTCCAGTGGCGTATAAACGGGGCAAGGAATCCTTGGCGTTACGCCATTTGATGAAACCATCATCAGTAAATAGGCCCGCGCGTTTGTTACGGGACTCAGGCGTAAGAGCAGATCGGACACCGGACCAGTCAAGTAACTTGTTGGTAACGGGATCCCAGATTCGGAAGCAGAGTCCATTGCATACCATCCAAAATATGGGAAAAGGGCATTTGGTGCAACACCGTTGCAGAAAATAGAAAAACGAAAAATACACATGAAAAGGTGGGTAGGATAAAACAGTGGTAGTATACCATCGAACATACGAAAAAAGGGATTTCCTGAAACGACGTTGTTGAATATGAACAATTTTCTGCAACCGCGTTGCGGAATACTGGAAAAATGAAAAATACGGAAAATCCATTTAAGTACAAATATCTGATAATAAACTTGTTCATTCAAGTCATGTGCTGTTTTCACCATCTCGTACTATTGATTGTAAATCCTTCTTTTCCAGTGAAGTCATTGTCTCACGGAAATTAAACAACCATAGCTCACGATTTCCCAGCACAAAATATTGGTCAGGACTACCATGGTTTCTAACAACGGCAGCTTCGGACTCAATGGCGTTGTTGCAGTCGAACAAATACAATTTGTTCCGCAGCTCACCTTGCTTTACCAACGCATGATGGTGTTTTTTTCCTTTATACCTCTTGCTCGGTATGAGGTCTGCAGAAACAAAGCAACGAGCAACGGCATAATAACCATCGTGCACTAATTTGAAACCACTAACAGAGCTACCCACGGGGAAAGGACCTTCGAGGTAAAGCAGGCACAGAATCTGACATGGATAAACTTTCAGTCCACGTCCATCAAGGAGGTCGAGTTGAAAATTAGCCCAGTCGTACCATACATTGGACAATTGTCCAGAATCAGACTTAAACGATGGGTGGGCACGAAACAATAATTTCATCTCGCAAGATTTGTCATACCTCTTGTGCTCCGTGGTTCCAAAAACCTTGCTGCTGCCCACAGCCGGTAGGACCACGTCACAACAAAATTTGAGAACATCCGATGGAAACCAGGGTAAACTTGAGTTTTTTTTTCATCCCACTTCATGTAAGGGAGACCATTCATCACACCAATCCAAAACGAAGACCCAGCTGACCAACCACCCTCCTTAGGATGATTCGGTCCAGTTATGGGTCTATGTTCGAACAAATCAAATTCACGATCAAGTCGATCAATAGTTCGATACTCCATCACTCGGTTGCAAGTTTGTTTGATAAGTGTGGACTTGTTTCGTTGAGTTCTCTTAGCAGGAGCCTTCACTTCAGTTTTATGATTGCTCTCACTCGCGGCAGAGT
Source organism: Pseudo-nitzschia multiseries (assembly GCA_037355745.1). Taxonomy (NCBI): domain Eukaryota; phylum Bacillariophyta; class Bacillariophyceae; order Bacillariales; family Bacillariaceae; genus Pseudo-nitzschia; species Pseudo-nitzschia multiseries. Next base: position 4,855,399 of record CM074784.1, on the reverse strand, counting down.
CCCACCCAGTTGGAGGACCAAATAATCTCATGTACTGTGATAAATGAAAATACATGTGATTCTTCACCAGATTGTTACCCTCTCCCTTACTTCGTTGAAGATTGTTATTTATACAGTTAATGAAAAGAACAACCATTTTGTCAACATTCAAAACACCTTTCTTGTCTTGTTTGAAAACCTTGTCAAACGTTCCAGCATACTTTAGGAACTCTTCCATACCCAACAACAACTCAATGGCGTAAATACGTCGGTCAATTTTGTCTTCACACTTTCTGCTCTTGTTCTCAAGATTGGATGGAGTCTTTCGAGACAACAACAATTGACGAACTCCAGCACACAGAAGTGACAGCATCTGAATATAAAGCATTACAATGTACTGGTTACCCTCCTTTTTTGCTGTATGTATTGATTCTGAAAAATTGGTTCGTGGGAAGTCACGATCGGATTGCCTCTGAACAGCACCACCGTAGTTACTGGCTAGCCTTTCCATCTCACCAAGAAGCCGCTGGTTATTGCCTAAAAAGTCCTCGCGGAACTTCTCCGCTGCACGCTTTGCGCAACCAAGTTGGTGCATATGGAGTCTCTCTCCGGGCGATGCTAGATGAATATTATGTGGGTTTTCCCCAAAATCAAGATCATAAAAAACGTTGCCGTTATGTACGTCATGGTGAGAGATGTTTTTGAAATACTGTTCAACATTCACTCCTTTGTCAACTGTTGGAGCAGTAAAATCAGATATATTCCAGAGACGAATGGATTGGTACTCTTCCCCATTTTGGTGCTTAGACACTTGCATGTTACCAGTTTTAACTGAAACAGGAACCTTCAAAACATTCACACCAGCGTTAATACCAAGTGCTCTGGGACAATTGCAATGCCTACAGATCATCTTTGAATTCGACGTTTGATAATGTCCACAAAGTTGGTCGTGCTGGGGAGTATCACCTATGAAATAAGCGACCGCAAATTTCATTCGAACCGACCATTTCTTCTTGTTCCACGGCAAATTAGACCATTCAATACCATCCGTTTGGTTGCAGGCATCTTTCAAAGATGAAAGAGCCAAACGAAGGCCAGAGTGAAGATTGTTCACATTGTCAATTGATTCGGCACCTTTATCACCGGGACATGTTGGGTGATAATATATAGCCTCCCACGCATCCGGCCGGGAGTTTCAAGTTAGGGTGTTGAATATGCCAAGAGTCATGTTCAGTGGGGTAAGAGTGGTTTGACCACTATTGTCAATTGCAATTCCATCCATGTAGAGAATAATGGGCACCAGAATTTCATTTGATCCAGATTTGCATCTCTTCTCCCAAGTGTTGATCCACCATTCACCGTGATGGAGTTTGTCAATATCAATATTCCCTTGAAGTTCTGGATAACAGACTGGTAAGGTGGGGTCTTCAGCATGGGGGAATGACAGATTGTCTTCATTCACCAAAGTCACATTCGTTAATAGGAAATGAAGTGCTTTTTGGAACGACCGGACATAGATTTGTTTGCGACTGGAAACATCAGCATTCTGTGATTTCTTAGAACACCAGTCAATAAGATGAGGTTCAAACCCATCGCCTTTTATTTCAGGCACAGTTGCGGAAATCTCCTTCATGACACTTGCCCTGGTCTTTATGAGATTGCCTTTAGTCCATGAAAATAAATTAAGCCGCTTGGATTCAATAGCCCATTCATACAATTCCTTCTCTGCAACTAATGGTATGCTATGATTCCGCATGATTTTCATTAACTTGATCTTGACCTTCAGTTCGTCAGATATCTTCCTTCCTACATTGGGTGTGGTAATTACTAGCGTGTTTGAATCACGATGGGAATCGTCAACATCAATGTTGATGCCTTCTTCATCATTGATAATCGAAGAGTGGGGGGCCTCTATGCTCTCACTTCCTTCTTCCTCATTGTCATCGTTAGGAAAGAAAAAATTGTCATCGGAGACAGAATCATCATCATTGTCTATGTTTGTTAATTCCTGACCAATCAAGGCACGCCCAATTGGTTCGACAGAAGGGTCATACATAACTTGATTGTCGAGCACCTCTGGTAATGCGCCGTCACTACTCTGTGGACCGTTACGGGTGTTTGTTAGACCTAATTGTTGACTAACATTCTCAAGCTTCTTCCTCGATTTTCTAATGAATAACGAAGATGCAAAATCATCTACTCCCAAACACCGGTAGTAATAAGAATAACATGTACCTGGATTATGTGCAATATGGTCCAGAAGACCGGGAGAAACAACTGCTCCCGTTTTCTTTCTTAGTCGCGCTGTAAACAAGGGGGGTCTCTTCTTCTTGGTAACCTTCTGCTTTCTGTAACCAGTAGTGATCAGAGGAGAGTCCCGGTAGCAACGTAAACAATATACCTGATATTTGGGAGTGTGGACCATCGTTACTACTAATGTCGTACGATAGCCAGTAATAACAATAAAAATGGGGAAGCGATTGAGATTGAAAAATTGCAACCATGCACTGTTTGTTTCAGGCATAAAATTCAGTAACATGCCACTACTTCGGAAACAGATGCCAGTGATGTAGGAAAATGCAATGTGCATCAAAATATTATGAGTTTGACATTAATTTCAATAAATAGGGTGAAATTACAAAGGAGGACCAGTGGAGTTTGACCCAAATATGCGCGTGATTCCGAAATAACCCTGAATCTCGTTTGTGTGACGCACCCAGCCCTTACAACAACGCCCAAATGACGGCCCCGACGCAACGCCTCCAACAAGAACAAGCCAGCATGCAGACCTACACCAAGTACTTCCAAGCTACAGCCAGCCCCTTTGGCAGCACGCCTGCTGAGTGAAATGAGGCCTACAACACCATCTATGGGTACTTCACTCCCGCTTCCACCCCGCAACAGCTCCTGGAGCAGTTACTGAACCTCTTTGAAGCTCAGGCCGTGGGCGCCCTCGGGATCTTTGTGGCAGACGTACTAGGAGAGTCACGTCTCAGATTGGCACATAGCCTCAGGAAGTACTCCAGACCATTATCACAATACAGTCCCAACACGGATAAGGCATTTGGCTATTTGGATGACATTGATATTGAAGGGGAGGCAGGAGAGCTGGTTCAAGTCAATTCCGACATGCTATCCAAGACCACGGCCTCCTGGGTGCTCTCCCTTGGGCATCACATTGCAGAGCTGGACGCCCACCGCCAGAGACCCCCCTACATCCCTGCGGTACAGGAAGGGGCTGCTCATTTGGAGATGATCAGCGCCCACAGGGCCTTCTTCATCCCCTTTGAGTTGGTTCCCTCCCTCCTAGTAGTAGGCAAGGGCCTTTCACCCTGGCAAGCAATGGGGGTCCTATACACCCAGCTGAATCACCATGGACTAGTGGTGACCTGCGTCCCCCTATTTGACACCCTCTGGGTAGCTGGGACAGTCCCCACAGTACCTGTGGGGGACCGCACACTCCTCCAGCCCAGCCCTCCTTTTCAAATTGATCCCGGCCTCACCAAACTACATGAAGAACAAAGTGCTATACCGGGACCTACCCAGCCTTAATAGGCCCCCCATTTCCCCAGGGGACCTGGTGCTCACAGCAGCGGTCACAGCCCTCACAGACCACCAGCTGAGGCTCAGTGAGGGCCTAGACCAGAGGCGGGCACAATCTGTAGGGGCCACATGGGGCCCCTTGTACACCCAGCGCTTGCTGCAGCTCTGTGGGAAGCAGGAGGAAACAAACCTCCCTCCCATCTACCAGGCCTGGGCACACAAGAGCAAGCATGAGAAGACCCACATGATCTTCCAGAGTCAAGTCGCCACCAGCGCCTCAGAGTTTGGGATCCAGCCCCCCTTGTTACCAACGCCGTACTCAACAGGTTCCAAGACTGCAACTTCTATGGGACCAACCCTGATCTCCCCAGCAGGCAACTCCCTCACCTTGAAGGACTCACTAGAGCTTCAAAAGACCAAAGCCCACATCCCGGTGGACAGGACTGAAGCCACCACCCAGCTGGAGAGCTATCTGGCTGTACTCGCAACCATTCTGGGAATCAACCATGACGTGGTAACAAGCTATCAACAAGGCCTCCGTCGGCTCAAGATTCAGCAGATGCCCCTTCAAAGGGCCATTGCAGATGAAAGGGGGGAGCTCATCACCCCAGCAATTGTGGTCTACTACTTTCAGATTAGGATGAGGGGGTGGCTTGAAGAGCAATGGGAATCTGCCTTCACCATCCCCTCCCCTGACTTTGGGGATGATTTCCATCAGTTTTGAATGAGCCAGAACCTCAACGGGCTCCCCAACATTTCCAATGTTGCCGCCTTCAGACTCCTCCACAGACCAGATCCACCTCAAGTCCCCACCAACGCTGGCTCCAATGGGAACAGCAACAGCAACAACAACAGCAACAACAACAGCAACAATCACTCCAGCAGCCCCGGCATCCGCACTTCATCCGGGACACCAGCACAGACAAGCCTTTAACAAACCCCAACCGGGACCCCTGCCTTCAAGACAGCAATCATCACATTGTTAAGAAATTGGAGACCTCCAAGATTAGGGAAGCCATCCAGGCTATGAGGGATAAGGGGAAAGACCCCCTCTCCCGATCTGATGGACAAGAAAGATGCCATTTGTGGCATATCAAAGGAGTCTATTTCAGTAGCTATAAGCACCTACATGACCATGTGGCCATGACCTTCAGCGAGCAGAACCAACTCTGGCAGTGGTGCCAAGAGGCATATGCCTGAAAGGCAGACAAGCGCCATCAAAATGGCGTTGAGCCCTCCCCACCCTACCTGTGCCCGGGGGAGACCATAAGTAACCAGCAAATATCTAATCACGAATCCTCGAATCCACCCTTACGAATCACACATGAGTTAGGTAAGCCCCAACAGCACGCGCGCGTCTCACCTATTGATTGAGCATGGTATGTGCCTTCCACAGGAGCTACTACCCCCACACTGTTGGGGATCAGATCCCCCTCTACCCCCGCCCACGCCCCCTCCCCCAAGCTACCCGCCGCTCCAGGGCCCTCCCCACGACTTCCAGCAGGGACCAAGCCTTGCTCCCCCACACTTCGTTCCCCCACACGTCTTCCGGTTACCGCGTCCCTATCCACAGCGCCCACAGTGCCTAGGTCCAAGCCCATAGTAGTCACTAGTGCTACCACAACACGGCCTAGGTCCGAGCCCCTAGTCCCTCCCATACCGATGCCTAGGTCCAAGCCCCTCCTACTAGTCGCTACCACAACACAGCCTATGTCTGAGCCCCTAGTCCCTACCAGTACAGCTACTCTGTCAACCACAGTGCCTGGGTCCGAGCCCCTACTAGTCATCACCACCACAATGCCTAGGTCCGAGCCCCTAGTCACTACCACAGCAATTCCGTCACCCACAGTGCCTAGGTCCGAGCCCCTACTAGTCCCTACCACAACAATGCCTAGGTGTGAGCCCCTACTAGTCACTCCCACAGCAATTCCAGTCACCCCCACCTCCAGCAACAGGCTGAACACATCCCGCGACAGGCTAACTACACATATATACCAAGTCGTCACACTCTATCACCTCAGCTCCAGCTGGGGGGACTTCGTCCGGACCATTTGAGGGAAAGGAGACGCCCAACCTGATGTGGGCACTCTTCCCCATCAGCCAGTTTGGAAGCGAAGGGACCCCAGTATCCATGTCCGGACTCCCTTGGGACAAGACACTAAGGTATTGACTTCCTGAGGGAGGAGTATGTCAACATGATGGACAAGCAGCAATGGACTGTCCTCCCTGCCAGCCTCGTCCAAGACCTTCCAGACTTACGACTCAGCCCCCTGGGACTGGCCCCCCAACGAGGGCGGCCGCCTAGAATGATCTCCGACTACACCTTCTGTGGGGTCAACAATGACACTGTTTCACTGGCTCCAGAAGCCTCCATGCAGTTTGGCCGGACACTTCAAAGGCTACTTACTCAAATGCACTGGGCCAACAACAGGTTTGGCCCAGTGTATATGTCCAAAATATACATCTCAGATGGCTTCTACTGAATCCAAGTGAAGCCCAAAGACACCATGAAACTGGGAGTGCTTTTCCCTTCCAGGAAGGGTGAACCTCCCCTCATTGGGATCCCCCTCACCAACCCTATGGGGTGGAAATCCAGTCCACCAAACTTCTGTGCTTACACAGAAACAATTGCTGACCTAGCCAATGCTACTCTAGCCACCACGGCCCTATCCCAAGCACGGCTCCAGCCTCATCAACTGAACCTACTCTCCAAAGCAGTAACCCCAGCAACTCCTACGGACCTACTCACTGAATCCTCGGACCCTCCAACCGATCCTCCGGGTGACGAGCCCACCAAAGCCGTCCGATAACTGTCACGCGACCCTTTTTTTTTTTGTCGCGAGGTACTGTCGCAACCCCTTTTTGTGTGTAATTTTAACACGAGTCCCCCTTGTGATTCACTAGGTCAGTATCATGCATAATTTTCTAACTCTCAATACGTGGGTCGCGTTTATTTTTTTCCTTGGGTCATGAATAATTATTATTAATTTTTGATAAAACCTACCCGTACGCTCGCGAATCACATTTACTAGAATTAAATACGCAAGGTCATGACTCACAACCAAACCCCCCCTGTGATTCGGTCGCTTCGTATCATGCTCATTTTTCTAACTCTCAACCCCTGGTTCGCGATTATTTTTTTCCTTGGGTCATGAATATTGATTTTTAATTTTTAATATCACCTACCCGTACCTTCGCGAATCACATTTACAAAAATGAATTTTGCAACGTCATGACTCACAACCAGTAAAATTCAACATTAGTGCTCGCGACACGCAACCCTTAAAATGTATCTCCATTGCTCGCTACCCACTACCCTTATAATTTAATATTTGTGCTCGCAACAAACAACCCTTGAAATTTACTATCATCGCTTGCGACTACCTACCACTACAGTTGAATTATTCGTGTAAAGAATTTGCCTAATAGTACTATCGTATGCAAAATATGTATGATATGTACGAGTACTTCTTTCTGTACAATTTAATCGTATTTGTCACACAGAACGAACCCTCATCAAATTAGTGAATGGACTGACAAAATGAACAGTATCGATTCTGAAAACAAGGCCTAAACTTCCTCCATTTCGTCAAGCAATTGTCTCCATGCCGGATCAATATAGTTTTCATCCTCACTTTCCTCTTCAGCAAGACTACTGGCAACAGTGCCACCATTATTTGACACAGTACTGGAAGGATTGCTTTCTGAGTCGAATCTTTGTAGCATCATTTTCTCCAAATTTATACCCGTTTCGGGATTTTCTCTTAACGTTTGTATCTTCTTGCACAATTTAGTGAACACTTTCCGTCCTTCTTTGTCCCATCCATTTGCACTTCCACTTTTTGAATCGCAATATTTTTTTTCATGTATTTTGTTTTTTTGTGTGTCGTGTATGTTCCATCAAGTTTCATTTCCTTTTGTTTTTCCCAATTTCCGTACTCGTTGTCAATTATCATTAGGGCAAAAGCCTCATCCGTAACACTGAAGATGGTACTAATAAGATCCTTTGTCTTCCTCAGCCTAAAGTTCGTCTTTCCCGGATTAATGGCAGACAGGATTCTTGTCACAAAATAATAAAATTCTTCATTTGCCGCATTTCCGTATCGCCGGTACTCTTTTGCCAGAATTTCCATCGAGTCCGTATTTAGAGCTACAGTACCAGGGAATGATGCCGGCACTTTTGCCATTTCACTATCAACTGCGGTGATGTCATCAAATGGCAGTATGATATCATAGTATGGTTGGGTTAGTTGTATGTCTGTCGTAGGCACATATTGAAGAATGTCGAAAGTACCATAATTTCCAGATGACTCAACAATTACGCCGTCACTTACCAAACCAATTTTTTCTAGCCAATGTTTGATTATTGTGTCTCAATTTAGCCAGGGCTTTTGGTACTGCATTATGAAAGTATTCACAGATTTTCTTAATGGGTATATCTTTTGGATAGGATATTACACACTCATCGATTCCTTGCACGATTATTTTATTGGAGAGTGTGTTTGTTGTCATAAATTTCAGGTCACCGTACCATTTCTTCTTCACATATGCCCTCACCTGTCCTTCAATTGTATCTTTATATGTTTTCAATAGTTTCATAGTTTCCGTTTCGATACTATGTATAGTTCTACCACTCAATGTACTCACTTTATCACTGCTATCGCCGCCCCGCACTGTTTTCAATGGTACCGTGTTGGTAGTTTTTGCAGCATTCTCTTTAGAATTCTCTCCCTTCTTACCTTTGCTCCACGTTTTCATCCAATCCTGTACTAGATCCGGATCCTCATTCGCTATTTCTGTTAATATTTTTTCTTTCTCGTTTATCTTTTTCTGTCGTCCGCCCTCCGTAGTTTTTTGTCTTTTTTTCTCTTTGGTATTTTCTCTAGTATCCTTATTCTTTTTGGAGCTCCCATCATTGTCTTCACTAACCGAACTCGAATCAGTGTCACTGTCAGTGTCACTTTCACTGTCGCTGTCGCTGCTGTCCATGATGCTAATGTTTTCCGCTTTCCTTTTTAGTGGTTTTTCTCTTTCCGTCGTGGTGGTGCCTTTTTGTGTTGCTGCAATGTTTGTGTTCGTCTCGCTGGACATGGTTGTAATGCCAGTATTTTTGGTATTATCTCTAGTGTCTCCATCCCTGACTGCGGTTGCTTTTTCTGCTATTTTCTTTTCTTGGAGACGTGTTATTTTTGCCTTGGGTAGGTTGGACCATTTTTGTTTCGTCATCTTGTATTTCAAATTTTTCAATTGTTGGTGTTTTTGGCAATTTTGTGAATTTTTATGCTGCCTTGTTTTGTGATCGATTGTACGAATTCAGCAATTTGCAATACATTTGTCTTTGTCTAAGCGGGCTTGTGAGCGCGGGCCAACCAAAAAGAACTGTCTGCCTAGCCGCGCCATTTTTTTCTTCCGTACATTCGCTTCCTATTTCCCAACAATTAGTACTAGTAACGGTACTAGATTGTACGATACCAATTTATTTTGATGTTCCCCATCCTACTACTAGTACCGTATCACATCACTTCATATTGAAATCTGTAGAACCGAAAACAGGCACATTGTATGGAAAGGTGTTGGAGACAACAATTCTCTGTTTTGGGAAATCCGTACAACGTATGCATTTTCGTTTTAAGGTTAAGTTTCTGTAACGGCGTTCCTGATTGAGTTGTCTGGAACCTCAATTCTGACTTCTTCATTTGTAAGGAACCAGTTGCATTGATGAGCCTGTAATGGAAAACCAGCACGATTTTTGCCACGGTGTTTCCGTGTTGTGTGTCTGGAACGGTGTTGCAGGTAACAATTCACTGTTTTGGAAAATTTACAGAACGTCTTTATTAGCGTTTTAGGTTTAAATTTCTGGAACGGCGTTTCAGATTTAGCTTCCTGGAACGGCAATTCTGACTTTTTCATTTGTAACTAACGTTTTTCACAGTAGTTAATTTTTATATTTACGTATTTAAGTACGACAGGATTCTGCACGTATTCGTGGTAAGTAGGGGTAAGTTTTTCCATAGTAAAGCTTCTTGTTACTAGCACTATTTCACACATCCCCACGCACCACAAGGAACGGGATAGTTATTGTATTCCTCTAAATCTTCCGGTGAATTCCAACGTTTTTCGTAAAGTTGTAGCCAGTGCACAATGTTTCTCTCGTTTCTATCCTCTTCCTCCCTTTTCTCTTTGTTTGCAAATTGTTTGAGTTTTCTTTTTTTCTTCTTAGACTGCTTTTTCGCTTTGTTCATGAATGAATTCCAATTGTTTTTATTGTTGTTGTTTATCTTCGTTTCTTTGTTTCGTTCCTTTCCGTCGTCGGTTTCTTCGATGTACATTATACTGTTTTTTTCAATGATTGCCTCTTCAGTCATTGTGCGCCACTCGTTTAACCAAAGGGTTGTCAGACAGGGACGGTTACCCGGGTGAAAATGTATGCATTGCTTTATGTGTTTTCTGGCTTCCGGCGTAAGGTTACTCCATTTTTTTGGTGGAACTGTATGACCATTGAGTTCGAGCCTCACTCGTTCTCCTGATTGTACTGGTCGTCCAATACCCACGTTGTTGTAGCACTGTATGTCCTCCGTTCCTTTCAATGCCGGATAACCGCATAAAATGTGTGCCACAATGATACCCAAAGCCCATACGTGGTCAACGGCATCAGTGTCGCCTTCCTTGTAGAAAGGAAATATGTCCTCAGTTACGTACTTCAAGCATTGTTCCCAAATTTCTAAAGCTTCTTCTTCATCAAAATGCCCTTTTGGGCTGTCGAGTCTATCTCTAACGTCGTCTATCTTGTTGCATCCATTAAGTATTGTGAGTACCAAGTTGCCGTTTTCGGCACATAGCGCGTCGAACCCAGTTTCAAAATGATATAAGAATGGATTATTCTCGTTGTTTTCGTCACCGTCATTTAGCTCAGTCATTCTTGCACAGTACTCCGCCGAATCCAAAACATACCTAGGCTTCAATGGCTTCCTCTTGTACGCTGGTGATTGTGTTGTTATGTTCTCCATTTTGCTCTTTGTTGTAATAATGATTTACGTTTGGCAAATACCGAGGTATTTTCGTTCAATTACTCGTTGCAATCTGTGAAGGAATAATTCTTACCGCACTTTAAGTGGTGTAAATTTCGTCATCTCGCAATGATTCGGTTATATTCAAGTAACTGTGTCTCGTGGTTCGACTCCCCCTTAGAACGGTCCATACGTAGTACTTCCCTCCTTACTTTATGTTCCTACTACTAGTTCTATTTCTTTATTTTTCTATGAACAAGTAGTAACGTAAGAAATAAAGATTGCTTCTAAGTTTTTGTTGAGTGCAACAGTTTGTTACTTTCTGTTGTTTTAAGGATGAATACTGTTCATTCTATGGATTGGTTAGAGTATGAAAGTATATTGCCAATTCTAAGGCTGATACTTTAGTCTTTATGAAAGTTTTAATAGTTCTGTTGTTCCCTGGTAATTTTTTGTCCAAAACCAGTAACCAAATGCACTAATTAGGTTGTGACACACAAACCACCTTGACATATAAGTCAATTCTGTTTCTTTCATTAATCATCTTATCCATTACACTATCATTATTCATTGTTCAATCACACGAAAAATCTGATTTTGGAACTTTTAATTGCAAATTAGTGTGTATTTTTCTTCCCAATCCAGTCACCAAATGCAATCATTAGGTGTTTATACCCAAATCACGACAGATAACTCCCTTCTGTTTCTTTCATGATTCATCTCACCCATAACAGGAACAATATTCATTGTTCAATCACACGAAATATTGGATTTTCTATTGTTTAATTGCAAATTACTGTGTATTTATCCTCCAAATCCAGTACACAAACGCACTTATTAGTAGGTGGTGACACAAAAACTATGAAAGATAACTCACTTCTGTTTCATTCATGATTCATCTCACTCATAACAAGAACAATATTCCTTGTTCAATCACACGAAATATGGGATTTTATATTTTTTGATTGCAAATTAGTGTGTATTTTTCCTCCAAATCCATGACCCAAACGCACCCATTACATGATGACACATAAAGTATGACAGATAACTCACTTCTGTTTCTTTCATGTTTCATCTAACCCATAACAGGAACAATATTAATTGTTCAATCACACGAAAGATGTGATTTTCTATTTTTTAATAGCAAATTACTGTGTATTTATGCTCCTAATCCAGTACACAAATGCACTTATGAGTTGGTGACACACAAATTATGACAGATAACTCACTTCTGTTTCTTTCATGATTCATCTCACCCACAACAGGAACAATATTCATGGACTAATCACACAAAATATCTGATTTTCTACTTTGTAATTGCAAATTTGTGTGTATTTTTCATCCAAATCCATGTCCCAAATGCACTAAGTAGATGGTGACACACAAACTATGACAGATAACTCACTTCTGTTTATTTCATGATTCAACTTATCCATAACAGGAACAATATTCATGGACTACTCACACAAAATATCAGATTTTCTATTTTCTAGTTGCAAATTTGTGTGTATTTTTCGTCCAAATCCATCACCCAAATGCACTCATTAGATGATGACACATAAACTATGACAGATAACTCACTTCTGTTTCTTTCATGATTCATCTAACCCATAACAGGAACAATATTCATTCTTGAATCACACGAAATATGGGATTTTCTATTTTGTAATTGCAAATTTGTGTGTATTTTTCTTCCCAATCCAGTCACCAAATGCAATCATTAGGTGGTGATACCAAAATCACGACAGATAACTCACTTCTGTTTCTTTCATGATTCATCTCACCCACAACAGGAACAATATTTATTGTTCAATCACACGTAATATGTGATTTTCTATTTTTTAATAGCAAATTACTGTGTATTTATGCTCCTAATCCAGTACACAAATGCACTTATGAGTTGGTGACACACAAATTATGACAGATAACTCACTTCTGTTTCTTTCATGATTCATCTCACCCACAACAGGAACAATATTCATGGACTAATCACACAAAATATCTGATTTTCTACTTTGTAATTGCAAATTTGTGTGTATTTTTCATCCAAATCCATGTCCCAAATGCACTAAGTAGATGGTGACACACAAACTATGACAGATAACTCACTTCTGTTTATTTCATGATTCAACTTATCCATAACAGGAACAATATTCATGGACTACTCACACAAAATATCAGATTTTCTATTTTCTAGTTGCAAATTTGTGTGTATTTTTCGTCCAAATCCATCACCCAAATGCACTCATTAGATGATGACACATAAACTATGACAGATAACTCACTTCTGTTTCTTTCATGATTCATCTAACCCATAACAGGAACAATATTCATTCTTGAATCACACGAAATATGGGATTTTCTATTTTGTAATTGCAAATTTGTGTGTATTTTTCTTCCCAATCCAGTCACCAAATGCAATCATTAGGTGGTGATACCAAAATCACGACAGATAACTCACTTCTGTTTCTTTCATGATTCATCTCACCCACAACAGGAACAATATTTATTGTTCAATCACACGTAATATGTGATTTTCTATTTTTTAATAGCAAATTACTGTGTATTTATGCTCCTAATCCAGTACACAAATGCACTTATGAGTTGGTGACACACAAATTATGACAGATAACTCACTTCTGTTTCTTTCATGATTCATCTCACCCACAACAGGAACAATATTCATGGACTAATCACACAAAATATCTGATTTTCTACTTTGTAATTGCAAATTTGTGTGTATTTTTCATCCAAATCCATGTCCCAAATGCACTAAGTAGATGGTGACACACAAACTATGACAGATAACTCACTTCTGTTTATTTCATGATTCAACTTATCCATAACAGGAACAATATTCATGGACTACTCACACAAAATATCAGATTTTCTATTTTCTAGTTGCAAATTTGTGTGTATTTTTCGTCCAAATCCATCACCCAAATGCACTCATTAGATGATGACACATAAACTATGACAGATAACTCACTTCTGTTTCTTTCATGATTCATCTAACCCATAACAGGAACAATATTCATTCTTGAATCACACGAAATATGGGATTTTCTATTTTGTAATTGCAAATTTGTGTGTATTTTTCTTCCCAATCCAGTCACCAAATGCAATCATTAGGTGGTGATACCAAAATCACGACAGATAACTCACTTCTGTTTCTTTCATGATTCATCTCACCCACAACAGGAACAATATTTATTGTTCAATCACACGTAATATGTGATTTTCTATTTTTTAATTGAAAATTACTGTGTATTTATACTCAAAATCTAGGACCCAAATGCACTTATTAGGTGGTGACACAAGAACTATGCAAGATAACTCACTTCTGTTTCTTTCATGATTCATCTCACCCACAACAGGAACAATATTCATGGACTAATCACACAAAATATCTGATTTTCTACTTTGTAATTGCAAATTTGTGTGTATTTTTCATCCAAATCCATGTCCCAAATGCACTAAGTAGATGGTGACACACAAACTATGACAGATAACTCACTTCTGTTTATTTCATGATTCAACTTATCCATAACAGGAACTATATTGATGGACTAATCACACAAAATATCAGATTTTCTATTTTCTAGTTGCAAATTTGTGTGTTTTCCTCCAAATCCATGACCCAAATACACTCATTAGATGATGACACATAAACTATGACAGATAACTCACTTCTGTTTCTTTCATGTTTCATCTAACCCATAACAGGAACAATATTCATGGGCTATTCACAATAAATTTCAGATTTTCTATCTTATAATAGCAAATAACTGTGCTTTTTCCCTCCAAATCCAGTACCCAAATGCACTCATTACGTGGTGACACACAAACTTTGAAAGATAACTTCCTTTCTGTTACTTTCATGATTCGTGCATCATGTCCCCCATAATAGGAACAATATTCGTGGTTCAATCCAAGTAAATATACGATTTTCTATATTTTAATTGCAGAGTACTTTTTTTTTTCCCTACAAATCCAGTACCCAAATGCACTTATCAGTACAAGGTGGTGTCACACAAACTATGACAGATAATAACTCACTTCTGTTTCCTTCATGATTCATTTCACCCATAACAGGAACAATATTCATGGACTAATCACAGTAAATGTCAGATTACTCTATTTTACTTTTGAATATTATTTCTTACGTACAGAATAATGTTTTGGTTAATCTGAATCCAAGTTGGAGAAGAAGAACTACTATTAGTGTCGACGTTGTTGTAGTAATATGATAACTTCTTTCCCGCTTAGGCACTCTTTGCTCTTGTGTTCTACAGCGTAGTTCCATTATTTGAATACATCCGACAACTTGGTGAACTGTGGTTTATCCGACCCCACACGGTCGTAAGGAAACCAGGTTGCGCGCTTCACTGGTGTTGTACCATCCGGTAGTTTCTTGTACACCGTAATATGATAAATTCTTTCCCGTTTATGCCCTCTTTGCTCTTGTGTTCTATGGTGGTGCGTGGAGAAGGCTATGAACGTATACCCAATACAGCATAGTTTCATTATTTGAATACATCCGACAACTTGGTGAACTGTGGTTTATCCGATCCCACTCTGTCGTAAGGGAACCAGGTGGCGCGCTTCACTGTTGTACCATCTTGTAGTTTCTTGTGCACCATGTATCCAGGGTATTGAGGATATTGGTCCTTCTTCTTCGCTGCATAACTTTTCACAACACCAGTTCCAGGTGCTGGCAAACCCGTGATTGTCACCTCACTACCAATTGCAAATTTAGGATACGAGATCACCGGGTCAGGATCTTCGAACAACACCTTCACGTTTCCGGAGCGCTTCTGTCTTATTACGTTGGCTGGTTTTGGGCGAGGAACTTGTAGAAGGTATCCAAGATCTTCAATGTGGCCCAGGTTTGGAGAGACCTTCCTCTCCTTGTACTTCCGCTCTCCATTGGATTCGTCTGATGCAGTCTTGTTTCGTTTTTTTGGTTTCCTGAGGAACGACTTCTTCTTTGCCTTCATGGATGCGTTCTCTTTAACTGTGTTTGGTTCTGTGGGAGGTACGTTGCCGTTTACTACTTCTACGTCGTTTTCTTCTTCATCATCATTGCTGCTTGTGTTACCTTCATTAATTGAGGATTCACTAGACTTGTCGGTCAATTTGCCTTCCCAAGGAAATCTAAACAATGATTCCGTTCCATGGATCTCTGTGTTAGTGAACACTATCCATCGTACGGAATACGTATCATTCTCCTCGATGAACTGCTCGAAGTTCTTCAATTGTTTCTTCATGAAGTCCCACTTTGCAATGTCGGTAGCTTTGTAACTCTGACTGTTGGGTACCTTGATTTTTTCAAATAGTTTCATCAATGAGTCGCCATCGGATTGTAAAGTCTTTTCATCCTCTCGTGAAACAAAACTTACTTGCAAGCCTGCTTCCAACAGGTGTCTTTTGTTAGTGAAAACCGAACACAAAAGTTCCTTTGTCAAGGGGACGAACAATTGTCCCCCTTCAGGTAGATAATTGTAAGTTGTCAGAAACCGCAAAGACCTCTCAAAAAAATTAGAACCTCCGAGTACTATTTCCGGTCGTGTGATGAAAATATCACTGAATACGAATCTCGTATGTTCCCAGAACAATCGATCGTCCACCGTGTACGTGCAGTTCTCATCAAAATTAAGGAACCTTGTGACGGATAAGCTGTAGTCCTCTTTTGCGATAGGGTAAGTATGTCGACTTTCCTTACCTCTCACAAGCTCAGGCGGACTTGGTTCTTCAAATTGAACGGATCGAGCACCGTCACTGGTGAAAATGAATAACTGATCTTTGCGGTTAGGTTCACCTTGATTAGAGCGCGACGACAAAGATCTTCGCTCTGCTTTCAACAAATAGTCCAGACCCTCATGTGCATGGTCAACGGTAAAAGGAATTTCTTCTTCGTGGCCAAGTACAGCCTTCATTATTTCCTTTGAAACCATATCCCTACTAACCGAAACACGTGTACCGTCAGCATCACGTGACAAACGAGATGTTAGAACATAGTCGAGCAATTCGTCGCAAACAAGATTCACGTCTTCAAGTTGGTCAGAAGTCGAAACAACATTGTCAACACAGGACAAACTCAGGATGTAATGTTGCAACAATGTCTTCACGTGAACTTCCTTCTCTTCATTGTAATGGTCCACAAATATGTCACGTTCGGCCGATTTCTTTTCAGTAGAGAGAGTGACCAATTGTTTGTCAAAGTCAACGCCTATTCTGTAGAACTGGTTAATAGTTTTCCGGTGCTCCATAATCTTGCAAAAGTGAAGAGAAGATAACAGGTTGAATCGAATAATCCCCACCTTTTTGTCCACTCCTTTTATTGTGTATTTTCCAATCAAAAACGAAGACTCATAGAGATTGGGCAATAGTTTGTTGTACAAATTGTCATGTAGTAATGACTCATTGGGGAAGTGGTCAAGGCTGAGTGCTTCAAAAATTCTGGCCTTCTGTCGTTGGAAGCATACCCACAAATACATGAGGACCTTTTCAAACGCAAGGGGTATCTTGGACACGTCGGAGGGCCATTCCAACTTGAGGTATTTTTGGGAATCAGTCAAGGGCACTATCTCGACTGCTGCGACACCATCTCTTATTGGTCCACCAACAACTTCGTTACCCCTAATAGAATTGATTTCTTTCACCAAATCATCAAAGGAGTGACTAGAGGAAAGAAAATGCCTCAATGTGCGGTTAAAGGAAAGACCTTCAAAGAACGAGACCATCTCCCGGACGTATAGCTTCCCTTTCTTTACATCGTCTTTAAATCTATGATTGAAAAACGGTCCTTCTTTTTCCGGTGAAGGCGCAGGGGGGAATTGGACACAACATACGTACCAACGCAGTAAGCTTAAATAAACTTTCATGTACTTCAGTATGGTGTCGTAGTTAACCACATTCTTTGCCCAGACAGAATGCGACGTGCCTTCCGATAATTCGTCTTGTCCTTGAACCCGGGAGAATTGTGTTTCGCCTTCCGTTGTATTTTCATCGACTTTGATAACGGAGTTGAGGGCTGACTGGAAGGAGTTCCATTTTTCTTTCATTTTGTACTCCTTGAAACGAGTTGTCAGTTCCTTTGCATTCAAGATACAGACCTTCTTTGTCAACTGCGACCCGGAGTCACGTAGGAAAAGATTTACCATCACGTCAACAACCCTTGGTATAGGACCCGAGGATGGTTTGTCTGACGTTTCTTGCTCTCTGAAGTCAGGACGGGTTCCGGAAGAAGAAAGTTTAGTAACAATGAAAACCTTGTTCATGAGATGGCGGAAGACAGATTCGATGTCACGACTGACGGCAGTGATGAGTTCGTCCGTCAAAATATTCTCAGAGAATCCGTTAGGACCCTGTTGCTTCAGACAAGCTTCGGACGTTTGACACGTCTTTTCATTGCATCCGTGTGATCCTTGTATTGGGAGTCATCATCAAATAATTCCAATGACAAACTTCGACCGCCTACATTTCCCGTAGACGACGAAGGTTGAGTGGCACCTGTGACTGCTTGATGTGGTGTTTTGGGAACGACTGCTGGTATTTGTACCACTTGAGTTCTTTTCTTATTCTGTGATGGTCTTTTTGATGTGTGGTGTCTCCTCTGCCTTGGTTTATCGACTGCACGCCGTTGACTGACCGGATGAGCTTTTGGATCGTTTGCAAACAACGTTGTTGGGGTACTATTACCTGAAGGTCTGTCTTGGTCTGCGGCTGCCCCTTCATCTCGTGGTGGAGTAGATGATGGAGTACCGTTGACTTGTGCCGCCGCATTTGCGCCGGCTACATTGGTTGGAGTTGCGGCTGCATCTGTGACTTCATCTGGTGGTGAATTAGCCTTGTTACGTTTAGCGCTACTTCTTGTAAGTCTCGGCATTGTTTGATTGCTAATTGAGAGAACAACGAAATAAAATTGTGTGAAAAGCAATCTAAGTTGCTACAAGTGTTTTTTTTGTCGCATATCAAGAGATTCGTAAATGAGGTAAAGGAAAACAGAGTCGACTCAACTTCAAACCTCAGCAACTCTAACAACAAACAAACATCACGCAACTATGTACAAATATTTCCACTTTAACGGAAAACAAATGGTACAGCCTGCAACGCCGTTGCAAACGAAAAGTGAAAACGTTACCAAAACAAACCACAACGGTACGAAACACCGATCATCCATTTTGAGATACGGTAATGTATGTTAAGATTTTCCGACAAATAGTTTCAAACCCAGTAATTTGGTGATTTGCAATTGAAACCAAAATGGAACTCAAACTTTGCAACGCCGTTCCATGACTGTTGACATGAATTGTCCAAGAAACCGTTTCACCACCGAACCATACGTAGTACTTCATTTTGAGTTTTGAAATTGAAACATGATTCGAAATTGCAAATTGGAACATGATCCAAACACAAAGCCTGAAACGCCGTTCCGGTGACTGAATTCTGAAACGCCGTTCCATGATTGATGACATGAATTATACAAAATCACCCTTCACAACCGAAACAGAAGTCATTAGTATTATCATACCTACACTAGTACTACTACATATACTACTATCGTATTATACCTATACACAAAGGTTTCTGTCTACGTAGCTACTACTGTCATAGAATACTGGTGGACAAAACTAGGCAAATTCATTACCAGTAAGATCACCGGCACACATGTGTTGTTGTTAAGAAGTACAACCTCACCGGTACATAAAAATTCTCACTGCATCACAAGTTGAGAACGTAAACAATAAAACCCATTGCACTACTTTTTCTTGTTCTCTATTCAAAAAGAGCGCGGGTGGAGATTTATTTACTTAATGTTCTTATTTTTAAATAAGAAAATGGTTTTATTCTTCATTGTTCTAGATTTACAGCGGTAGATCTGACAGGTTAGTAAGTCTCGATTCTTTGTTTGGAACACACATGGCCACACACACACACACACACACACACACACAGTGAAAACATTTTTTTCGAACTGATTTAACACCGTGATTTTACAGTGTGGTGATTGTACAGTGTTATTTTACAGTGTGATTTTACAGCGTGAATTTTTTTTCTTTTCGAGTCAAAAAATACTGTTTCCCTTCATAATCATCTTACCAAACTTATCTTGAACAGAGTTGGTTTACCGTACTTGTACGACAAAGCACTCCGTCCGAGAACGCGGGATCCCACTTAACTGATCAGCAATGGTCACTATTATGCAGGGAATTCAGGCTCGAGATATTTTAATCCGAATAAGCTGCCTTTGCTGGAAAAAGAATTGGACGGCATTGGACTGTAGAGGAATTGCTGGATAGATATTGTTTGGACTGCAGCCTTACATATACGTCTTGAAATCAATGAATCTGCATCCATTGCGTAGATATATCAACAGGATAAAGATCCAGTTTTTCGTGAGAAAGGAGTAAAATTGAACAACGTATCGGCAACAACAATTTGACCGACAAATTTCCCCTGTAGTTTGAGAGAATGATTCGGAACAAAGTATCGGAACAACGGACGGAGGTACGGCAAACAACTATTGTAAGAACAAGCAAGAAGGGTACAAATGGGAGAGATAGGCAATGATTACAATGCCACCTGCATTGCTGATAAGAATGTATTTCCTCCTTTTTCTATTTTGCTATTTTCATAGGACCGTATTGGAAACAACGGATCGGAAGGCAACACTGGGTCGAAGGCGGAAAAAACAACAACGTAAGATAGAGGGAAAATGATGCCTACATCCTGCATTGCTCATGATGTCCTCCTTACTTGTGTTTCCCTCCTTCTTATTTTCATAGGTACGGATCAGTAGTAGAACAATCAATTTGAGACAACGTCGGACAAGGCGGACGCAGGATCGTAACAATTTGATCGGACGAATTGAACGCAACAACAAAAAGAAGGCCAACAGTGTAGGTTAGTGACACGTAGATTATACTATTCTTTTGTTATTATTTACTAAATGTAGCACATCCATAGATACTTACCCATTTGGTTCAATTCACATATCATCATAAACTCGAATACAATCGTAGACTACGGCAACGACATAGAGCAACAACAGCAACCGGAAACCTAGCGACAGCGATAGCAAAAGCAGCAAGCGAGAACTATCCAAGCGGCCGCAACCCGGAACCATCGAACCAACAGCGGCAGCGATACCAACAACAGCGCCAGCAACAGCAGCAAGCGGCAACACCAATAGCAACAGCAGCAATAGGGAACAATCCAACCGCCCGCAAAAGTAAGAATTGCGGTTCCAAACAACTCATTCTGAAACGCCGTTCCAGAAAGTTTACCCTGAAACAAAAATACAGACACAATTACCGTTCCAGAATAGTAAGTCCGAAACGCCATTACAGAATCTTGACCCAGAAACGCCAATAAACCAGACGTTCAAATCAGAATTGCCGTTCCAGACAACTCAATCTGAAACGCCGTTCCACAAACTTGACCCAGAAACGCCACTACAGAGATTCTGCCGATTTTCAAGCGGACGGAACCGGGAACGAACTAACCAACAGCGGCAGCGATATCAACAGGTGGGAACATTCGAAGCGGCCACAAAAGTCACAAATGTGGTTCCCGACAACTGAATATGAAACGCCGTTCCACAAAGTTGACACGGTAACACACTCCATGGGCAAATCGATTCATCGTCTTCCTCAAACATCTTATCTGCAAAGAGTCCGGCAACGGTCACACAAGAAAGGCACCCGGTGCAATGGGATTGACTACAACAACAAAGCAATTGGCAACAAAATCAATGAAGCAAAAATCAAAGAGGAAACGGGGGAAGACAGAGAGAAAGAGAATGAAATCAAAATTTCTCAAAAACGGAGAAACGTCATCATCAACAATCCACCAGACTTACAAACACTTGTCGGAGATAAAACACAAGAAGCGTAAAAGTATGAAGGAAATTGTACAACATGTGGAGCAAATAGCATTGAAAACAGTTCACAAGAATGGGTTTCGAGGTAAATTCATGGAAACACGATGGGGTTTTAAAACAATTGGAGGAAGGGAATACACATCGGAAGAGGCGGTGTCTATTGATAGTTTCATGACATTGGATAGTACCGACAATCAGTTGCTTTTAGCAGTCGCCGAATCAGAACCATCATTGAGAATCTTTGCAAAAGGTTCCAAAAAATGTGCAAAACAACGCTTGGGTACTCCCAAAAATATAGAAATTACAAGAACATTTGCTGCGGAAATTGTTCAATCTAAACCCAAAATAGGCCGGGGAACCAAACGTGACAGTGTAAACAGTGGATATGGTATTATTGGGATGAGACCAAATCGATTGAAATCGGGAAATGGTGTGTATGTTTTCAACAAGAATGTGGAACCGAAAACACAAGACCACCTTGAACAGAAAGCCCTACACATTGTGAAGGAAATGCAGCTTTGTTTACGTAAAATGTCCAAATTTGTCAACCTTGAAACAACTGTGATGAATGAGGTTGTTAGTCGTACAACACTGAATGCAATCGGCCATCACGCAACGGCCTTTTCTATTGGAAAGGATTATCACTCGAAATGCCATACCGATGCCGATATGTTCTATACAAGGCTGACGGTTATTGCTCCAAAACATGTAAGTGATGACGAGGTGATTTATTACTTTGTGTTCCCAACGTATAAAGTGAAAGTTCCATTGAGGTCAGGCGATACTCTATTGTTCAATCCATTAGTATTACATAGCTGTTCGAATCCAAAATACGAAGGCTGTTATATTATGAGTGCCTATGTGTCAACAAAAACTGTGAGAAGAGCTGATCCTCTATAATATATTAAACAATAATTTAAAGTTAGACGTTCCATTCACTTCGTTTGTTTTACTGCGACATTGTGCAATCCTTTCGGAGTAGCTATCAATCAAAACGTAGGAGAAATATGTTACGATCAATATGGAGGAGCATTCAATTCTTCACTAATACTAAGTTATTATGGATATTGTAGTAGGAAAACAATTAAGTATTGGATGTATCAGAGAGGACCTCACTATAGTCATCATCGTTCGATGACATTGAACAATCATCACCTGAATTAGTAGAATCATCATTATTGTCGCTGTCCTCTTCAACAATAGTGCATTGGGAGTAGAGTGCCTCTTCATTAGGCAAAGATGACGTTGTCTTGTGGAATTCATCCAGCCAAGCCCTTCGATTCGAGACAACTAGATATGAGTTAGATTGCAACGTACCAATTGCATCAAGTTCTGGGACAACTGCTACATCGGAAAGTATGCTGTCGACATGAAATAAGAACAGGGAATTGTCGTCTACTTCACCTCTCGTCACAAACGACGAAGCTGTTGGTAGTGGAGTGGATTTAAACTTGGTCACTACTGCATAAATGCCTTCGTCGGCAATTTCGTACTCAGAAACAAATGAGTAAGGCTGCTTCAGATTGTAGAGTTCAAGGAAACACATAATATGGCAGGGTATTTCACATGCGTCGACATCAAACAACGCCCAATCATACCAGACAGAGTTTAGTTGGCCACCATCGGAACGATATGAAGGGTGGCTCCGAAACAAGTAATTTTGCTGTGTGCATT
The DNA here is from genome assembly GCA_037355745.1 of Pseudo-nitzschia multiseries. Taxonomy (NCBI): domain Eukaryota; phylum Bacillariophyta; class Bacillariophyceae; order Bacillariales; family Bacillariaceae; genus Pseudo-nitzschia; species Pseudo-nitzschia multiseries. Next base: position 4,832,308 of record CM074784.1, on the reverse strand, counting down.
CGTCAAACCTGTTATGTTCAGTAAATCCTTTCACGAACGTACAGTCCTCCAAAAGTGGAAGCACATTCTGACATACAAAAGACAACACGATGGGAGAAATATAGGGTTTTGTTTTTGTTCGATGACCTAACCCATCTCATAGTACTTGCCCCATCGTCGTTAGTGAAAACATGAAATTTTGAACCAGAAACTTCAGGAGGGACTCGATTACCAGAAACATCTTCTGCCGTCACTAAATTAAACTTGGAAGTAGCTACTCGTAACAGCATTTTTTCTTCCTGTCGCTTTGCCGTTTGCATTATCAATGTCGAAGCATTCTGTTGAGTGTTCTTCGAGGGTGCTTTGATTTCAGTTTTGTGGTGTGATTCGGAATAAGAAGAATCCCATCCGCATGGAAGTCCCCAAAGTTTGATGTAATCAACAAGGTGAAAGTATAGATGGTTTTTGATCAGTTTCGTACCCATTCCCTCTCTGAGGCAGGTAGAATTAATACAATTGATAAAATGGATTATCATCTTGGGGAGATTTTCCAATCCAGAAATGGGTATATTCCCATGCTTCAAGAATTCTTCCATGGACAGTATCAGTTGAATTACCTCTACTTGTTTCTGAATAAATGTCGCGTCCTTGATGATGTTTATTGCCACATCGGAACAAAGCGTGATCAGAATGGAAATGAGCATTCCCGAATAATCATTACCCTCCTTTTTGGTAATGGAGAGAAGCTGACTGGAAAACTTGGTTCTGGGGAAATCTCTGTCCGATTGCCTTGACAAAAGAGCACCGTATAACTGCGCAAGTGAACCAATAGTAGCTGATGTGCCATTCATGTTTAAATCAGGGGCATACCAACACTTAGGACTACCTTTTAACAAAGAATCGAGTGATTCTACTGCCCGACGTGCTACACCCAGTTGATGCATATGCAAACACTCACCGGGAGTAGCAAAGTGAATGTTGTTGACATTACTACCAAAATTGAGGCTGTGAAAAGCATTTTTTATGGGATGGTGCGAAATGCTTTTGAAGTACTCCAGGTGTTCCCGTGCAGAATTGTTTGGGGGGGATTCAAAATCTTCTGGAACCCAGAGACGAGTCAGTTCCTCCACTTGGGCTTTTGGTTTATGGATGACACGTGTAGGACATGTACAATGTTGGCACAATTTCTTCACCTTTTGCGTGTAGGATCCATACTTTCCACATAGTTTGTCATGAAGTTCTGTATCCCCAACAACATAGGCAATTGCAAATTTCATTTTCACTTTGAACACTTTTCCTGCATACGGAAGATAATCCCACTCCAACCCACCCTGCATTTCACATACTTCCTTGAAAGATTGCAAAGCCGATGCAAGCGCGGTGTGTAGATTTTGAATATTATCTTTCGCCGTGGTTTTTTTCGTGTGTCTTATGCTCTCAATTTCAGTGTCGGGATGAAAATAAATTGTAGTCCAAGCGTCAGGTCGTTTTCTTGCTTCAGTATTGAAAATACCAAGAGTCATGTTGAGAGGAGTGAGTGACAGACGACCATGTGCATCCAAGCTGATTCCATCCATGTAGAAAATGATCGGAACAAGGATTTCATCATTTTCATTGCAGATCTGCTTCCACGATTCCGTCCACCAAGAGCCGTGGTGTAGTTCTGTTATGTATGTTTCATTGGTGAGTGGTGGGTTGTTTTCGGGTGAAAGAGGAGTCTCGACATTCGGAAAAGACAAATTGGTTTCTTGCATCAACTCCTTATTGGTCAGAAGGGAATGAAGTGCGTCTGGGAAGGAGCGAACAAATATTTGGGTGGGTAAATTGCAAGGTAACCAGTTAATTATGTGTGGCTCGAACTTGGTCTCTGAAATACTCAAATTGGACTTGATTTCACTAAATATGGCTTCTCGATGGCGGGGGTAGATAGAGCTAAAGTCAACACCATGAATAGTTTGACATTCGTTTGCCCATTGAAAAATAGATTTGAATGTGTTTAGAGGTAACTTGTGTTTCGTCATTAGATTCATGAGCTTTATTTCAGCAATGAGCCTATTGGTAGGTGAAAAAGAAAGATGAGATCGGATCAATTCCTCTTTTTCATTGATGTTTGGTTGGGATGCGGTGGGTTCCGCAGCATCCATACCATTATCGTTCTGAATAGGAAGGCAAATTTCTTCATGAATAACCATGTCATCGTTGTTGCTGTTGTCTTCTGAAGGAAACAACTGTGATTGCATTACATTTCTATCCATTGGTGGAACAAATAAGTTGTGTACTACCTGACTGTTTAGAACAGAGTTGAACGTTTCGTTTGAGGATGCCTTGTTAGTGTGAGCGGCAGCAAAAGAAGCGGAAGGAACGATTGGACCATTCTCCGTCAATGTCAGGCCATATTGTGTAGGTGAATGACGAACTGTACTAGTGGTTTCTTCTTTGGCAGATGACGAAAATTCCATTAGGTTATGCTTTAAATAGAAATCACGGCAAAAAGATATTCGGTATGATTTGTGTGTAGACGAATCTTGTCTGCTTCCGATGAATGTCTTCGATTTGCCCTTACAGGTCAGGCAGCTATGACATATAAATGATTTGGGAATTTTGGTATAACAACCACTCTTGAAGTGATGGCAATTTTTACTAGGTTGTGACATGTTCTTCTAATGGAAGAAGGGAGGGGGAGAAATGGTTTCAATGGGGGTGTTAAATGAACATGATGAAAATGAGCATGATGCTATCGGATCAAGCATGAAAAGGCATGATGGTATGAAAAAAGAAACGTCGTGACATAGAAACAAGGCAGAAACATAGTACTAGTACGAAGTAGCAAACAAACACTTCGGAAAATAATTTTATTTCATATCTTGGGTTAAGGTTAGGAAGTTGTTTGGCACCGAGATTTCAAATTTGAACATGATTTCGAACACAAAAGCATGAAATGCCGTTCCGGTGACTGAATTCTGAAACGCCGTTCCATGATTGTTGACATGAATTGTACAAAAGATCGTTTCACCACTCAAACAGAAATTGATACTATCATACCAATATACATTACTACTACTACTAGTACTATCATAATACACACGGACACATATCTAAGACAAAAGGTTTTTAGGAAACAATTTAAAAAAGAAAGAATGGTGGTGAAGTCGTGTAGGAGGAAGTTAGTGCTGTAGAGTTGTACGAAAATTTGTTAAGACGAGCATGATGCTATCGAAGCGAGCATTAAAAGGCACGATGGTATGAAAGAAGACACGACGTGACATACCGTAGAAAACAACGCGGAAAAATAGCAAACTAACACTTCTGAAAGAAAATTTATTTCATATCTTGGGATAAGGTTAGAAAGTGTGGAAATGAAAAGTAGATTTTTTAAATCAATTTAGTCAAAATGGAGAGATCAATGGACATTTTGAGTCTTCGGGGAGAATTTTGGTCGCAACCTGCACTGAGGGGGGTCGAAAATCATTACCACAAAAATTGTGAATTTAAAAAAATACCCTTGCGCATAACAAACGCAGGGTCGATTTTCTGAAAATAGGGCTTGCGAGGGGTCGCATGGGGTCGCGTGACAGTTATCGGACGGCCACTTCCGCCAACAGCACCACTCCCAGCAAACCCCCACTCCGGTATTGGGATGCATACGTGGGTGACTTTTGTGGCCTGGCTCAAGGCAACCAATGGACTCGCCAGGCAATTAAATAGGTGTCGTTCCAATCCCTTGACAAAGTCTTTTGGCCCCTTGATACCCAGGACACCCCCCCCATTCCACCAAGAGCCCGCTTCCCTCAATAAAATGATCCAAGGGGATGCTACCTGGACCACCAAGAAAGTAATCCTTGGTTGGCTCATCGATTCCGTCAACAAAACTGTCAGCCTTCCTCCCCATTGAGCTGCACGCCTACACGGGATCCTCCAGCACTCTATCCCCCCAGCGTCATGTCCCCATCAAACAATGGCACCAAGTCATTGGAGAGCTCCAGTCTATGGTGCTCGCCATCCCAGGCTCCCTAGGCCTCTTCTCCATCCTCCAAGACGCTTTCCAACACAAGGAGCCTGGCAGGCAACAAATCTGGCTCACCGCGAAGGTCCAAAGCTTCCTCCACGACTTCCAGTGGCTTGCCAATGACCTGTCCGCGAGGCCTACTACATTGCTGAGCTCGTCCCTGACAGCTTTCCTGCCACCATGGGCACCTGCGATGCCTTGAGAGCAGGCATGGGAGGGGTCCACTTCATCTCCCTCCCCAATGGCAACGTTCGGCCCCTCATGTGGAGGCACGCTTTCCCCCAGTGGGTGCCCGCCCAGTTGGTCAGCTTTGACAATCCTGAAGGTACCATCAACAACAGTGACCTGGAGCTGGCTGGTTCCATTGCCCACAACATCATTCTCCTGCAGGCAGCCTGTGTGGTTGCCCGAACCATGCATAATTGCTATGGCAACACGGCCACTGTATATTGGCAACGGAAGGGCGCCACCACTACCACGGGGCCCGCAGCATACCTCCTCCATATCCAAGTCCTGCACCAAAGACTCCACCAATATGTCCCCCTCAGGGATTACATTCCTGGCCCTGTCAATCACCTTGCCGACCTCCTCTCTTGCTCTGAGCTCTCTGACACTGCCTTGCTCCATCATTTCAACACTCACTTTCCACAGAACACTCACTTTCCACAGGACTTGCCCTGGATCTTATGCCCCCTCAGGCCTCCCATGCTTTCTGCTCTGACCTTGGCGCTATCCAGGCGACCATGTGAGCTTCAGTCACTGAGCTCTATGCCAAGTGCAAAGATGCCCATTGGAACCAGTGGGTTCAATTCTGTCTGTCTCAAGGCTTTAACCCACTCCTCCAATCTGTTAAAGATCCAATCCCCCTCCTCCAGGTCTTTGTCAAATGACTCCATGATGGTCGGCTGTCCTGTAGCCACAAGCCCCTCAGATCTTGCACAGTATTGGACACCATCCGGTCAGTGGGACAGACGCTGGCCTGCTTGGGGTCCAAAGACCCCTGAACCAACTCCACTGGCAGTCTTGACTTCCAGCTAACTGCCCAGTTCAAGGGCTATGCCAAGCTGGATCCAGCCCCTTCCAGAGTCAAACCGGTTCCCGTCACCCTGGTCATGCATGCACTCCAATTTGCATACTATGACTCCCCTTCTCACCATCAGCAGGCTGTTGCCAACATGATCTGCATAGCATTCTTCTTCTGTCTATGACCTGGTGAGTACACTGGTACTACCAGGGAATACCAAGCCTTCCTCCTCCAAGATGTCTCCTTCTATCTTGGATCCAGAATCCCCCCCACACACTGACCCTGTCCATGAGCTCCAAGCTGCTACCTCTGTCACCCTCACCTACACCACACAGAAGAATGGGGACAAGGGGGAAGTGGTTACTCATGCCAGGAGTGGTGACTCACTTTGCTGCCCCGTTGCGGCGTGCGCTCGCCAAGTTCTACATCTCAGGAGCTGCTGCCCATCTAGCAGCCCCCCCTTCCATTCCACCCTCAGGCTGGCCAGTTACATCTCCAATGGTGTTTTAACTCCAGTCCAAGCTGACACTGTCACCTCTTCCATGTGGGTCTATGCTCAGACCCTCTACCATACCATGGGCATCTCCCCTGCAGCAATCTTGGCTTTATCCCTTCATGCAGGGGGAGCCATGGCCCTGCTCCAGGGCAAATGTGATTCTAATGCCATCAAGCTCCTTGCACGATGGCATAGTGACTGCATGATGAGGAGGTACTTGCACCAGCAGTCCCTCCCCATCTTCAAGAATCTTGCCTCCATCATGTTCAACAATGGAACATACTCCTTCCTGCCGGATGAGTGGGTGCCATCTTCTGGCACCACCCCAGCCGGCAGCTCTCTCTTCTGATTCATCTTTGGATGAATCTCCCCACCCTTGCTGTCCTTCGCGTCCCCTCCAGGTCCATCTCCGTGCAGCTCCCACCCTGTGGCTTGTGGCCCAATGGCAGAAAAGGCTTAGTAACAGCCAAAGCCGTGCGCCGGTGTGTATGGGCAAAGCAATAAGGGACCGGACTTGCCAGCCTGCAAAAAACAATCAACACGTTGGAGCTTCCTGGATCCCCCTCTAGCACTGCTTAACCCACCAACACACCCATGAACTACAAGCATTTGCACACACAGTACTACAAGTACGAGTTTATGTGTTAGTAATCGGAGCGGTCATTTTGAGACCACTTTTCCACCTTACAAGCATCGATTTTGGTCCTGTTAGTCTTATTGATCTTACTCTCCAGCTGGAACTTCTCAACCAAAGTAATCACCGCGCCACAATTGGCAAGAGCAAGAGCTTTCCATAGATACCCAATTTGCAGGGGTTGCGCGTGCCGGAACCCCTTTGAACTTTATGATTCTTCCTGTCAAGAAAATCACGAAAAGTTTTAAAAACTCCATTTACACAACCTCATCATACCAAGTGGTCTCAACCCAACCATTCCTTAACCAGACCACCTCAGCCGCTCGCTACTCAGGGTTCCCTTCCTTATACCAAGATCAACAAGACCTGCAAGTTTCGGATCGATTGGACCAGTTCTATAGGAGAAAAGATCTTTAACAACAGCAACAAGAAGGAGACGAAGGGCAAAACTGCCGTTGTCATTGTCAAAGAAGCCCCGCGCTGCCACCACCGCTCCCCACACAGCAACAACAAGCGACGCTACAGTGTAATTCAATTAGTTTAATGTTACTATTTGCTATTTGTTATTCAGTGCTGTTAAAGTAGTTGCAATTAGATGGAGTAGGAAGCAAAGAAGTGAGGACGCGCCGTTCGAGTTTTGCAATAGAGGCTCGTTCGCAATAGAGGTTCGAATGAAATAATACAGGCACAGATAGAAAAAACAGAAATTTTGATCAAAATAATCAGTCATGAGACCAATTTTGATCATGAGTGTTAATTCAAGGCTTTGCGTACAGTAGAAAATACTATATGTGCGAATGACGAAGAGACAAAGTAGGGCTACGTAGAATTTGTACCAGCCCCAAATGTTCAATATAACACTCATGATCTAAATTGGTCTCATGACTGATTCTGCACCTATTTCAAGATGTTTTTTCTCTCTATATTACTACTTGTACGAGTACCGGTTTTGTATCTAACCTCTATTGCAAAACTTGAGGCTCATCGTCACTTCTTTGTGTTGTAACTCTAAAAATCGACCGGATAGGTATAACGAATTGTTTAAATTTAAAGAGAAGTGAGCTCAGAGAGACGCTCTTATTTTTACTGTATCGGGGCTCTCTGCTGTATTTTACATGGTAGAGATCTTCCCCGGTCTTTTCACTAGTATGGGTTTCATCGTACCGATGCTGCTGTTGCTGTTGCTGTATTAGCGCCGTGTCCATCTTACTGTATCGGTCATTCTGTTGGTATTGGTCATTTGTGAGGTTAAGTGTTTTATCCGATGGGGCGTATGCTTGTTCGTTGTATTTAAGATAGATGAGGAGGCCCATTCGGAATCGGTACTGATTTTCTTGATTGCAATAAGTAATTTCCTCACGGGATATCAAGTGTATTCTTTTGAACATACTTAAGGATTCCAAGTGTTCACTTATTGGTCAGGTCTTTGGATATGTCTTGTTTATAACCGATTAACCCCTTTTGTTTGTAGTCCTAATTGATATCGTTTTACCACTTAGGGATTTCATGTAACGGAGGTGCGTTTGATTCTAAGCTTTGGAATATTCGTATCTCGTATCGTGTTCCCGCACCTCAGGTCGTTTCGTTTTTCATTTTGTCAGCTTTTCCAATCGAATTTGATGCTGACAAGAAGTCCGTATTTTTTTCGCCGACAACACTTTGCTTCCTACTCCATCCAATTGCAACTACTTCTTTAACAGCAATAACAAATAGAGAACACCATTAAACTAATTGAATTACACTGTAGCATCACTTCTTGTTGTTGCCGCGTATGGCAGCAGATGGAGGGGGGGGGGGCTTCAACGGCGGCGGCGATGACGATGACGATGACGTGGATTTTTGCCCTTGGTTGTCTTGTTCTTGTTGCTGTTGTTCTAGCTCGTTTCTCCTATACCACTTGGCCAATCGATCCGAAACTGGTGGGGCTTGTTGTTCTTGTTGTAAGAAAGGTAATGCCAAGTAGTGGGTTGATTTAATGCTATGGTTAAGGAATGGTTTGGGTGAGACCACTTGGTATTGTGATAGGTGTGTTAATGGAGTTTTTTTCCAACTTTTTGTGATTTTCTTGACCAGAAGAATCATAAAGTTGGAAGGGGTTCCGGCGCGCGCAACCCCTGCAAATTGGGTATCTATGGATAGCTCTTGACCTTGCCAATTGTGGCGCGGTGATTACTTTGGTCAAGAAGAAGTTCCAGCTTGAGAGTAAGATCAATAAGACTAACAGGACCCAAATCGATGGGTGTAGGAGGGGGTCGAAAGAAAGGAAAAAGCTGTCTCAAAACGGTCACCGTACCGTACTTTACACACTTACTCGTACCGGTAGGTTGGCTACTGAGGCTATCACGCACTATTTAGAACTTCGTAAGTGATACTTCGTAGTTCGCAACTACCTTAATACGAGCACGAATTTTATAGAACATGGTTTTTATTTTTATTGTTGTGACACATGCATAATCATTGCACTTATGCTTGTGATAACAAGACAAGTAATAAATAAAATATATCAAATCATTTATGTAGATTTACAAAATACTTCTAATATAGGGGATAAGACATAACGTCCGATGCAGATCGCATGAAACGAATCATACCATAATTAGAGATGCTGGAGCCGTACTAGCTAGCAATGTATACTATCGGTTTTTGGGGTTCTTTGAGAAACTGATTTTAAAAACCCAGAAAATGACGATTCATTAATTCTACGGCAAACCAAGGACGAATGGAGAATTCAAGAACAGATTTTTCGATTTATTTCGATTATTTTGTATATATTTTTTCCCGTAGCCCCCAAATCGATCGTCAGTTGATTCACTTCCTACGGCTCTTGCGTAGCGGATGAAATGCGAGTAATCTTCTCTGTATCGTACACTACTGGAGATTAGCGTACGGTACAGTAATCTTTTCCATACGAGTAGTTGCTTCGAAATAAGAAATAGGAGTACCGGTATACCGTAGGTAAGCCAAAAGCAATAAGCAATAATAACAATTAGTAATAATAACCGAAGTAATAAATACGTAATGTACGTACTTTGGATAGTATTGAGGTACACTAATGATAACATGATGTGTATTATTGTATGCCGGGAAATGTAACGCATCCACTTCTGTCTTGAATCTTGAGATCTGAATCAAATATGTCTTTGTATAGGTAGAATTAATAACGAAACTAATTATCATTCGAGCCGTTATCGCATACTTTTCTACTTCTGCAAGCTAATAAGGTAGGAGTAATTTGCACCGTTTTAATTTGTTCATGCAATATCTTGTGATGTTGTTTTACCGCGAATACAAACACATAGCAAACCAAAAAGAGGATTAAATAACACGAAGTACCTAGGTTTGCACTTATTGAATGGATACAGGGGGAAAGGCAAGAGTATTATTATTTATCGTGCTATAGTATTACGTCGTATTGCTTAGCTGTTGAATATGCGAATCACTGATTGAGAATTGACCGTGTTAAACAGCTTTTTGAGTATCTTGGATTGCGTGGATAATCATGATCGCTTTCTGATACAATGACATGAAATGTGTTCTTAATGCATTTTCACTGTACAATTTCCCAATATATCGGGGACTGTTTTTTGTCTCATGTCGACGTACTATTCGTAAAAACGACTCAAATTGATAATAGGCTTAAAAGTTTTTTCTTCTCGTCGTACGGTTTGTAGGTACCGGCAGTCCCTGTCCGCATACGAACTCGTAGGAGTTCGTACGAGTAATTTACCGATACGAGTAAGATTACGGATCGACGACGGCGAAATGCCGGGGGACGTACAAGTACCGGTAATCTTGTTGCCAGCAGGAAATATTGGACCTCAGTAGTCACTCCGAGAATTGATTACGTTTTCGAAGCAGTCGTTCTCACAATTTGCGAAAAAATTACAAAATTCAGTGCCTTTTCACCACACATTTGCCAGTTGCTTCGATCTGGGACATCTCAATCAAATTGAAGACCTCTTTCTATCCAGTTCTATGTGTGGAACAACTGACTCTACTCCAGTTGCTGCCGATGAGCATACAACATCGGGAGAACATGAGGAACTATCATCCGAAGTGAAGACGAAACCACTCCCAAGATGTTATCCTAAATGGAGGGGGGAGCCAGTATACGCTGGCAATCCTGAAGCGTTGGCCTGGACTATAGTGTCTATTGGAATGTCTATGCAATACGTCGGAGCCGGTGCTTTCTTGGCCACCGCGATTCTTCGAGTGGCCGAGGACGCATACATCTGCCGTCTGGACTTGGCCAACAGTACAGATGTCAATCTAACAGAAGAGTGCGGCCCGGGTGTCGGTTCGATGAACCCTGGGTCTCTTTTGACGGCGTATGCGTTAGTGGTAGGATTAATTGCTGCAATTCTGTTGCCATTTATCGGAGCTGTTATCGATTACACACGACACCGATTGTTGATCGGACGTATCGTGTCAGTCTTGTACACAATTCTTCTCTTTCCGTTGATGTTTCTAACGGACGACAACTATATTGCGATTCTGATCTGCCACGGATGCTCCGTATTTGTCGGATGGTTTGTGACCTCTCTCCAATATTCGTATCTTCCAGAATTGACGAATTCGGAACTGCAATTGGCAGAATGGACCAAATGGATAACCATTTGGACATTCTTTGGGATGATTATTTATCTGTCCTGTGTCATCATGACGGTCATACTGGTTGGACGAGTTGGCGACGATATTTTTTCAAACCGAGTCGGCATGGCGACATCATTTGCTTGTAACTTCGTCATAATGGGCTCGTCTTGGTGGGTTCTTTTTGACAAACGAGATCCTCTGCATGAAAGACCCGAGAATTCGTCACTCTGGTCTTTAGGATTCACGCAGCTCTACGACACGTCATGTCACATCGCTCGGAACTACCGCGGACTCAAATGGTTTTTCATTCATATTTCCTTTTCCGACGCGGGCTGGCAGTCATTTGGCATTTTTCTCTGTAAGTAACTTCAAAACTGTGGCTTACTGTCGACGCTTGGAGAGCGATGACCAACTAAAAGAATCTCGACTCAACCTTTGTTCCGGTTCAATTTAAATTGGTGTTTTTTGACTGTTTATAGTAACATACTTCACTGATTTCATGAGAATGGTTTCTATCCAGACTGGAATTGCCTTTATCATTGTATTGGTCGGTAGTATACCAGGTGCAGCGATCTCCACGTATGTAGCACGACGGACAGATCCCCTTACGTCTACCAAAATCAATATGGTACTGATGATGATAGTGATAGTTGTTTTTGTATCTGTTTTGACCGAGCCCGGTCAGACAAAGCGAGCCTACATAGTAGCTCTTTTTATTGGACTTTGCGGTGGATGGAAGTACAGCATGGACCGGTTGATCGGTTCTTCCCTCATTCCAATCGGGCAAGATACAGAAATGATGGGCGTGTTTCTATTTGCTGGACAATGCATGTTGTGGCTGCCCCTATTGGTATACACTATCATGAACGAGGCGGACATTTCGCCAAGAATCAGTGTCTCCGTTCTCATTGTTTACATTGCCTGCGCACTGTTCGCCGTTTGTATGGTCGGAGATTACACAGACGCGCGAGCCGAAGTTAAACGTGAAAGCGTTTATTTGAAAAAGGAGCAAACGTCATCTTCGTTCGGGGGGGAGGAAGACGCCGGTAGTGTTTCGAAGAGTGAAGATTTGGCTTGTGCTGAATCCGCAGAGCTTGAAGCATGAAGGAAATTTAAAATCAACGTTCCTTGGCACAAAGATTCATCTGCTAATCATTATTTTACATACTCGGAATTATCGCACGAATGCGTGTTCAATGTTGCGGTAAGATTTTGAAAGCGCATTGAACATCACTCGTCCTCATTTTGGCATCGCGTCATACATTTTATTATGAACAAAAGTATCATGGGACTGACGGATACAAAGATTCACTTGGTATACTTATACTCCGTAATTTTAAGTCCCAGCGAATTTTTTACTATTCTTTAGTTTACCGCTTTGCTTTCAAAATCCGTTGAAGAATCTATGAGATGTGTACGCGTCACAGCTCGTCTTGTCTCGCATGAAGTATCGAACGCAATAGCAACAAATCGCTTTTGAATTTTCTTCGTTTCCTTCGTACCCATGCGATAATGTCGGGAATTTACCTTCCCGTACCGTACGTGAGTGTCTAGTTCGAAGGGCAACATAAGTTCGCCCGACAAAAAAGTACGAAACTTCAGGATTGCTTCTCTTCACTTCGGACTTGTTTCTTGCGAGCAACGATCCGGAAGGAGAAACGCTTTCGCCGCGTCGTGTTTCGTGTTTTCGTTTTCGTTCTCGCCAAGGCATTATTCATTCATTCATTCGTTTGAGGAGCTCCATCGGTTTGTTGGCGACCACGGCCGAAACGAAGGGGTCGCCGCCATGGCCACTGCCCTCGGTCGTGTCGGCCGTCGTTTTGAGTGAGGCAACGTACCGATAATCCTCTTGGGAATCGATAGTCCAAACCGTCATGGGCAGCTTCCACAGGGCGTTTTTCTTGCGATTGGTTGGGTCATGGTCGGTTCCCTCGTCCTCGTTGCCTTTGCCGTTGCCGTTGCCGTGGTGCCGAATGGTTTGGTACCATTCTTCCGAAAACTTGAAGGAGGGCACCATCGCCCGGATGCTTTCGGGATACAAGTCCTCTACCACCTGTCGAACCCGATCGACGTTGGCATCCTCAGCAACCAGATCCCTCAAGACCAATCCCAGGGGAATGATTGGATTTTCCACGTCTTGATTGTCGCCGGATTTTTTTCTTCCCTCCGTGTTGTATCGATGCATTACTTCTAATAAATCAAGAGAGGAATCGGCACCGGTATCAGTATTGATCTTTTCGTTGGTTTCGTTTTCGGTTGTGGGGGGAGGCGCCGTCACGCAAATGGCAACGTGCTCTTCCAATCCGAGAACGGTGATTTGTTTCACCAGCTCCAAAACCCTGGCTTCCGTCAGATAGGGACCCAGTTTCAGATCGATGTTCAGCAGAGGGCCCCGGAGCGCCCATTGGGGTTGCTGTTGTTGTTGTTGCTGATGCTGCTGCTGATGCTGATGCTGATGCTGATGCTGATGATGCTGATGCTGATGCTGATGCTGATGCTGCTGTTGCAGTTGCAGTTGCAGTTGCAGTTGCTGCTGCTGCTGCTCCGAAACGGATCCTCCGGTGGTGGCGGTGACGGTCGCCGGCGAGAACGCCCCGGGGATTCCGCGCACCAATCTGGCAAAATGTGGCAAGACTTCGGCGTCGAAGAGCGGGAACGGGCAGGCAGAAGCATCGCCGTCACCGTTGCCATTGCCATTGCCGTCGCCTTTTTGGCCGCTGCGAAGGTGGGGGTTGCTGTGGGTGTTGTAGCGTCGAAGACCCAGCAATTTGCGGATCGATTCCAGGGTAAAATCCTCGAGGTGGTTAGGAATTTCGGTTGAGGCCGTATTCGAATTCGAATTCGAATCCGAGTCCGAGTCCGAATCATTTGCCGTTTTGGTTTCGGTTTCGGTTTCGGTTTCGGTTTCTTGTGAGAGACGAGCCGCGGAAATGGCCGCTTCCAACCGCCTGGGGTGTGAGGACAACATGCTTCCATCCGATAGCACCACGACGTCGATGTCGAAGCAGGTGACACCGCCCGTGTGCCAGAGGGCGGACATGGCGTCGAGGGAGCCCTCGGGTGGCGGTGTGTTTGTAGCACTCTCGCTGTCGTTATCATTATCAGTATCGCTATCGTTATCGCTGTCGCTATCGCTGTGCGGATTCGGTGGCAGCGTTAGAGGGGGGGGATTCAACAATTGGTGGGAACACACCAAGGGCGATGATGGGTGATGATTCGGTGGCCGTGGTGGACCTTGTGGCGACACAACACTCGCACGATGAAGATTGCCCGCAATATTGTTCGAGTCCCGGCTCTTCGATAAGAGGAGAAGGAGTAGCAGCAGCAGCAGCAGCAGCAGCACGATCGGGATGCCCACCATCCCGCGGGGGGAGCCAATCGTTGTAGGCGACCCAGTCCATTTTCGCGCCCATTTTTCCAGGATCGAATACCGGTGGAATTGGAACGGGTTCGGTCGAGGGTGTCGCAAGCGACGGCCTTGAAACAGAGGATCGATGGTGTCTCGATCCTTGCCGTGTTTATTGTGATCGTCGGTGGTCGTTGTCGTTGTCGTTGTCGTTGTCGGTAGCCTGCGGTTTTTCCGTACCGCCACGGGACTGTCTGGAGCATTCATCCCTTCCGCTGCTGGTATGTTGTGTATTAGGACTACTTCTATGCGTGCTGCTATGCTATGGGTGCTGTGGCCCGACGCAGGGTTGTCTGTATATAGAACTTTAGAATGGAATGAACGTTTGCGGCATTGTTGTTCATGGCTGTTGTTCTCCCGATATGTATCGATTGCCGGCAACGTTTCTTTACCCCCGTATTATCTCGGATCCACAATCCAAGAATCCAGAAAATCAAGTGGATTCACAGTACCGTACTTGTACCGGTATGGCACATGAATACAGTATTTGTTCCGTGAAAAGAGGAGGTGCGCGTTGGCTGGAGGCGCATGCTACCGGTACGAGTACGAGTACGAGTACTAGTCGTATTGACAAAAACGTGCTTGTTTGAAGAATTAGAATAATGGTACCGGTATTTACCCGTAGAATACCGCACGTAACGGTACGGAAAGAGTTTTTCACTTACCGGTTCGTACGAGAACGTCCAAGTTTTGCTTCGTCTATGTACGCTTGGTATCTGCCGGTAGTATGGTAGTAATCCTATGGCTTCGGCGGACGAGCACGTGTATTGGGTGATTCCCGAAATACTTTTATGTACTACATAAACCGGAAATTTTCTACTTAACCAGTCGTAAAGTTACAAATCATAGTCGACGTGAGCTCACGTCGACTATGATTTGTAACGTTACAAATTTTTATAACGGAACTCCTGACTGAATTGTTGTCAGTCCCCCAACGGACTAATCACACATCCAACGGATCAGATCGCCAATTTTGGCTCATTACAGTACGAGTAGTATTAGTACGAGTACTAGTACAAAATATTGTCCAACGCACCACAACAACCAAACCGAATTTCTAATAAAAGGTTTATCTGCTGTTGTTGCTGCTATGTGACAACGATGGAGGAAGAGATACATATTCTTCAGCTCCGGACATAATTTTTATATCGTAATAAAGCAGCGATCATGGTGAAGACAGCAGCAGGAAAAAGGACCGGGAAAAGAAACTACAGCAGAAGAGAAGTCATGGAACTTCTATACACCCTCAAAGAAATCCTTCCTGTTGGTCCTGAGGATTGGGCGCAAGTCGGCCTAATCCATAATGACAACTTCCCTGATACCAATCGAAGTGTTGAGAACCTCCGTAGGAAATACAACGGTCTATATCGGAAACAAATTCCTACCGGGGATCCAAATTGCCCCAAGGACGTGAAGTTGGCAAAGAGGGTTAAGTATTTGATTAAGTGCAAGGAAGGAGTTGGTGATGGACAAGAGCCATATGGAATGGAAGAAGGATACCAGACCAACACGGAAGACGAAGAATACATAAGTAGTGGTGAGGAGGAGGAGGACTCTGACGATGATAACATTCCTCCGATACCACCACTTGGTCAACCTTCGCAAACAATGACTCAGCCAACCCAACAGTCAACCCAACAGTCAACAGAGCCAACCCAGCCAACACAACCGCCCCTTCGTCAACCTTCCCAACCAACCCAAGAAGAACCAGAACTCAATACACGACCAACTGCCATAAACAATACACCAACGACTCCCATAAACGTACCACCAGCAAGAATTGTTGTTCCGCGCTCTCGGTCTCGGTCAGCTTCCTCTTCTTCTTCATCTCAACGGTTTCCTGCCACGCGTGCTTCCCCTTCTCCCACCAGTACTCCGCGATCAAAGAGACAGTACCGCAGGAACGCCACCAACATCAGCACGACCACCACCGACAGCAACAGCACCAACGGACGCCAGGAAATTCTTGATTTCTTGAGAGAGAATTCCGAGCGCGAGAGGGAACAAAGAATAGAGTATCAACGGCTTGAAAGGGAACAAAGAGAGGCTGCCTTGGAATCGCTGAAGGCCGCCATAGTAGATGTTGCCACCATACTCCTAAACGGGCTTCGTTCCAGCAACTCAAATTCCAACTCCAACTCAAATCCCCCCCAGCCCGGCAATCCCAACAACTCCAACTCAAATCCCCCCCCGGCCGACTCCACTTAAGAGTCTTGTTCCTGTTTAATAGCAGGAACATCCGGCGTAGGTTCAGAAAAATCGGAATCAGAGTCGGAATCAGAGTCGGAATCGGAATCTGATGAATGAAAGAGTTGTTGATTGGTTCGGCCTTCGAGAGTCCGGTGCAAAAGATCCTGTCGAATCTGTTGCCGGTTTTTATCAATCTGTAGCTGGTGTTTAACAATCAGTTTGTTGTATATAGCAATCTGTCGTTCATCTTGAACAATCTGTCGTAAGAGTCGTTGTTCGTGTTGTCGTTCAAATTTGGCTCTAAGAGCCTTAAGAAGTCTTTGTTCATGTTCTTGTTTGGAAGCTACCACCATGATGTTGCTTTTGGCTTTGGAATTTGCTTTTGGCTTTGGAATTTGCTTTTGGCTTTGGAAGAAATCAAATTATGAGCTTTGCAACTTGTCAAGAAAATGAAATAATGAATTACTAGTAAAAAGAATGAATTACTAGCAACTACTAGCAACTACTAGTAATATCTCATACAATCGTAAAGTTGGCAGTACATGAAAGTCTCAAATCAGTCGGAATCAAATCGATAGGAGTCAACGATTCCCACGTCGATTCCCATTTCGATTCCCATTTCCATGTATGGAAGAACTGATGGGATTAACCCGTCCGGCGCTGTGTTGAACCCCTCTTAAGGAGTTGAACCTCTCTTGAGGAGTCGTGCGGTTTTTACGAACCCGAACACCAAAAGCGAAACTACTCCATCTTCCATCTTGAACGAAACTACTCGTATTACTTGTAACTCGAGAAGCTCATAATTCCAAAAGTTACCAAACACCAAACAGCAAAAGCTATGTCCAAATCTACTAGTACTAATTTGTAAATTATTAATCATTATCTACTACACTTAGGATCAACCATGGAGAGAATCGATACTTGACCATGGTGGAGAACCGACAATCCACTTTGGACCGATCGACTGATCAACCGATCAACCGATCAACCGATCAACCATATCGACCATGGTCTCACTCAACAAGTCCAACAATCTACTCGGAATCGACAATCGACAATTTACTCAACCACGCAAAGCGAAATTCGAATTCGAATGCGAACTGCGAATGCGAACTGCTCAACGGCTCAACGGTCGAAGAGGCCGGTGGCGTCTTCTGGTAGGTTGTCTTCGTAAGAGAAGTATCCGTCCTTCTTATGCATGAAAACATTCAGTATCTGGTTGTGACCAATGGTACTTGTTTGGTAATTGTACAGAAGCATCATTAAGTTCAAAATGACCTTCCTATCGCCAAACGTCTCCAATAGGAGCCTGTCTTTCAATCGTGGAAACTGCCCCTGGATCATTCGCATCCCCCACTCTGATAACTGTCGAAGGGACGTTGCTTCTCTGTTCAACAGAATAGCCTCTAGGGTATCCGGATCGTGCTGTGAACTTTGGACAAGGCATTGGTGTCTACCTGTGGCAACCCTAAATGCAGAGTCGACACAAACCATAGCTTGGAACTTGACGAACAGTTCTTCTATTTTATCATAAACACCATGATCGGCGATTGTGCTGTCATGCCAGGTACCAGGGCAGTTGTAACAGCAAATACGAATTCTCCCATCGGCAGCAAAGACAAAGACACTGTTGACATAAGTGTCGCACACCCAGCTGTTGTAATACCGGCTCTGAATCAACCAATTGGAAGACTGCTGAATTTTGACTTTGAGTCCATCGGCGGCACCCCAGACACGGCGTTCTTTTAGTCTTGGGTATTTGGCACCAATTGCGCTGATGTATTCCTCCAATTCTTCTTCAGTTGGAGGTCTAATCATTGCCTTTGGGTGATACTGCAATACAAACAAAAGAACCTTTCTGGAGAACTTCAACCATTTGTACATAACAGTAGAAGTGAGTCCAAATGCCATCGACACAGATCTTGCAACGGATCCTCGTGTTCTAAACCAATGAAGTACTAAACCAAGACAGCAAGTCGCGTTTGCTTCGCGCTTTCTTCCACACCATACTCCATTAGCGTTAACCTTTCTCTTCCGAACAGCATCGGTGTATCTATCAACCGTGTAACTATCGAATGTGGGTTCAAATAGACCGAGAAGCTCTCTAAAGACTGTGTGGTCGACACCACAGCAGTTGAGAAGAGCCTGATCGTTGCCAGAGTTGAATAGATAAAGAAAGGGTGACTCGGAATGGCGCCGAAGGGCTATCCTTGGTGTTCTCCTATCTCTTCGACGCCTTTCTTCTGCGTCATCAGCATCGTCATCGTCATCCTCCTCATCTTCTAGAAGATACAAGCAAACAAGCAACTCGAGTGACATATTCAACGGATGGGCAAGAACTATTTGTTATGTTGGCGGTTGAGTAGCAGTACCTATCGTCGGTTGAGTACCTAGCATCGGTTGAGTCGCTGAAATGGTTAGTAGGTGAAAATGAAAAATTTGATCGTGAAGTCGCTGAAAAATCTGAACGTCACTGAAAAATCTGAACGGATCAAACCCACATGTTTAATCGTATGAAGAAGACAAATTTGGCTAATATTATTGTCCATGTCATGAGATTCCAGATTCCAAAATGAGATTTATGCACTTTCCCGCCAAAAAATTTATGTACGAAATTTTCATTCCCGAAATACTAAAAACAGAAGTTTATGTACGTTATAAAAAAGTATTTCGGGAATCACCCATTGATGTAGCGAACCGAATGTAAGGAATGGTAGTGCCACGTGGAACGTACGACGTACGAACCAAAGAACACCCTTGAGTATGCAAGATCTCACTGTAACACCAACGTAGGTACGAACTCTACTAGTACGCTCACTCCTCACCGAATACAGCAATTCCCCTGTAAGCAGCAAATTACAGGCAAAGCAACAACAAGCCGGTAAAGGTTCCCTCCAACAAGAACCAAGCCTACAGCTCACTCTTTTTGCTCCTAAACCGATTAGTAGTAGAATAAGTAAAAGGCCCACCACGCCCGCCCGCAGAAAAGGCTTAACAGCCAAAGCTGTGCGCCGGTGTGTGGGCAAAGCAAGGGACCGGACCAGCCTGCAAAAACTAGTCACAGGCTGGCGATTCCCGGATCCCCCTCTAGCATTGCTTAACCCACCAACACACCTATGAACTATAAACCCTGCACATCCAGTACTACAAGTAGGTAGGCTACTGAGGCTATCACAAACGTAGTGCGTGATAGTTGATGTAGCGAACCGAATGTAAGGAATGGTAGTGCCACGTGGAACGTACGACGTACGAACCAAAGAACACCCTTGAGTATGCAAGATCTCACTGTAACACCAACGTAGGTACGAACTCTACTAGTACGCTCACTCCTCACCGAATACAGCAATTCCCCTGTAAGCAGCAAATTACAGGCAAAGCAACAACAAGCCGGTAAAGGTTCCCTCCAACAAGAACCAAGCCTACAGCTCACTCTTTTTGCTCCTAAACCGATTAGTAGTAGAATAAGTAAAAGGCTTATACGTCCAGGTCCAATAGTCTTCCCTATTGTACCCGTACGGGCCTTCCGATCCTCCCAACGCGAGGATTACCGAGGCCCAACGCGCCTACCATCCACCAAGCAGGCCCGACGCGCCTACAAGGGAAGTATCGCGACTCCAAACACTGTCCTTCAAAGAAGGCCCAACGCGCCTACGAAAAGAGTATCGCGAACGAATGTACTGCGTCACCGACCGCCTACCTCAACCCCAGAACGATCAACAGAACACGACAATATGAACTACCGGGAGTACTTTCAGGGTTCCGGGCCCTTTGGGGAAGCCCCTGCTAGGCACGACGTCTATCAGGCCATCTACACTCTCTTCACGGAGGCCGACGGTGAGAGACTCCTCCCCCTACTGCTCGATATCTTTAATGCCCAAGCTATTGGAGGCTTGGGCATCTTCCAAGAAGATGCAGCGGGGGTGGACAGGCTCCGGGTCATCCATGGCCTCCGAAGATATCCAGGCACCATCACCCAGCCGTCTGCCAACCGGGGCCGGGCCTTTGGCTACATCGATGATGTAGAAGGACAAGAGGGTGAGCTGGTGCAGGTGGATGCCGCCCTACTCTCAAGGGCTGCAGCTAGCCGGGTGTACCTTATGGCCCACCATGAAGCCACCATATCACAACACCCGGATAGGGATTACATCCCTGCCATTCCGGAAGGGACTGCCCACACTGAAATGCTCCAGGCTCATAAGGTATGTTTCCTACCCTTTGAATTTGTCCCATTGGTGTTGTGCAGGGGCCTTACCCCAAAGCAGGCCTTCCAAGTCCTCCAACCTCACATCCACCAGCAAGGATTGGAGAATATCTGCAAACCCTTATTGGACACACTCCGAGCAGTGGGGACGCAACCCACCACTCTGCTAGGCGCCATAAGGCTCCTAGAGCCCGGACCCTCCTTTAGAGCTGAAGCTATCCTACGCGCCTACATGAAGAGCAACGTCCTCCTTCGCGACCTCCCGGGCCTCAGAGTAGGCCCTGCAGCACCAGCAGACCCCAACCTCACTGCAGCCTTCTCAGCACTTACAGACCAGCAACTAAGACTGAGTGAGTCTCTGGACCAACGACGCCAAGAAGCCTCCAAGCTACACTCGGTTAGGGCAGTATGGGGAGACCTTTACACTGAGAGACTCCTCCTACTCTGTGGAAAGCCAACGGAAGCAGAGCTTCCTCCCATCTACACAGCCTGGGCCAAGAAAAGCAAACACGAGAAGACCCACATGATCCTCCAAAGCCAAGTTGCAACAGACGCCTACAACCTTGGGATCCAGGCGCCACTCATCACCACGGCTGTGCTCAAGCGGTTCCAAGATTGCAACTTCTATGGAACAGACCCCTTTGATGTAGCAGATGGCATACTTCCTCTAGCCTTTACTCCTCCCGGAGGATCAGCAGCTACCCTAAAGCGGGAACATGAAGCAGCCGCTAATGTAGCAGCATATGACACCATGATCTCCACCCAAGGCAATTCCCTCTCCCTCAAGGACTCCCTGGAATTGCAAAAGACCAAAGCCTACATCCCCCTCGACTGGACTGAGGCTACCACTCAGCTGAAAAGCTACCTGGCGGTACTAGCCACCCTCCTAGGCGCCACACACAATGTGGTGAAGGCTTACCAACGTGGTCTCTCCAGGTTAGAGTGGCAACAAATGCCCCTCAGGAGGGCCATTGCAGATGAACTAGGCGACCGAATCACTCCTGAAATTGTGGTGTACTACTTCCAGGTCCGCATCCGGGGTTGGCTAGAAGAACAATGGGAAGCGGACACCACCCTCCCTTCCCCAGACTTTGGGGAAGACATCCACAGGTTCAGAATGACCCAGAACCTCAACTGGCTCCCAAATGTGTCCAACGTCGATGCCTTACGCGCCCTCAAGCTGCCACTCTCCCCTCCGGCGGGAGCCCCTCCAGCCCAACCTACAGGAGGGGGGGGAGGGGGCGGGACCCCCCGCCCTCGCGATGATCAGCTTCACAATCCCAACAGAGATCCCAGGCTCTCTGACCACGCCAATCCCCTCACTGCTAAAATCAAAAACAAAGCAATGAGACTAGTCATCTCTTCCATGAAAGCCAAGGGCAAACCACCTCTCAAACGGCCCGATGGCAAAGAACGCTGCCATTCCTGGCACATCAGAGGTCGATGCTTCACTGGCTGCCGCCATATTCATGACCACATAGACATCACGCCAGCAGAGCAGGAACTGCTCTGGGAATGGTGCCAAGAGGCCTATGCTGCCTGAAGACCTGGCAAGCGCCAATCACTTGGTGCTGCGCCCCCTCTCACTCTACTTGCCTCGGGGGCCACGACAGCGCCCCCACCCAACCACTTCCCACCCAAACACTTCCCGCACCACATTCGATTCAGCCCCCCAGCCACACCCATCCCATCTCCTTCCCGCTCCCCCCGGGAAACCCCATCTCCTCCCCTTGTTGCGCCACCCGTACAGGCCCCTAGGCCCCCAGCCTCGCCGCTCCACCGAAACCGACTCCACCTCACCAAAGCTGTGCGCCGGTGTGTGGGCAAAGCAAGGGACCGGACCAGCCTGCAAAAACTAGTCACAGGCTGGCGATTCCCGGATCCCCCTCTAGCATTGCTTAACCCACCAACACACCTATGAACTATAAACCCTGCACATCCAGTACTACAAGTAGGTAGGCTACTGAGGCTATCACAAACGTAGTGCGTGATAGTTGATGTAGCGAACCGAATGTAAGGAATGGTAGTGCCACGTGGAACGTACGACGTACGAACCAAAGAACACCCTTGAGTATGCAAGATCTCACTGTAACACCAACGTAGGTACGAACTCTACTAGTACGCTCACTCCTCACCGAATACAGCAATTCCCCTGTAAGCAGCAAATTACAGGCAAAGCAACAACAAGCCGGTAAAGGTTCCCTCCAACAAGAACCAAGCCTACAGCTCACTCTTTTTGCTCCTAAACCGATTAGTAGTAGAATAAGTAAAAGGCCCACCACGCCCGCCCGCAGAAAAGGCTTAACAGCCAAAGCTGTGCGCCGGTGTGTGGGCAAAGCAAGGGACCGGACCAGCCTGCAAAAACTAGTCACAGGCTGGCGATTCCCGGATCCCCCTCTAGCATTGCTTAACCCACCAACACACCTATGAACTATAAACCCTGCACATCCAGTACTACAAGTAGGTAGGCTACTGAGGCTATCACAAACGTAGTGCGTGATAGCTCACTCCTAAGTACCAAGAAAAATGAGCGTTTAAAACTCGCTCAACGGTTGGAGGAGGGAGTGGTACTCTGGTAGCAGAATGTGGTACTCCGGTACCAAAAAGTGGTACTCTGGTACCACACTTTTTCTGGTACTATTTTCTACGTGATTTCTAGTGGAATGTACTGCTGTGCAATTTCCAGTCGTATTTTGAGCACTGTTCTCTTACCACTAGTTTCGATACTCCCAGAACAGACTAATACACAGCAGACTAGGGACCAGAGTATATGCCAAAAAAAGAGCTAGTAGAATTAGTCTGTAGACCTATTTCTTGCTAGAGAGCACACCATGATGAATATTGAGTCTGCTGGGCGGACCGGGTACAAGGGGAGGACGCATCTTGTTGTATCGCAGCTTGTATCGCCACTGGAATCAATCCTTGTATCGCTGCTCGTGTCGATCCAACCGGAGGAGGACGTGCGTGAGAGCCTCTTTTAGCAAGAGAGGGGTACTGCTCCTCGTATCGCGGCTCGTAGGACTGACGGGGTGGTGGCTTGCGTTCCTGCTCCTCGTATCACGGCTTGTAGGACTGACGTGGTGGTGGCTTGTTGCGTTCCTGCTCCTTGTATCGTGGTTGGTAGAACGGGGGACGCGGTTCCTCATATTGTGACTCATAGTAGGACTGGTTTTCACTGAAAGAAAGAAACACGGTGGGGGTCTTGAGGGGGTGGCTTGCGCTCCTCATATTGCCGCTTGTAAGACTGAGTACGTGGTGGTACTAGTGATGGCTCTTCGTACAGCGGCTCATACCAGTTGTAATGCTCTTATCGTAGCCTGCTGCGATCCTTGTATCGGGGTTCGCGAGGACGATTGGGGGAGGGGGTTCTTCTTCTTGTTATAGGGGTTCTTGCTCAATGAAGAATTCCTGGCTGCTATAGACCGTTGTTGGGTTCTTGCTGTTGCTGTTGCTGTTGCGTTGGTAGATGACGACTGAGTCTGAGACTGAAGATCTTGAGCTGGTGGAGCAACAGACCGAGTCCGAGGAGCTGGAGCAGCCTTGCTCTTATTGGGTGGAATGGTTTGAACCATGGTTGCTGGAAGGAGCTAGTATTCACATGGTCAAAGAAGCAAAAAGAAGCAGCATCGTGAATGATAGCAATAAACAAATGACAGCAACACAACGATGACAATGACAGCGAATCAAACCGCAGCAGTCTTAACAGCTCCCCCACAAGCGAACAAAGGACCAACAATGACTTACAGTGTGATAGGATGGGTTTATTGTTGTTGTAATAGGAAAGGAAGCAGTGAAAATGGTCTATTCCCATGGTCGGGGAGCAATTTGCTTTTGAAAGTGGTTGATTTTGAAATTATGAATTACGACCGGGGAAAAACAGCAAAAATCCAGGTTGTAGTAGGGATTCTACTAGATTCTACACAGGTCGTGGTGTCAAGAAGGAATCAACCAAATCCTGCTGCTGCTGCTGCGAATCCCGCGCGTTTGCTTCCTCTTTACGCTTGAGTATACCTAAAAACACGTCCAATGCGTTGAAAAAATTATTACTTAACAAAGTGAGTGGTACTTCGGTACCACCAAAATGGTACCACTGATCGGCACTGTACATCTTGTACTTGTTCCTACGAGTACTCCTCGGTACCACCGATCGGTACCAGTTTACCCTTGTCCCCCCCCTGTAGCAGCAACAACAGCTACTACTCCCCCTGTAGCAGCATCAAAACGCTACGCCGGTAGCTAGCAAGGAACCCCTCCTCCTCCTCCTCCTCCTCCATTGTACTCGTCCTTCCGAAGCCATAGAGATTACCATGTCAACACCCCTTTCCTCCTTTACCTCCTCCTCGTAGTATCCGGGCCTCGTAAACAACAAGCAGCTAGAGTGGTACCAAGTAACACCCCTCCTCCCCACTGATAATACTCGGAGTCGATTTGGTTGGCACGTGTCATCCCCTCTCTAAAGAAAAAACTTCCTTAAGAAAAATCCTCGGCGCGCGCGCCTCGGATTTTTCTTAAGGGAGTTTTTTCTTTAGAGAGGGGATGACACGTGCCAACCAAAATGGAGGACGGGGTGTTACCTATAGTACTATGTGATATAATCTACGAGTTGCTCGGCCGTGCGGTGTAATAAACTAGTAATCCAAAATTGGATTACAACAGTAATCACGTAATCCATTTTATTCCAGTAGAACTCAGTACTGCAAAACAATTATGGGCATGAGAGTGAGTGCAACGAGCTTGAGTGCCAATAATTGTTTTCCAGTACTGAGTTCTACTGGAATAAAATGGATTACATGATTACTGTTGTAGTACTAATCCAATTTTGGATTACTAGTTTATTACACCTGTGTTCCACTGAGGTCAAGGTTGAAGCCAAAGGCTGAGAGACCGAACAAGGAGTGTTACTAATTCAGCAAAGGCAAGAGCACACCCGTAGATTATTTACGTAATCCATGAGTTCGACCGATTTTCCATGTAATTTGGCCAACTGGATTGCTGAATTATTACACCAAAACGAGAGGAGCTCGCTCACAGCAACCGAACTACAAGCACTGCCTGCTACGATATAGGGAATGGTGTGACCTCGCCCCGTCCGAACTACAAGCACTGCCTGCTACGATCTAGGGAACGGTGTATTTTTCTTTCGGGGCTTGGAAGATTTTCTAATAGGCTTGGAAGTGTTGCTTCTTGATGAGACTGCTGCTTCTTTTGTCAAATTTCTAGTGGGACCAAATTTTTTCGCTAATCGTTGTATCTGTTAATTGTTGAATCGTCTCTTGAACTACAAGCACTGCCAGCTACGATCTAGGGGAATGGTGTATTCTTTGTTGCTCCGGCGTTCGAACAACAATGATAATGACGACGACACGACACGACACGACGATGACGACTGAAATTAATTTTCGTTGCTCCCCTAAGCTACGAACTCAAAGCCGTTTGACATAATTGATACCGCCTTGTCATTGCGGACATTTTGGTACCAGTTTGGTTCCCTAGCTCCCAATATTCAGGGAGATATCAATTTTTTAGTAGTACTGTCACCATTCTTGGTTTCATTGTTATTCTCGATTTGTTTGGTTTTCTTGCTTCTTCTTGTTTTCGTTTTCGTTTTCAGTTTCGTTTTTGAAGAAGATTCCCGGTGAAGGTGCAAACTGTCATTTTCTACTGTCTTAGTACTGAGCTCGATGGGTTACAAAATGGGATTACTTTTTTTAGGGAGCTCTTAAGTAGGATTACAGATTGGATTACTTTTTTTAGCAAGCCCTTAAGTAGATAGGAAGCGTTTATTTCTACTGTCTTAGTACCGAGCTCGGTGGATTACAGAATTGGATTACTAATCCAGTGAGGTGCTAATGAATATATTAAAAATTAACTTATGTTTCTTAGTACGAGCTCCTCGAGTTTTGGTGTAATAATTTAGTAATCCAGTTGGACAAATTACATGGAAAATCGGTCGTACCGGTACTCGTGGATTGGGTCATTCCCGAAAACACAGAATATCTGTGTAATTTAGGTCGTGCACGATTGTGTGTGTTTTGTTACTCAGTTTTCGGCTTTTTTACTCACATTACTGTTTTTAAGTGTTTACAAGACCCCCTCGTAAACACTGATTTACACACAATTATGTGTCTCCATTTGGAATCCATGACTGCACTTTTTTCATTCCCTTGTTAGTAATCCAACGGACGACGAGTCACATAAAAGAACAAAAACGTCCAGCAGTCACAGTCCAACTCGCCAATTTCAATCATACGTACAACCGCCACCAAAAATTGAACAACAACATTTTATCAAGTAATTATACGTTTTTTTCCACGACGAAGAGTAGGCCATATCGCCAGTTCCCCATACATTCATCATGCCGCCAGCAAAGAGGGGTCCAACGAACTACACCTCAGACGAACTCAGGTCTCTGTTGAAGAAGATATTTTGTGTTAACCCTGTCTCTAGTGAGGAATGGAATTTTGTTATAGAAGCTCATAGAGATGCTTATCCTGATTCCCAAAGGGAAGGACAATCCGTCCGCCGCAAACTAAGCAATCTCTATCGCAAAAAATTCCAGCGGGCGATCCAATATGTCCCTGGCAAGTAAGGGCAGCAAAGGCAATCAAGGCAAGGATGCTTTATAAGGCAAATGGTGGCGATGGACATGAGCAGTATGACATGTCACAAGGTTATGAGGAGAATACCTTTCTTTCTATTGAAGAGGAAGACCTTTTTGGCGAAGACGATGACGGCTTTCCCCTTCTTCCTCCTCTTGGTCAACCTACTCAACAACCAACGCAAGAGCCATCAACGCAAGGAGAAGAACCAACGCAAGAGCCATCAACGCAAGGAGAAATCTTACCTGGTGTGCCATTGTCGATGACACCGTCACCAGCAAAGAGATCGTACAGATCCCACGTCAGCGACAAAGTCAGTAGACAAGAATTCATGAACAAAGAACTGATGTCATTCTTGGAGAAGCAAGCTGATATGAACTGGAAAGAATTGGAGAAGCACGCTGAGATGAACAGGGAAGAAAGACAGGCCGTTGTCACCACCATATCCAAGGTTGTTGTAGATATTGCAAGCCTCTTCGCAAATAATACCAAGAAGAGTGCAAGCAAAAAGAACAAACGTATTGTAGATTCCGATTCCGATTCCAACTTGGATTTCAACAAGAAACCAAAAGCCAATCCAAAAGCGAAACAAGACACCAGGCACAGGCACAATTTTGCCAAAGACGACTCCGATTCCCATTCTTCCACAAAATCTGTTGACTGCTGGAGCAATGAGTCAGAGTAAGAATTGGCGATTCCACTTAAGGATTTGGTTCCTGTTTAATCGCAAGAGGTAGTTCCGCATTTGGTAGAACTTCATCCTTCGAATCGGAATCGAAATCCGAATCCGAATCGCCAAATAACCATGAATCATTTGACGATGAATCATTACTATCCACTTCACCAGTAGATGGGTTCAAATCGAGTGGATTGGTTCAGGCAGCAATCTGTTGTTGGCAGTAGACTCTCCACGCTCGAAGAGCCCGAAGAATCTCAGCAATCTGTTGTTGATGTTTAACATTCTGTTCCCGGAGTCGCCGTTGCCGTTGCCGTTGGATTTTGGCTTTACGTTGCTGTCGGTGTTGCCGTTCAACTTTGGCTTGAAGAGCCTGAAGAATCTGTTCTTGTTGTTCTTTGGTAGTTACCATAGTAGATTAACGATTAGTAGTAGTAGTTGCTTTTGGTTTTTCAAGAAAACGAATTATGAGCTTTGCAAGTTGCAGTGAGCTTTGCAAGTTGGAAAGGAATGAACTACTAGTAACTACTAGTAACTCCTGCAAAATGGTGAAGTTGGTGAAGTTGTTACATGAAAGTCTGAACTCGATGGGAATCAAAGCACCAGCCAACGATTCCCATTTCCATTCCCATTTCCATGTGTATGGAAAAACTGATGGGATTGAATCCCTCTTAAGGAGTTGAACCCCTCGGAAGGAGTCGTGCGGTTTTTATGAACCCGAACACCAAATGCGAAACTACTCCATCTTGATCGAAACTACTCCCCGTATTACTTGTAACTCGTGTAAACTACTAGTAACAAGCAGCAACAAGCTCTAAGAAGCTCAGAAGCTCATAATTCAAAAACCTAGCAACAGCAAAAGCTATGTACAAATAGAACACGCAACAGCAAAAGCTATGTACAAAGAGAACACGCTACTACTAGTACTAATTACTACCACCACCATGGGGGATCTCAACAATCTACTTCTACTCGACCATGGAGAATCTACTTCTACTCGATCATGGAGAATCGATAGTTAGAACAGGAACCTCCTCACCGACAACCGGAACCGACAATCTACTCAACCACCCAAAGCAAAATTAGAAGACGAAACTTCCATCAGTCCAGCGAAACTTCCATCACCCAATCACTGGCTCAACGGCTTCGCGCAGCTCCTCAACGGCTCAACGGCTCAACAATCACCGGCTGCTGTCTACTCGAACATGCCGATGGCATCTTCAGTTGGCTCGGTGTCGTAAGAGAAGTATCCATTCTTCTTATGCATGAAAACATTCAGGATCTGGTTGTGGCCGGCAGTACTGGTTTGGTAGTTGTACAGAAGCATCATCACGTTAAGTATGACCTTTCGATCTCCAAAGTCCTCTAAAAGAAGCCTGTCTTTCAATCGCGGGAATTGCCCCTGGATCATTCGCATCCCCCACTCTGATAACTGCCGAAGCGAGGTTGCTTCACGATTCAACACAAGAGCTTCAGCACCAACTTGATCGGCTTGCGAACTCTGGATAAGATAGTTTGAAAGTCTTACTTTGAATGCTGCATCAACCGTAAGCATTGCGGCATACTCATCGAACATTTCCTGCATCTGGTCATAAACGCCGTAATCTGCAACGGTGCTGTCATGCCAAGAACCCGGACAGTTGAAAGCAGTTATGCAAATTCTCCCATCAGGTGCAAAAACAAAAACACTACTCACGTAAGTGTCGCATGTCCAACTGTTGTAGTACTGGCTCTGTATTAACCAATTATCAGAGTGCTGTATTAAGAGTTTCAGACCATCGGCAGCGCCCCATACTCTTTTTTCATGAAGTGCCGGATATTTTGCACCAATTGCGCTAATGTATTCCTCCATTTCTACTTTGTTTGGAAGTGTAATCCTTGCATTCGGATGGTTCTGTAATACACACAAAAGAACTTTCCGCGAAAACTTAATCCATTTGTACATGACAGTAGATGTAAGTCCAAAAGCCAGCGAGGAGCTTCTTGCAACCGATCCTCTTGTTCGGAACCAAAAAAGGACTAACCCAAGACAACATGTTGCATTCGCCTCTCTTTTTCTTCCTTTTGGTACTCCATTCTTTGTAAAGGTTAGCTTGCGGATACACTCCGTTTTTTTATCGATTGTGTACATATCGAATACTGGTTGTTGGAAGAGGTGTAGGAGATCGCGAAAGACCTTGTGGTCTACACCACAGCAGTTGAGAAGAGCCTGTTCATTGCCAGAGTTGAATAGGTAAGTGAAGGAGGATTGGCAGTGCCGGCGAATGGCTATTCTTGGTGTTCTTCTTTCTTTTAGATGCCTGTCAGAAGGATCAGCTTCATCTTCAGAATCGCCGTCGTCTATCATACAGAAGATGGAAAGGATCTCAAGTGTTGCCATGATAGTGCAATTTTGCTAAGTATGACGATTGACAATTGTTAAGAGCGACGGCAAGGACAAGAATCCATCGGAAGAGAGGGAAATAAACATCGAAAATTTCACATTACACGACCGACAAAATTAGTACAATCACCAGGGAGAAAGATACCTTTTTTAGTCCGTTCGTACTACCTTTTTTAGTCGGAGAAAGAGGAGGCAGATACCAATTTTTGTCGGTTGTATCATGGGTATCGACGAATTCCTTATTCCAAAAATGAGCATGAATATGGGAAGAGTTTTTAGCGCACAGATATCTGTGTCAACAATTTTCATTCCCGAATACACACATTGATGCCATGGGACACAGATATTCTGTGTTTTCGGGAATGACCCATTACTCAACCAGTAAACAATAGTCTGATTCCTACTCCGTGTCGTTAGATTACAGTAGGAAGATTGCAGTAATATTGATTAGATTCTAAAATTGTGAGCATAATGATTAAGTTCTACCCGGACCGAACTGCACCTCTGTCGGTCCCTCTTTACGGGTCGTATATGCGTTGAGATGAATCGTATAAACAATTATTTGTTTTTGGCGGCTATCACGAGTGACTGATTTAGTCCGTCTGTATGTCCTTAACCGCGTGATTTCTAGAGTCCCCGTGTCTTCGTGGTAGTAACGTGATACTAGTAGAAGATACCTATCCCGCGGGTCTCATTTTTTCATCAACCCCATCTCGCCACATACACCTCATTGCTAGTTCAATTAGCCTGGATCCACTCATTAATTTTGTGAGTAAGTCCGCGATATTCGACTCGCCTGGCTCCTTTGCAATCCGGATAGTTCCTGCTGCTATGCACTCCCTTGCCTTATGATAAGCAACACTATTATGCTTCTTCTTACAAGGGCTTTCTGGTCGTGTAGTGTTCTTCACGACTGACTCATTGTCACAGTAGATATTGGTAGGTCCTTCTATAGGTACGCCCATCATCCGTAGCTTATATCTCAGCCCCTCTACCATCTCGATTGCTATCCTAAGCGCGACTATTTCCGAGCCAAATGTAGATGTTTCAACAGTTGTTTGCCTCTTGGAGAACCACAAAATAGGTGCTCTGTTAACAAAAATAATGACTCCTGTATGGGATCTCCTGGTAGCCTTGCAACCCGCATGATCCGCATCCACAAAACATGTGGTAATAACTGCCTTTCCTTTTGGTTCAGGCATATCTGGAGGCAATAGCTCTTTGGCCTCTGGATAGAATTCACTCCAGTCGCACGACTGAAAATTTGACTCATCTACATCAGGCATAGATGCATCGAACACCAACTTAGACTTGCTGTAATTCTTCAAGTATGCAAACAAATGGAACAACTGGTTGAGATGACCTTCCCTGGCTTGCGCGAGATATCGAGACATAAGTGATACGGGCATAATTATATCCAATCGACCGAGTTCACATATCCACCGGAGTATCCCAACTAAACCTTGATAGTAGTTTTGTTTCTCCGGATCAAGTTCTGGTGACGCGTCTATCTCAGGCCTATATTCAGAGCTCAAAGGTGATCTCGCTGTCTTGGGTAGTACCTTAAACGCGTATCTTCCAGTTAGTAGTTCTTCTTCAACTGATTTGATGGCCTTCGCAGTATACTTAGATGAAGCCATGGACCAGTACGGGTTACCGTCTATGTAGGTCTTTCCTATATCAGCGCCCAAGTAGAAAGAAGGTTCTTCAACTGTTCCATTCTTCAACTTGAACTGCCTTTCTATCGCATCCATCTGGAACTTTGGGTCCATTCCACATACAAGGATATCATCGACATAAGCCACACAGTACTCGTAGTAAGCTGAGCCATCTGGTTTGAATGCAGATCGGAGATGCACGTCTGGATCTGCTTTGCAAGATTCGTAACCAAGTTCCCTTAAGTGACTGGCCAAGTGTGACCGAAAAGATGCCCCAGCAACCGGGAGTCCATATAAAGCCCTTACAATCTTGCAGGGCCTTCCACATAGTTCCGACGCGAACCCTTGGGCTTCTGTAGCTATTGTGAAGTACTTCTCCTTGATGGGTGCTGTTAAGTAGGCGTTCTGTATATCCGCGCTGAGTACTTCGAGGTTGTTGAGTGCTGCCACTAGGAAGAACAATCTAACTGAATCCCTACTGGGTACACTGGAATAAGTATATTCCTTGGAGATTTCTGGGACTTTGTGGCCATCTCCAACTAACCGGGCTTTCCGTGTTAAGTCGATCTTGACGTCAAAAACCATGTGCATGGTTATTTTAGTATGCCCCACTGGTATTTTGTCCTCTTCATTGAATTCAAAGGCAATAGAGCTGTTCCTCATTTCTTTTGCAATAGCCCGAGCCCAATGATCGGTCCCCGTCTCTCTATCAATTGCTTTTGCTTCTGAAATAGACTTAGGGAGCCGGACCCCGTACTTATGAGACTTGGTCCAGTACTTGGTTTTAGCGCCAGATAAGATCCGGTCCTTTTTCCGAAGTACTTTGTAAGCCCACCACTTAAACGCTGGCTCATTTATGACGCCTTCTTCACGGGCGTATATTGCTGTTTCAACCGGGAAGCTCTCCTTCATATCGCTTAACTTTGCCCAGGATGTAGTGCCATCCTTCCATCTAACAAGAAACCTCCATCCTTTGGTTGTTGGCTTTGTTCTAGTTTGTCCGGACTTTGTTGTATAAGTGGCCTGTTCGACAGTTAAGGCATCTGAATCTCTCTCAGAATCGATAATCTCATCCATCAGGCAATACATGCGCCCTTCGTCGTCAACGGAAGAATAGATACTCTCTGAAAGTGTATTGGCTGTATAGATTTCAATAGATCCATCCGGCATGGCGACCTCGTAAGACCTCGTGTCTAAGAGTGGATTGTTGTTCTTCTCGCCAATCAGCACACCATCCTTATCCCTGCAACGACTCTTAACTAACCCCCGGATATGTTGGTCCCCTATCTGGAGTAACACTTCAGTTCCAAGATACTCATCAAGGTCTTTATCAGATAGGTCTTCAACATCCGGGGAAGAAGCCTCAGCTTCTGCCATGAGCACTTCATCCTCCCCCTCATATTTGCCATCAAATAGGCCCAGGGGTGGTTCGCCAAGTTCGTTTTCAAGATAAGTATCGGAAGGTTTAACCTCGTCACCTATTTTTGCGTTGATCTCTTTGTTGTGTGCTTCCAACTGTGATAGAATATCTGGATGTCTCCATTCTTCCTCAGATATAGCCCGGGTGCTGTTTGTTATGTGAACCTTTCCAGTCTTAAATAAGACATAGTGACAATCTCCACCACCAAAAGTGTCTCCACATGGGCCCAGCCACCGGCCAAGCCTATTTGTTTTCCCATTTAAGTCATACCACCAAATAAAGTCATACCAGTCGTGGATCATATACAGGGTGATATCTGGGGTATACCCATGCACCAGTTCGAAGTTAGTCCTCCCCATTGAGGAAGGATCACTTGATGCCATGAGGTTCATCCGGCCGGCCGCTAACATTCCACAGAATGCCCAACACCTCCTGGGACTGCCCTTCTTAGAAGTCATCCAACGGATTGCCCTTCTTAAGTCCCCGGCACTGTGTTCTGCCGTATTCTGCCAAGAGCAGTGAGGCTGTATGTATGTTTGTCGAATGCGATACTCCGACCGGAGCTTATTCCAACCGGTGTTGTGTGTCTCATGACTCCCCTGGGCCTTTGCCCCATCTGTAACAAGGTGTTCTGGGATTCCCACTTCATTTATAAAGCAAGATAAGCCATCATGACATCGGACCTCTCCCCTGACAGGATAGAAGGCCACATAGCCCTTTCCATTCGCAAAAATCTGGGCTGCTGTATCATTTCGAATGATACTGGGAACCTTGAACTTCATAGTGTCGGCATACCATCGGCCCTTGAGCATCCTCCTATTCCTCCACTTCTGTGTCTTCAGTCTCTTTGTAATAGGCTGGGACAGTTGTCGAATGCCATCTTGGGTAGTGACTTCAATAGTAGCCTTGGCCCGCTTCTCACTGATATTCCACATCTTAGCAATGGCCTTGGCATCATACCTGTCAACCTTGTCGGGTATCCTTATTGGAGGTCCCCATTGTCCCCGTCGTATGAAAGACTTCTTGTCAAGGGATATTTCTTGGTCTAGGACATCTTGTTGCCGCCTTAGTAGCTTCCTCTCCTTAGTTCGTGCCTTGGCTTCCTGTTGAATGGCAAGCTCAGCTTCAGATAATGAAGCCTTGGTGGAAACATCAGAAATCATAGAATTTGCTGAATTGTGTAGATTTTCTTGGTCCTCCCCGTTGGTTCCAGCAAGGGCTGAAATGAATCATGTGGAGACATCCGTTGGGGTATATCCGGTGCGTTGGGAAGGAACTCTATTGGTACAGACAGAAGCCAAATGAAGCAGCCGGTTTGTGTCGTACCCTGTGCCGAGTGGTTCTGGATGAATCGTGGATGAATATGTGACTGGAGTCCCACAAGCCGGCAGGCATCCTGAAAGAGTAGCAACAACCCTCGGGAAAGAAGCATTGGTGGCTTCTTCCTCCTCTGCGAAGTGAGAGGAATAGGGGTCCCAGGTGTGGGTATCTGTAGCCAGTATGTGTTCACAGTTTGCCAGTTCCTTCTTTGTAGGCTTCCAGGAATCAAAATAGGATATGACTCCTTCAACGTGGAGAGGGATGAAGAGTTCAGTGTCGTCCGATTGAAATGTGATCCCGTGTGTAGAATTGGAGTCGTATCGCCTTGGGGTATCCTCAACCTTGTTGAAGTTGCAGTCCCGGACTTGATTGGGACATACCAAGCTGTGTTGTAACTTGGTGCCAAAAAACAAAGCCTGCCCAAAGACCAAGATGTAAGTAATCCCATCGGTTGGGTCAGTCCAAGCTGTGGCGCAACGGGCAATAGGGACATTCTTAAACGGTGAGTATGTATCTGAGAATGGTGCAACATCCACATATGTCAAGATAGAATCCAATGAATCCAGTAATACCATATTTGATCCCGCGGCTGTTGTATCAGCGTGGCTGTCCAACTCGCATCGACCGTTACCTTGAGACGGTGTGCCAAAACTCTTGATATGGACTATCGGCCGGCCTACCCGGGATACAATCGACAGGCCCCGGCCGGCAAATCAGTCTTGATTCTTTTTCTTGTGAGTATGACTACCGAACTGATCGCCAGCCGACCCTTTTGCTGTGTTGTCCCCTTTGGCTTCGACAAGAGAAACCTGTGGGGACTTTGAATTGGAGTTAAGAGCTGGGCGTAGAGACCGGACTTGGTTCTTCTGAGCAGCGGACATAGTGACCCAGATTTCCTTTGGGTAGATCTTTCCCTCCAGAGGTCCGTCGTAGGTCCCTGAAGTTTTCTGTTTCTTGTTGCCGTTGCCGTGTCTCTTGTTGGAGGAGGAGTTGCTATCGTTGTTGCGTTTGTTGCCGCCTTTTCCTTTGAAAGAGGAGATATTTCTGCGATTGCCTTTGCGGCTGGTTTGTAACTTCTTGATACCAAGCGTTTGAGTGAAGTGGGCGGAAGCCTTGTCAAAGCTGTCATACATGCCGCCTGCTTCATTTAGGACCAATTGCACCGCCATCTCGAGTCTTGGATCCGAGATAGAGTGACAGAAGTCAGTAACAAACTGATCTTCTGGTGGGAAGGCCTTATGTCGCAATAGGAACTCCTTTGCATCGTACCAACGCCTCTTGTGCTTGTCAAAGCTGTAGTTCTTGGTGTCCCCGGAGTAGGTGGAGCTCTGTAGGAAGGCCCTCTTTTCTTCTATGAGAAGTCTTACGTTCGTTGATTCATATGCCTGAGAGTAGAGGGTGAAATATGCCTTCCTCCCATCCCCGTCCGTTCCAAGTCCTTGGATGTAGGACCAACCGGGACCCGCTCCCACCAATTTGAAGAGGATTCCCCATAGTGTATTGTTGTCTTTTGTCCAGTGGGACCCTGAGTGAACGGTGCAACGTATAGAATATTCGTTCCAGTTGGCATATGTATCTGTTGGAGCAGACCCAACGGTCCCCCCCCTCTCAGCATCACCGACCATCGGTTCCTTTCGAATTGTGTATAGTAGAGATGTTTTGGTGACACCCCTTTTGTGTCTAAGATACTCCCTAAACCGTTCATCGAATTCCTTGAATTTCGACATTGCAGTGAGTGGTTCTGGGAGAGTCAGGTCCCCGGCCGCCGTGTTGCTGTCATCCTCCTTGAGAGACTTGAGGCGCTCCCGAGTCTTGGATTCAGCATCCGGATCAGCTACCCAGTCAACTGGGGTAGCTGTGGCTCCAATGAGGGGCTGAAAATCAATCCACGCCACAAACAACTTGAGTCGATCCCCAAAAACCCTCCCCACATACACTTGCTTTGGGTCCGGGCAGTAGTTGTGTTTGGTCTTGTTGACACCATTCACCAGGGATTTGATAGCAGAGTCATCCATGTCCCGCAGGGAGTCGGTACTGCTGTGGCCGGTCCGGAAGAGCTCATCTGCGGTGATCCGGTTCAACCCAAAGGATTCCAAGATTTCTCTGAAGACTACCTCTGTTGGGGTTAGAGTCCTTTCCCCTGCGTACCCAGGGATTCCCTCAAGTTGATTAGCGCGTTCGATTGCGTCTTGGACCTCTTGTGTGAGCGACGGGGCCCGGTTGGTATCCATCATGGTCCTAATGAATTCCATTTGCGCTGCCGTAAAGCCAAGATTGGCAGGAATGGCTGGTCCATTGTTAGCAGGTTCACCAGCTACTGCGTTAGCTGCTGCAGCCGCTGGATTAGCGGCCGCATTGTCGTTGCGTTGGTTCTGTTGGGCTGTTCTTCCTCTCACCATGGTTGGTATTTGGTCCGGAATAGCTGTTTACTTGATCTGTAAGTGATATATGAATGATTTTCTGAGGGAATTCTGTATTTCACACGCAATCACTTCCCTCGCGATATCGCTAGTAGTGGATATTTCTCCCTGTGGAATTTGCAAACGTTTCTATTCCGAATGAAAATCACCCCGTTGCCCCTTACTTAAGCAAACTGTTCGGGTTCCGGTTTCGAATCATGGCCGTTGAGTTTACTCGTGCGGGAATATATTGACCGTTAGATCCGGCCCGCTGCATGTTCCCGTGGGATTCTGGGGCCGTTGAATTATTTTCACAGGGATTGGGACCGTTGATTTGTTTTTCCCATTATTTTACGGTTACAAGTCCATCGGGTCCCCCTATTCAGCGGGAGTTGAAATTATTGTAGAATAATTCAACTGCCATCTCCGTATAGTTCGTAGGCTCAGAACAGCTTAGTGTACACGTCTGTACGCTGTCCCACCTCATGTGAGTATCATATTGACTCGTATAGAGGAATCTATCCCTCCTAACTGTACTCGCACCTACTGCTATCTGTGAGCTTTAAGCTCCTAACTGTTGGTGTTACTGTTGTTGTTGTTGTTGTTGTTGGGGTCTTCTTACTCGTCTTTATTGTGTCATTTCGAGACCCCATGTGGGTCTCTTCCATTGTTTGAATTGGGACACGTTTACGTTTGAATGTAGAGACTGCGGTTGTTCTGGCCCCCCCCGGAGTTCGAGGTGTTGTACTGATGGCATTTGTTTGTTCCCCTATGGCCATTATGTCGTTTGAGGGAAGCAAGAGGTATTAGCTCATGCCCGGCTGCACTAGTGCCATTACCCGTCTAAGTGCTCAAACATGGACATAGCCTTCAGGGGTCTTTGATTATCCGGTGATCAGTCGGTAATCTTTCTCTCTTCGTCCATTGTCGTGTGGACACTCCTTATGTGGTTAGAGCGTGGGTCTGATAAACTCTGATTCCTACTCCGTGTCGTTAGATCACAGTAGGAAGATTGCAGTAATATTGATTAGATTCTAAAATTGTGAGCATAATGATTAAGTTCTACCCGGACCGAACTGCACCTCTGTCGGTCCCTCTTTACGGGTCGTATATGCGTTGAGATGAATCGTATAAACAATTATTTGTTTTTGGCGGCTATCACGAGTGACTGATTTAGTCCGTCTGTATGTCCTTAACCGCGTGATTTCTAGAATAGTCAGAGTTGATTTTGAATTTTGATACTATTTCAAAATTTCATTTTTGATTGAACAATTATTTCTAATTGTTCGTGTTGTGTTCCGTCATGGCGGGATTCTACCTGTACCGGTACAACGAAGGAATCTATCAATCGGTAACCTACCGCACCATGCCGTAACTGCCTGTGCGAGACATGAAGCCGTACCGTAGGTATGCTTCCGACAACCGAAGAAAGTCAAACAAAGACCAATTTCATGGCAGCGCCGTGTTCGGTGTCGGCACGGAATTGGAGTTGTCGCGTTGTTGGGACCCTAATCGTGTTGATTGCGATTGCCGCCGTTGCCGCGTGGACGACGGTGACTGTTACAACCCACGCCGGAACGGGAACGGGGGTGTCGACTGGTACGGGTACGAGTACGAGTACTAGTACTCGCCGTACTCCGACCGATCGCCTCCCCCCAGGTGCGACAGCCACCACGACGGTTCCTCGTCCATCCGTGAGAACCAATGGCAAGATCGGGGCATCGCCATCGGAACAATTGCCACCAAAGCTGCCGGATCCGGTGATTCTCCCCGTACCTCCGAGCGGTGACGAGAGGAACCCCTACTTTGTCAACATTACGATAGCGAAACCCGTGCACAATCCATCGAATTCGCCAGAATCACAGGCACAGACAACGGCGGTGATGCTGCGGAGCAACACGATCGTAGTACGGCACCGTGCTGCTGCTGCTGCTGCTGCTGATCGCGTGACAAACACAAATACCGCAACCGCAACCGGCATCGATATGGATATGGATATGGATATGGATACAGATGCTGCTGCTGCTGCTGCTGCTGCTGCGTTACCCTACGACAACGAACACCGCGGATACTACCTCGTCACCACCAATCATCCGTGGTCGATCGTTCTGCCCGAGACCGAGACCGGCACCGGCAGCACTACTCCGAAGGAAAATCCTTCTCGCAATCGCATCCGACCGTATGGTTCGCTCGCTGTTCCGTTTCCGATTCCGTCTCCACTTCTGCAAACCACCTCCCGGCAAGCGGCGAACAACGACAACGCCTGCGACGTTGTGGCCACCAACGGCAGTCCCTTCGATCCGGGAGGGGTCTGGAATTCGGGACCTACCGTCCGGAAGGGACGGTTGGTGAGGACCAAACCCAACCCGGAAGACTCGGAGTTTGTGGGCTTTGGGATTGCGCTGGAGAATCCTCGGGTGATGGCGGGCACGGACGACAGCAGAAATAAAAATAAAAATCACAACAACAACACGAGCCGTGCCAGCGCGGACGAATCCATGCGCCGCCACTGGGTTCTCGGAACCTACGGGCAGCTGGTTCCGGCCTCGCCTGCCATCTGGGACTTTGTGAGCGGTTTCGGGTGGTTGGTATACGACGGGAGGCCTTGGGTACCGGTACGAGAGGATGGCCGCACAACGAGGACTCCGGCGCTGGCAGATCCCGGTCGCGCTCCGCGCACCGCCGTTGGATTGGACCGGGACTCCAATCTGATGCTGCTGGTAGTCGACGGATGCGAACACTGGTGAGTTTCAACAGAACACAACAACAACAACAACAACACGAGAACAATGGGACCGTTGGAGGATGGGTCGTAGACGGGCAGCGTTGGAATGGAATGCACGGGGTTGTCCAACGAATCGCATCACACCGCATCACATCGCATCACATCACATAGCATCGCATGTTCCTATGTTTACAATTCTAACAGTTTCGGCTGCCTTGATTTGTTTATTGTTTATTGTCGCAAATTTTATGGTCAAGTCTTCGTCGAAAAGGTCTCACACTCGACGAGCTCGCCGATCTCTTGGTTAGACTCGGGGCTGTCTATGCCGTCAACATGGACGGAGGGGGCTCCTCCACTATGGCAATGCCCTCGTCGCCAATCTTGTTGCGAGACAACGCCCAATCGAATGGCAAGACCACTCCGGATAATGGTTTTGCGAGTGGTTCCACCGAGGAACACGATGACTACGATGTGATCAATCGTCCGACGTGTCTCGATCTTCCCTTTCCTCATTGCCAGCGTCCGGTGGCCACGGTCCTCTGCGTGTCATCGTCGAATCGAAACAAACCAGAACCATAACATTGGTACCATTGGGAACCAACTGCTGCTACTGCTGTATTCATTCATCTATCCATTTATTGGTCGACCGCGACCGTGGCATAATTTGCGGGACGACAGAGATGTTCGTTGTTCTCGCCACGAGAACGTGGACACTTTCGAAATAGTTTGGTTCATCGTGTAGCCTATGTCCGAGCTGAACAGAAGAAGGAAAAGCAGAGTCCAACCGTTCTGCTCTTCTGTTCGAATCCAGCATGATAACAGTACAAGATTGGCGTAGACGAGACTGAAATACGAAGTCACTTCGAACGAGTACTTGCCCCGAATGCGCGAGGAGACTGAGATGGATAGCACAGAGTGGACATGCAACGCAGGTTTCGCGGGTGGGGCATTGATAATTCAATGGAGGCTCTGTAATCCTACAGATATCCACCAGAAATTTTACGAGATTCACGGCTCGGTGTTGTAGCAGTGTTTGGCTGCTGTCTGTCGTATACAGAAGCAGTCGATATCAACTTGACGGTTGAAACGTCAGCAAGGATTACTGCAGTTCCTCTTCGAGTTCTTGCCACCAGCCCGGCAATGGAGCCCGAACATCAATGCCGACTGCGTCAATCTTCAGAGAGCTGGCGTGCAGAAAAAACTTTTGATCGGCCCGTGCTTGGCGCAACAAAGTGCTAGTGTTGGTGGTGTCAGTTTCTTCATCGGTCCTTCCCTCTGAGTGGCGGCGACGATGCTTCAACAATGTGGACAGAATCGACTGTCCCCCATATAAAGGATCCAGCAATATCGGCGCCTTCAATCCTTTCGAACAATGGATGCGCACCTGGTGGCGCCGGCCTTGTTGGGTTTCGACTCTGACACGAGTCAGAAATTTCCCGACCCGCTTCTCAACTACGTACTTGGACGTTGCGGGACGGCCATCGATGTCTAGTGAGATTGTATTCTGACCGGCAGGTTTCAGCAGCGCCTGTTGCGAGTCGGAGCAGCACACCAATGCTTGGTAAGACTTCTTCGAGCGCCTCAAAAAGAATTGTGCCAACAGGATGGCGTGCATTCGATTCGTTTTGGCCAATATCAGACAACCCGATGTCCCTCGATCGATCCGATGCACGAGTCCTCTCCCCTCCTTGTTCAGGGAGGACAATGGAAGGCCGTAGTCAAGAAGACACATCTCTAGGCTCTTGTCATCAGTATCGTCATAGTTGTAATCATCATAACCGTTTGAATTGCTCTGTTTTTTGCTACTTCGTGGATGTTTCCGTTTCGATCCGTCACCCTTGGACGCTAGACTATTTTCACCGTGATAACAAACCATGCCGCTTGGTTTCGACAGTACAACAAATTCTTCGGCGTCTTTCAGGACTTGAATGCCGTACAGTTGCTCGAGTTCGAACCAGTTACACGGTGATAAGTCATCATCCCTTCCTCCTTTCGCCGTTGGTGGTGTTGATTCGAAGGTAGACGTTCCGTAGAATTGCTCGGCACGCCGAAGAAAATCCTCTGCTGCGCGATCATCCTTGCCAGTGGCGTCCTTGGTTGTAGACTTCGGCGCTGTTGTTGTTGCTGCTCCTCCTCCTCCTCCTGTTGTTGTTGTTGTTGTTGTTGCAGCATATGCCAAACATAAGGAAACCAAATCCGGTTCGAACGAATAGTCCTGCTGTTTGTTGCCGATAGCATCGTACGCTTTCATCAACTCGATTGCCATTTTTCGGTAGTGTGAAGTACCGTTACTACGATTGTTTGTATTGCACAGATTGCTGTCATCGCTGCAACAACACCCGAGAAGAGCATTGAGTATCCCGGATGAAATGCCCTTGTTGATCCGACTGTTTCTGTTTTGTCTGCCATTGGCAATATCC
The DNA here is from genome assembly GCA_037355745.1 of Pseudo-nitzschia multiseries. Taxonomy (NCBI): domain Eukaryota; phylum Bacillariophyta; class Bacillariophyceae; order Bacillariales; family Bacillariaceae; genus Pseudo-nitzschia; species Pseudo-nitzschia multiseries. The sequence goes on along the minus strand of CM074784.1, from coordinate 4,790,179 downwards.
CCGTTGCCCGCCATGAGAGCTGCCTCGACTAGAATCGGAGCATCGTATTGCAGCAACGTTTCCTGGCATCCGTTTAGGACAGCTGTTGTCCCACCCTGATCATACATGATTCTGAAAGCCTTCGCTAGCATGGGAGCAAGCTGCTTATTCTTTGTTTCGTTGTTTTTGTCTCCGTTGCCGCGACTCGCAACGCGGCTCTCTCGTTGCCGAACTTGATGTTGCTTTTTGTTCAGGGCAAGTCCCTCCACTGGAGGTATGTGTATTTTTATGACACCGAATATCATCACAAGGATGAGTCCTATAACTTTGGTCGTATCATGATGGGATTTCATCGTCTCCGAAGTCCTTTAACGATGAAGATAACATCCAAATCATTAATTTGAAAGTGTGAGATTAACGTCGTTTTCCTGACCAGACGTTTTCGAGTTTTTAGCGTGTCTGAAAGAAGTGGTGGAAACCAACTTGCTTAACTTTGGCTCATTTGTATTTTTTTATTGACTTTGTGAGGGGTACGAGTACGTACGGTATGAGTATTGAGTGGATACTGCCCCCAAGAATGCACAGAGCTGGCAGTTACCAAGAATGCCTGGGAAACGAAGGCAAAGACTTATTCAATAGTCAAGCAATCATATTAGCAAAAGTAATAAAGATCATACAATGGTATCAAATACAGAGGAGGCAGATGCTGTTGTCGGTCAAAAATACACGTACTCTACTTACGTACATTCTACGGGAATAATATCCATTCTACACTTGTAAAGTTACTTATACTCCTACAGAGATAAAATGACTTCAAGTATCAAGATATCTACGTCACATCATGTGTTCTCTGTCTTATGACGAATTACACATGATCGACGACCGGTTTAGACATCCCTACATACAACACTAATACAGGGATACCGGTCAAACACAGTAAAATACCAGTAACAGAGCAATCTCACGATATGCTCACATCTCTTTAAATTTTAACATCATATACCTCTTGGTCGATTTTTAGAGTAACAACAGGTTATAGAGCCCTTATAACTCACACGATTGCTGCCCATCCGTAGGATCGTGTCTCCCTTAAGCTATCTGTCTCCGGCCGTTCAGCACCTCCACTGTCGGTTAACTCCAGAGGAAATTGTGTGCTTAGCTCCCTGTGCGGCACATTCTCGGCCTCCCCTCGATGTACATCTTCCTTCTGTTCCCTGCTTGTGGATCAGGGGGTGTACTCGCTATCACAAGCCTTGTAACCCACAACCAGCTCTCTGGATTACAGTTACAATTACAAACTAAAGACCACCGCCGTCTTTAATGAAAGCCCATTGCACCGGACACGCCGATTGCAATCCCCATCCTTTTCTTCCGCGTCCATCATCCCCATAAAGGACCATCGCCGCCCATTTGATTGTGCTAAGCGCCACTTCAAACACGCTAACAGAAACAAACTAACAGACTGCAACTCATCCTACGATAGTTGCTTAATTCACTACATTTCACACCGCCGTTTGTTCCTTTGAACATTCCTTTGGTCTTCCCTTTTGACACGACCGCACCTTCGTTCGGTCATTTCAATATTTCGATCCCCGACCTACTGTATCTACGGATCCTTCTACCAAGAATCTCCCTCTGTAACTACACCGGTTCTTTCTTTTCGGTTTCTCCGGACAATACGATTATTTTCCCGGGAAACATTCCGACGGTCTTTTCGGTTATTTCCGCACCTTCGCGGATCATTCCGACGGCCTACAACACCGTTTCACTTCCAATCCCATAACAATTGTTCAACCGACGATTGTTCTACAAGAATCTCCTTCTTTCTCCGGGACATTCCTTCGGTTATCTCTGCACCTCCGAGGATCGTTCCACGATAATCCATCGGTTCTTACTTCGAATCGTCTACTGTCTTCTCCGACAATCTGTCCTTGATTTTCCACCATGACACAAACTGCAGTCAGCTGGAATGAAGTCCGGGGAATACACTTCTCCTTTGGCCCCAACTTCACAGCCGGCAACAGACAAAGCGACCTCAACGCAGTCTTTTCCCGGATATTGCCTAATATTGCAAGCCTCTTCCTTGTTGATGATGATGGTGTCGAGACTCTCCGCCCGGACCCAATCCCTGTCCTCAAGTCTCTCATTGTAGCAGCCATCATGGATGGACTCCCACCCTCAGAAGTATCTACAGCGCACAAACGCCATATCTCCTCCTTAATTGCCAATACCACACTTTTTTGGCATTCAAAAGCCATCGGGGGGAGAATGCGAGTTAGAGACAACCAAGTGTTAGATATAGCCGCCCACCGTGCACAACGGGGACACCCAATCATAAACTTGGTACTGCATACCATGCATTGGAAATTTCACAAAGATTGGTACCCATATGAATTCCACAAGGTTTATACCACTACCACTGGCATTCCACCAGACGAAACAGGATTGTCTGTCAAACCGCCTTCCCGATCACGATTGGTCAACAAAAGCAAATGTGAGCAGATTCTACTTACGCACTACCTACAAGCAGTATTTGGCAAAAATAAAATAACCGATCCACTTCCTCCCAAAAGGAAGCATCGTACCAAGCCGACTGTTTCCAATCCCATCAAAACCACCTCTGCTTTGCTTCCTGTACAAGCAGCGGACTCCATTCTTGATACGCCCGCTCCCAGTCCCAACCTGATCAACCCCAGATTGAACCCTGTCAAACCAGCCAAACCAAAGGGATATGAAGACAAATCAGTGATCCCTCCTTCATCTCCTGTAGTTAGCGAGACTCTTCCTGTTCCTTCCCATCCTATGATTGTACCTTCCGGTACCACTACCCTGGTTCATACCAAGCCGACTGTTCCCAATCCCGTCAAGACCGTTTTGAACTCCACTGCACCAAATGCTCCCCGTTACACTTGGACCTGGACTTATTCTCCCAACAGCGGCTCTGTCTCCTTCCGTCGAGTCCAATCCGATTCCGTCTCCTTCAAACGTGTCACTTCCTTCAGTCCGCCTGTCCAGCACCAGGACAAATCCCCTGTGATTGCACCCTCTGTAACACCATCTGCATTGACTAGATTTGGTCATCATTCTGCCCCACTTTATGTACCAACCAACTTCAGATGGACATTCAATTCTCAGAAAGAAATTGCAACATTCCGACGTGTACCAAAATCTGTTCCCCCACCACCATCTGAGACACTTGCTGAGGACACTAACCATCCACACGCCGCTCCTGCGTACATCCGGTCATTGCATTCTCCATGCCATAATCCAATTTCCTCTAGACTGAATCATTCGCCTGTCCTTCGACTCTCCAAACGCCATCGGGATGCCCTCAAGGTCAATCTGTATCATCTCTATGCCAACGTCTTGTCGATGAATTGGTTCTATGATACTCTTGATTGATTGATTTCGCCAACCGCCTGCTTCTTCAACCATTTCGTTCGACGAGTTGCATTCGATCCACTATTATCAATTCCTTCCCTTGGTATCCTTGCCTCAGCCGTTGATGGCAAATCGGATTTCGCCCTACGGTTTTGTATCATTTACAACCATGGAATTCTATTGAACCATAGAATTCGATTCTTTAAGTGTGAATTAAGGGGTGTATATCTGCATCGAGGGGTGTGCATCACAATCCAGGGATTACATTGGATGACTGCATGGCGCTCAATTAGGACGTGCACGTGCACAAATTCCGGAATTTTCCTTGATACACTTAACGAAATTTATTTCTGTCTCCGGGCATTTCCAGTCTTGCGATCCCACTGAAATCAATGTATCCTTCACCACCATGGAATTCGATTGAACCATGGAATTCAATCCCATCAGTGTTGAATTGAGGGGTGTACATCTAAATCAAGGGGTGTGCATTGGATCACCACATGCCGCTTAATTTGGACACATCTACCTTACAGAGTTTCCCTCATAAGCCTCCACCAATTTACTTCTCATCGCCCGCACGAGAACCGACTGATAATTCGCCACTCCTCCACCAAGTGTCGAATCAAGGGGTGTGTTGCCGGTTCTGACGGTATCAATACGAAGATATGATTCAAAGCTTAATTAACATACAAGCTAGATGAGACCTCAAACAGAAGAAGTCTACAAATCGGCTTTGGACCCCGATCTTCAATCCTTGCCTTGATATTCCTTCCCTTGCATTCCTTCAACGCAACTTCTACCTAACGTTTGATTCAAACATCTTTCTGTCTCGATCCATCTTCCCTACTAAGTTGGATCTGATCGAACGATACGGTTGATGCTGATTCCATCTGTACGGCTTGCCGTTGGTCCGCCTTCCTCTTCTCCTCCAAGGGCACATCTCTTTGTGTTTCTACGGCATCCACCGATCATATTGATTCTGATCTCTCAATCGTATTCCACACTCAACCGATTGCTATTTGATTCTGGAATTGATAGATCTGCTTCCTACCAAGTTGAAATGAATCTACTTATCGAGTTTCTATGCGTCGATTCAAATTCCAGCAATTTACTTGATATCCAGCATCGTCTCCCTACAACAATACCATTTGATCTTATTTGACAATTCTGATTCTCCATTCCACCATTCGATCGGCGATACATTCAATCCTGCGTCAATCCCTTGGTCGGCGTTTGATATGATACTTGATTCTGCTGGAATCGATAGATCTTTTTCCTACCAAGTCAGAAATGAATCCCCTTCGATTCCATTCGTTTCTATGACACGTCTCTACCTTTTTCTACGGCATCACACAATGCCACGACAAGCCAATTGATTCCCTTAGACGATCTCAAACCCCAATCTAATCAGCACTACGATTACTTTCAATCTACCATCTTCGATCGATATACATGAGTTCGATTTGTCCTGAATTGAACCTACGACTGAAATCGATTTCGAACATTCCACTTTGTCCCTACGATTTATGATCCATTCTTCTTGTTTGTTATCCCATCCGCGATACCCCACAAGCATTCCTCTTCTCTCCCATTTTGGATTCCACCATGATCGATTCTGTTTTCCTCTCCTCCGCGGACACGTCTCTTCGCGATTGAACGATCCGTCCCCCTTCTCCATCAACGTTCACTCTGCGATCTCTTCTTCTCTTTGATATCATTCCACAATTGAATCTAAGACCATCTACAATCGAGCTTCTATGAATCGATTCGGATTCTCCAATCTACGTCAAACGTTTTACAATTCGCCAATCGCTTACTTATGCTTGATTCCTTCCCTCGGTCTCTTTGTGTTTCTTCTACGAGTTGATCCTGATTCTCCAATCACTATTCGATCTCTACTGATCGAGTTTCTATGAGTCGATTCCGATTCCCCAATCTCCTTTCCAGGATACGCATCCGATTCAATCTCTTTGTCGGCGTTGATCCCTCTGTCGACTGTCGATCCCTACTTCTGCGATAACAATCGAATTCTACGATCATATCTCCTCCTTGGATCGATTCCCTTGTGAATGGATTCTGGTTCCTCAATCTAATCTTCTCTTCAATTACGATTTACGATTTGATTCTACAATCATATCCATCCCTACGATCTATCAATCGTATTCGATGTCTCCTACGACTTGATGATTCGTTACCCATCCAATTGATCCCGACTAACCGCATACTCAAGCACCTCTCCTTCAATGCCACTCCGATTCTACGATTACAATCTTCCGATTCGATATCTAAGCCCATACTTAAATTTTTGAGTTCTACAAGATGGAGAACCGACTTGTAATTCAACACTCCTTCACTAAGCGTTGAATCAAGGGGTGTGTTGTCGGTCAAAAATACACGTACTCTACTTACGTACATTCTACGGGAATAATATCCATTCTACACTTGTAAAGTTACTTATACTCCTACAGAGATAAAATGACTTCAAGTATCAAGATATCTACGTCACATCATGTGTTCTCTGTCTTATGACGAATTACACATGATCGACGACCGGTTTAGACATCCCTACATACAACACTAATACAGGGATACCGGTCAAACACAGTAAAATACCAGTAACAGAGCAATCTCACGATATGCTCACATCTCTTTAAATTTTAACATCATATACCTCTTGGTCGATTTTTAGAGTAACAACAGATGCTGCAGCTTTATCCCTCAATGCCAAATAGGCTGCTCCAATAAGACTAGCACATCTGGTTAATCTGGGGCTGCTGCTAGTTCTATGATTGCCAAACTCACTTCAGGGAAGCTTACTGGTTGACCATTAGATAGTTTGCAAATATTTTATTGACGTATTCCATCTGAACTAGAAGAAAGAACAAAGCTTGAACGAAGAGCTCTACTGTATCTTGCTTACAACAAAAATCAGGCGTAAATTTTAAACAAAAAATGTGAATTAGGAATAGTTTTCTTTTGTGTGAAAGATATGAGCCCCATTGACTTTGGTTTTGAATTTGGATATATTGCTTGTTTCATTGAGAGGAGTGCCGCATACTACTTTATTTGGCTGTTTGTATGAACTGTGAGTTTGTACAAGCAATTTTGATACAAACTGCTCAAATCCAATGCAGAAATTCCCATGCATCATTTATGTACCATATTATTATAATTGGTTTTCTGTATGTTCAGGAGGACTGACAATGAACTTCTTTATGGCCCCTCCTCGTGACAGACGCACTCTATGATTGAAAGACATGATTACTACTAGTTTGCCATGTCAGTACTTCTTGTCACTACAGAATATGAATGTTCAATAGACCTCATCCTTGTATCGTAACCACATTGCTCTTGCAAACCAATTGTGAAACTAGAAATAATTTCAATAGCATACTACTGTTACACTACCGGTACCGGTATGATGTCACACCAATGCAACCCGGGTTGCATTTAACCTGGGCTAGTACAACTGGCTACACGATTCTATGTACATGTAGATACTAGTATTATGTTTGGTACCCCATCATCTGGCGAGGTACGCAATTTTTTTTGTACTAGTAAGAGTAGAGTACGGGTTGCATTTTTAATTTTAGTACAGTTGCACTACTGGTTGATTTGTAGCCCTGCATTTTCCCACTGAGGTGCGCAACTTATGCAACTCACGGATAGCAAGTGACTCGCTAATTTTGGCATATTCCATCGATCGATACTCAAGCAAATACACACACAGATTTGCATGTGCTTTTGTTCAAGCTCACTTGATTTTCGATTGATTAGCCGAAAACTCACTTTTTTTTATCGATTTAACTGCAAATCGTTATCTACTAGTGTAAATAAACAAGAACAAGAAGCCGCAACAAGCACCAAGAACAAGAACAAGCAAAGCCGACATGCCGCGTCAGCTGAGCATGGATCCGAGGAATGTTCGGGCCCGTGAAAGGGCCCGCGAACGTCGTGCTCGAGCCCAAGCAGCAGCAGCTTTAGCTGACATGGATCCACAGGCTGCGGTCATCATGCCATTGGCTGCCGCAGCTCCCCATGTTGTTCCCCGGAATGCCCCTCCACTAGTTCAAGCAGCACTCCGGCGTGCTCAAGGTGTCCCACTAGTTCAAGCAGCACTCCGGCGTGCTCAAGGTGTCATGCAAAGAGCAGCTGCTGAGAGAGCAGCCCGCCTAGCGGAAGAAGAAGAAGGCTCTTCATCGGATGATGATGAACTGGAACCTCCAGAAGATGAGGCGGACGCTGAGGAGGAGGACGAGGATTCCGAGGAGGAGGATGACGATGATTCCGAGGAGGAGGAGGAGGACGACGACGAGGAGGATGACACTGCTGAAACTGAAGACAATGGGCTAGCTGAGCTAGCTGCCTTAGCTGCTGAAGATGACGACGACGCGCCCCCAGCAGCAAGAAGAAGAAGAGCCCCAGCAAGAAGAGCCCCGGCGGCACCCCGGCAAGCAGCAAGGGGACCGGCCAGAAGGGGACCGGATCCAATTCTACCCAACGATGTGAATGCCCCTACTCAGCTCTTAAGATACCACCGGATTTTGTTGGAGTTGATGTCCTTCATTGCTGGAGGGCATGAATACGCCACCGACCGGGTGTTCAATCAGGAAGAGCTTGTTGTGATTACCCCTGATGATATCTACAAATGGATGTGCTTGAAGGTGTATGGGATGGAGGATCCTGGTACAGAGGATAATCCAGTGAGTGGAAGATCAAGCACAATGAGATACTGGAAGAAAGCAATATCATATTTCATGCCAAATACTGCAGCTTGGAGTGATACTGAAAGTACAGGCAATCCTACAAGATCTATCAAGATCTATCGACTGATCAAAGCTGTGGCTAAGAAGGAAACCCGGCAGCTTGGCGTCGAAACGTGTGCTGATAGGGCTTTCACACATGAAGAGTTTGCTCAGATGCTTGAGCTGACTGCCATTGGAGGCAGCCTCCCCAGCCTCCGGCATATGGCGATGCTCCGAGTTCAGCTGCACTTGATTGCAAGAGGGGATGACACATCACACATGAAGAAGGCAAACTTGCAGGCAAGTACAACATACCCTGGCTATCTTACGATTCAGATGAGGTGGTCAAAGAATGTCCACGACGAGGGGGACTGCCCATTGCAACTGCTCATGGGATCGATGGATCACAGATACTGTGTACTAATTGGCCTTTCTATCTACCTGGAGGTGTGGGTTGGTAGTGGCGCGGGCCGATTGAGTCAATGGCTGTTTGCTGAGGGTGATACTGATTCCAGGTCTCCACTAAGAGCCCAGAACAAGGAGGCAGACAAGTGCAAGTCAGCATATCAAAAGGGTCTGAAGGCTATCATTGAAGGTGATCAGTTTAGACCCCTTGGAAGGCAGCAAAGGCTAGGAACTCATTCAGTTAAGAAGTGGGCTACAACTATGGCTAGGAGAGGAGGCGCGACTTGCGATGATGTTAACTACAGAGCTAGATGGAAGACTAAGAGTATGCAAGACATGTACTTGGATGTGCAATTAGATTGGCCGGATATCAATGCTGGTAGCAAACTTTGCCATCGAGGCATTTGCTTGTACAAGGAGAAGGATAACAGTGGACTGACTGAGGAATGGCTCTGTGCTTCAGTGGCTCCTGCAATTCGAGGAGCCTTTGGGGACGACGTCGCTGCTATCCTAGCAAAGGCACTGCTTTGGGCTTGCTTTGATCCGGCTGTTGCAGACTATTGTCCCCTTGGACTGAAGCAACAGATTGTACGGCGATATGAGTTGTTGCCAGGAAGACTTCCTATGGGTGAGAATCCTATTCGTAGAATTGAAGTGGTTGCTTCCAACATCGATGGAATTGTGTGGCTGGATGAGATCCCTGATGGAGAAGAAGGAGATGGCGGTGGTGCCTTTGGTAGAGGAGGGCAGCAGTGGAGAAACGCTATCTATGCCAAGCTATCCACTACTCAAACAAATGTAGCAGAGATGAGGAACCATCAGATCTCAGAGCTTGCTGAACTCAAACGGCAGATTAAGATTGTTACCCAGATCATGCGGGGTATGTCAATGGCGCCAGCTCGGAGAACCGGTGCTGCAACAACAAGGCCATCTGCAAATCCGCGTCAAGGGGCTCCTGTGGTAGAAAGGCCGGCCACTCTGCATGATAGACCACAGACTATCCAAGCCTTGTGGGATGAGTATCAGAATGGCATTGGAGGGAGGAAGCTGGCAAGGGAGTTCAATGCCGTGGAACGTGGGCGGGTGAAGTACAAGTATTGCAATTGTAAGGTTCTTTGGGGATGTATGGAAAGGCTCCTGGACCGGGGGAATGATGTGAACACAGCCATTGCCAAGATCGTGCGGTGCTATGGAGGAGGCTGCACCATGACTCAGCTGATTCGGAAGATGCGCCCAGATGAGAGGCAGGGAGGAAATTTCCAGCTTCGTTGAGCTGCGTGGCCGGCGGCGTTCGATTGGTGGATTGTCAAGTGGGGAGTGTGTTGCTATTGGATAGGGAATCCCCCCCTGTTGTTGCTGATAGCAGAGTGTTTCGAAGTTCAAGTTTTCATGTACCGAGTGTAGGATATGATTGATCGACCGATTGATCTTATCGGTCTCTAACTGTATTAGCGATTAGATGTTACATGTAACGGACGGATGGATGAACAATTTCTGTCGTGATATGAACCAAAATTATTTCTGTGTCTGTGTTTTGCTGTGTTGTTTGCAGTGATCTGAATTGGAATTTTCTTTGATGCACATCCCAGCGGGCTTTGTGCCTTGATCGGTGGAATGATCAATCGATCGGATCGATCGATCGGATCGATCAATCAGATTGATCATCGATGAACAATTTCTGTCGTGATATGAATCAAAAGTATTTCTGTGTCTGTATTTTGGCGTGTTATTTGCAGTGGTCTGACTTGGAATTTTCTTTGACGCACATCCCAGCGGGCTTTGCGCCTCGATGGAATGATCGAAGAATCGATCGATCGTACTGTCTCTAATGTATTAGCGATTCGATGTTACATGTAATTGATGGACAATTTCTGTCATGATATGAATCAAAATTATTTCTGTGTTTGTATTTTTCACGTGTTATTTGCAGTGATTTCTACTTGGAAGTTTTTTTGATGCACATCCCGGCGGATGTTGTGCCTCGCTGATGTGTAGCATCTCTCGCTAATGTCATTTCATCGTGTAGCTTCTCTTTGCTGTATATTTGCGCGCGCTTAATCTACTCACGTAGAGTCCTACATGGTTTCTGTACTGTTGTATTTTGGGTTGTATTTATATTGTGCACCCTCACGGTACATTCAATCTCAATATTCTTACGGTGAGTCAAAGTAGTCAATTTTACTCCTACTCAGACTCCGACATCATCATCCCTCCATCTCCGATAACCGCACGTTGCGTTCGTTGTTTGATCATGGTTGATGATGAATACCATTATCGTGAGATTCCACTGTTGCTATCCGCTCATAGATCACATTGAAACGCCTTAGAGGACAATTTGTCTGTCAAAATATCTGTGCCGATACTCTCAATACTATCAGAAGAATTTTCACCAAGATTCGCTCTTCGGACAACCCAACCCTGACAATCCGTCGAATAGAAAAAAAGAACAAAGAGTAACGCTATTTTCCAAGATGTCCGATCCTGCAGCAATCGAGAAGAAAATCGAAGAGCTCGAAAATGAAATGGCTAGGACCCAAAAGAACAAGGCCACCAACTATCGTAAGTGGAAGTATCCTCGCTTTCGGGGGTTTGGGATCTTGCGCATGTTTCCAAACATCGATCCAAATCTTCACCAGTGATCCAATGCGATCTTTTTAAATCGGAGTTGGATTTTGTCCTCGTATGAGTTTTGTTACGTCGACAGTGTCTGTCGCCATCGTTTTTTTTCTGGATGTCATGCGTCTTTAGTCCCCAAACTCATTTTTTCCCGTCAACACAATGCGCATATTCTTGCCAGACTTGGGAACCCTAAAAGCAAAAATTGCCAAATTGAAATCCGAACTCATCAACGGACCCGGTGGAAAATCGGCCGGAACGAAAAATGCCGAGCGTGGATTCGACGTTACAAAGAGTGGTGACACGCGGATCGGATTGGTGGGATTCCCGTCGGTTGGAAAGTCAACCCTTCTGACGAGCTTGACTGGAACCCGTTCGGAAGCGGCTGCATATGAATTTACGACCCTAACATGCATACCGGGTACGATGAAATACAAGGGTGCCCGCATCCAGGTCCTCGATTTGCCGGGTATCATTGAGGGTGCCGCCGGTGGACGCGGTCGTGGACGGCAGGTCATTTCGACGGCACGAACTTGCAATTTGATTCTAGTTGTATTGGATTCCGGCAAGCCCGTCACGCACAAAAAAATTATCGAGCAAGAACTATTTGGCTTTGGGATTCGGATCAATCAGGTCCCACCAAAAGTCAAGATTGTTAAAAAAGAACAGGGCGGTATAGGATACCAAGAAGCGGTCCCACAAACCAAAGGAATGAACGCGGAGGTTGCGAGGCTGGTTTGCAAAGAGTATAAAATTTCGTGTGCCGAAATTATATTGAGAGAAGATATTACGACCGATCAATTCATTGATGTCATCGAAGGAAATCGATCCTACATACCGTGCCTGTACGTCTTTAATAAGATAGATGCCATCACCATCGAGGAGCTCGATATTTTGGATCAAATGCCTAATTACGTGCCCATTTCGTCACAACATAAATGGAATCTGGAAGTAAGTGCATCACGATTTGTTCATTTTCGGGTCGGTAGCAGAGGGTTTTGTGGGAGGTTTGGATATGCTTCTCGCCATTATTGCTACGGCGAGAAAGATTTTGGGGATAAAGCTCCGTTGCCGTCAACCTAACACCGCCTTCCTCGTTTCACCATTTATTTTCAAACTAGGAATTGATGGAAGAAATATGGCATCGTTGCGACATGATCCGAATTTACACCAAACCCCAGGGACAGATGCCAGATTACGACGGACCGGTCATTCTCCACTCCAAAAATCCCACTATTGAAGAATTTTGCAATCGATTGCATAAGGGTATCATGGCTGATTTCAGCTACGCGTGGGTTTGGGGACGATCTGCGAAGCACCAACCCCAACGATGCGGTAAGGAGCATGTGTTGATGGATGAAGACATTGTTCAAATTGTGAAGAAAATATAATTTTTAAATCGCATATCCAGTAGAAAGACATGATCTCTTCACCTCTCAAAATAAAGATTGTGAACAATGTTGTAGCAGACCGTAGAGTGCTTTTATCTTACAGAAACTCAAATTGATGAGAAAGGAGCAACAAGCCCTTCAGATTCTTTATGTTTCTGTAGGTCAGATTCAACTCAATCGAGTCATTCCAACATGCTTCCCTGTTTGCAGTAGCAACCTTAATTACTAGCATACTGATGTACTTGCCAAACAACTTCTTCGAGACATTCTTAGTGTACAAATCTGCAGTGTTTGATATCCAGTGTACCCAAGTTAATCCATTTTCTCTAAAATTCCCAGGGGAACTGCACCTTCTCTCATATGTGACTGGTACAACCACTGACTAACCAGTTGTTAGCAATATCCACTGTTCTTTTGTTGTTGCAAAATAGGGCCAAGGGTAACTCCGCTTGCAGTCCCACCAAGTGTACCATGGTGTGATAGACAAACAACAACATGTCTTGTGCTACCAATACGGCTGAATAGAGCTTGGCCTAGTATGTTGTCAATAGTGCCACCACAGGCAACATCCTGCTGACATTTTTGACAGGTGCTCCCTCCAAATGAGTGATTGACACTTCTTCTACTTGAATGTTTCATAGATTTGAATCACAGTTTCCAGTGATCTTAAACTACTTTCCTTTCTTTCCATCCCAAGTCCCTGCCCCTCCAGTTGCAGCAAGTATCCTCTTAATGCAATTCATGACTCAACACAGTGCTTTGTATCACTTATTGGATGCTTGTTGCATGTGACTGGACAGTTATTGTACTGCGTTGTTTATATCTGGGTGACTTCACCCCATCATTTGTGGTAGGATCCCTACTAATCCTGACCTGTATTCCAATTGCTTATTGTTGCTTTCAGCTTCCTTTTCTTCCTTATTGTACTGCAATGCACCACTTCCTGGCTCTGATGGGGTACAAAGTGCTCATTTGTTTGGTCTACCATCTCCGACAGCACCAAATTCATCCTGAAATTGTTGAATCTGAACTTGCTGGGTTAGCTGTATCTATATATAATTCCAATTTACCCAACAACAACCCACATGCTCCCTTGATTCCCCTCCATCCTTACAATCAAATATTCCAGTGAACTTCACAACAATGTCCTTAACCAGGCCTTTGGCTTGGACACGCAGTAGCTAGTATTCACCCATAGTAGGAATAGTACTTTACTAAGTATTCTCCTTCACACTTGGTTTTGTTCCTCTTGTACTTCATAAATGCCAGGGTTTTCACACACACACACACACACACACACACAATAGTATTGCAATTCTGCCTGTACAGTTTCATACTGTGTTTTCATTAGCTGCAGTACAGCCCAACTTGGATATCACTTATAGTATGCACCCAGGACTTTCTCATTCATGTATAGCTTACTGGGAACAACATTGCCACACATAATGCTGAAAATGTTGTGGCTTGTGTCTCCAAATGACACACAAGAGGGTATTTTTGTTGCAAATCCAGGTCACAATCTGACTTATTGGGTAATGACTTGCAAAGTATCCGGTCCAGGCCATGAATGATTTTTTCATGACTCCTATGATGCATATTGGTAACATTTTTGCCCCACAGATTGCTGAAACTGTTGTGGTTTGTCTCTCCAAATGGCACACAAGAGAATATTATTGGTGCAAATCCAGGGCACAAAATGACTTATTGGGTAATGACAGGCAAAGTATGAGGTCGAGTCCATAATAGGAAGAACATTTACTTTGTATAATCCAATCACCAAAAATGTACTTTAATGAGTGTCAAATGAAAATAATTCACAAGTTGTTTAATTGAAATGGAGGTGCTGTTTTTTAATTATTCTCAGACAAAAGAAGGGTGCGGATATTACCAGTACTACTAGTTGTAGCTAATATTGCATGCAAAAAGGTACATAGTTGGGTACTGTGCAAAAAGTGTACGTAGGTAGGTACCATACTCACCCAAGGGAGTTTCAAACCACTGACTGGCTACCAGATTCTACAGATGGGTTGGGGATTTAGATACATAACCTTTGTATAATCACAATTTCCTCTTTGAAAGGGGTGGCGTGCACTCGTACATGCTTTACTTATATAGAAAATAAAGGCCGTGCACAAGCCAGGCACATGGAAGAAGTCAGGGTGCATAGTAGCACACACAACACACACAAAACCACACACACATGAAAAACTGTATACACACGGAACCACCACACAAAACGCAACACATGCTTCTTGGTTGGCACAGTTTTTTTAAGCAGGGAAAATGAATGTTGTCCGACAGTCACGAACAACGGAACAACGGAACAACGGAACAACAGAACAACAGAACAACAAAGAAGAAACAGTAGTCAGTGACAATAACAGCAATTCTTTGGAGATTCTATTTGTTTCTGATCTTTCTTTCTTTTATTTTTATTTTTATTGAAACGGAACAACAATCAAACAAACCAATGAGGGAAAGAACGACACTCAAAATGGAGCAACGAAATAAAAAAAAGGAATGACAGAATGGAACTACAGAACAACAGCAGTGAGTGACAATGACGGCAAGCAATTTGTTGGAGATACTATTTGTTTCTGATCTTTCTTTCTTTCATTTTTATTTTTATTGAAACAGAACAACAATCAAACGAACCAACAAAGGAAAGGAGGGCACTTAAAACAGAACAACCAATGAAACAGAACGGAACAATGGAACAAAACAATGGGACAGAACGACAGAATGGAACAACAGAAAAGTTCACAAAAAAAAACTGTACACACACAGAAAACTGTACATACCCCAAATCAACACCACACAAAATGCAACAAATCCTTCTTGGTTGGCACGGTATTTTTTTTAAATGAAAAGCACGGAAACAACAGATCGGCAATGAAAGAAAACAATGAGAAACACTACTACTAGTGAGTGACAATGACAGCAATTTGTTGGAGATTCTATTTGCTTCTGATCTTTCTTTCTCTTATTTTTATTCTTCAGGAACAACAAACCAACAAACCAACAAAAGGACATAAGAAAGACAAAGGGATGAAACGGAATGACAAAACGGAACAATCAAACGGAACAGAACAGCGGAGCGAGGCAAGTGTTTGCTAGATTGTGCAAGAAGGTGCAAACGTTAAGAGAAGACCCCGAAACGGGTAAAAATTTGGAGAAAATGATGCTGGAAAGATTCAAGTCAGAAAAAAACCCCTACCGATACTGTATCAAAAGATGGTGACACTGTTGCCAGTAGTCTTGCTGAAGAGGAAAATGAGGATGACAACTATATTGATCCTGTATTGATGCAATTGCTTGGCCAATTGGAAGAAGTTTAGGCATTGTTTTCAGAATTGTCACTGTTCATTGTGTCAGTCCATTCACTAATTTGACAACAACGCGGGTGGGTTCACACCTAGTACGACACGGGTAAATCTTCGGGGAGAGTGATTAGGGTAAAAGGTACATATTCTACATACATTGCATACCGTTGCAATAAATAGTACATTGTGTGACACCAATGATTAAAATGTACGGAAAGAAGTACTCATACCTATCATACATATTTTGCATATGATACTACTAGACAAATTCTTGACCCGAATAATTCAACTGTAGTGGTAGGTACTCGTAGTCGCAAGCGATGATATTACATTTTAAGCGTTGTGTGTCGCGAGCACTAATGTTAAATTATAAGGGTAGTGTGTTGCAAGCAATGTAGATACATTTTAAGGGTTGTGTGTCGCAAGCACTAATGTTAAATTTTACTGGTTGTGAGTCATGGCCTTGCATATTTTAATTTTAGTAGGTGTGATTCGCGAACGTATGGGTAGGATATTAAAAATTAATCATAATTATTCATGACCCAAGGAAAAAAATAATCGCGAACCAGGGATTGAGAGTTAGAAAAATGAGCATGATACGAAGCCACCGGATCACAGGGGGGGCTCGGTTGTGAGTCATGACCTTGCGTATTTAATTTTAGTAGGTGTGATTCGCGAACATACGGGTAGGTTATATTAAAAATTAATAATACTTCTTATTCATGACCCACCAAGGAAAAAAATAATTGCAAACCAGGGATTGAGAGTTAGGAAAATGAGCTTGATATGAAGCTACCAAATCACAGAGGGGGGGGCGTGTCAAAATTACACACAAGCAAGGGTGGCGAAAGTACCTTGCGACGAAAAAAAAAGGGTCGCGGGACAGTTATCAGACGTATGTCTGATACTCTGTACCATTGGCAGCAACAGTGGGTCTCAACGTCCAACCAGTCCATGATGTTGATTGGGAGCTCTCTTCTTCCTCCTTGTGGGTCCTGTTGGCTGTGCATCATTCTTTTGTTGTTGTTCTTTCCCTCTTCGTCCTCAAGAATTGGGTTAGTAAAGAATCAATACCTGGCGGTTCTTGGTGCCCCGGTTCCTCAGTTTTCGCCCGCCCAACAAGGCCACGGTTGATTAGGATGCAGTTGATGTCACCAATCCTTCATCATCCTGTTTTCAGTTGACTCCTTGTCTTTATTGTTGTCAACATTGAATCGCATGCCTTCTGTCACAATGGGAGGAGCCCCCACTTCATTCCTGAGATAGAAATACTACCGGTACATTCCTCGCTCGGTCTACACTACCGTACCGTACGACCACGCTGGTTTCGAATTCATTTTTTCTTGGTTCATTTCCCAAATTTTCCGGATTTCCAGCCCCATTCGTCGCACGCACGACGATACTAAATTTGCACGTGCTGATTTGTAAGGTTCACGCGGTGGCCGATAAAGTTTTGTCACAATGGCGCTTTGCCCGAAAAATGCACAGTTTCACACGTGCTCCTCCTTCGATATTAGGAGTAAGTCGCGATCAAGATCCCATAAAAACTTGAAAAATGAAGCGAGCGGTTTTCCAAGAACAATAATACAATGAGATTAGGGCATGAAGAGTATCGTTTGGTATCATCCGGGAACGTCACCATTCTGTTTCAATTGCCACATATTGAAATCTTGGTACCAGGTGCCGGAGTTCTTTCGTACCGGTATGTTTTGTATGTTTGTGTCTGGGTACGGTAGATTGCCCCATCACTACGGTACCGGTACATGTGGTGCTTCTCTAGTCAAAGTTCGTGGTGTTGCGACTACTGTGAAGAGAATCGTCGGTGAAGACGTTGCAAGGGGGAAAGTAGCTTGAATCCTGAAGCCACAAAACCGATTCGTGTCAAGGACAGTTGTCGTGCATAAGGAACAGCATGATATCAAAATTAGAAAGACAAAACGAAACCCCTCCGGAGTTGGAGTTGTGCTATGATTTTTCCAGCATTTCGTCCTCTCCGGCGAGGTCGATCAATTCGCGAGAAAGGAGCATCGCGTCCCCCCAATCATGCGATCAGAATGTTGGGACTGATGAATTAGCCTATGATAGATGAACCTGTCGGCTTTTCTGTGCAAGGCTTGTACACAAGATATTATCCAACCCACGAAGAAGTTGAAACGTACGAGCCAGAATTTGTCCTTTGCCGACGCAGAATGCGAACGAGACCGATCGGTGGTTTCTCGAGCAAGAACTCTTCGATAGACAGCGGAGAAGGTGACAACAACAGCAACGACGAACAGTACGAAACTGCTATGTTCGAACCCGCAATCGGTCTGGTTGACGCAAAGTTCTGGCACGAAAAAGATCAAGAAGCAAAAGTAGTTCGGGAAGATCGAGCCATTCTCTTTCAGTCGCAAGAAAATTATGAGCGGTTGATTGGAAATGAAAACTTCCGAGAATGTTTCGAAGACATTAATTACATGGAACGACCAACCTTTGGAGAGCAGGTGATTGTAAATGGTTGCAAAACCTCCGACATCGCGATCGGCGATGTGTTCGAGATAGATGGCGGACACTCTACCCTCATTGTAGAAATCACATCCCCTCGCAAACCTTGCAGCTACATTAATCTAAAACACGATACCGTAATGGGCGTAAAAGGAATACAGGCATATACGCATCACAATTGTCTAGCGGGTTGGTTCGCAAGGGTGCTGGTGGCCGGTGAGCTGAGGGAAGGTATGAAATTCACGAGGAAATCACACCCGAATCCCAAGTGGACCTTGACTTATATCTATACAATTTTGTATGGTGAAGGGAATCGTCTTCAGTCGATGATGAACAGATCGAGTTGGAATAGAGACAGGGCTGAACTGGAAGAGCTAATCGCTTTGCCACAGCTGGCAGAGTACGAGTGGAAAGTGGAGGGTAGGAAGAACCTGTTGCAATTTGACGAAGTCGATTGGACGACAGTTCGATACGATTCCCTCGATCCTCAGTTCGATTGGGATAAATGGATACTCGCCCACCCTGAAGATGCGTTAATGACAGAACCACCAAAGACTTCCAACGATTTTTTACAATTTTTATGCATGCCCGAGATCATTCTAACGATCACTGAAGCTCTCAGACATTTTTGCCTGAAGCACTAAGTGCGCAATATAATTTTGCACTGGAAGAAATAACATGAAATAATATGTCATTTCTCAAACTGACTTGATTCAAATCCAGACTAGTACAAATTGTGGTGCCGACTCGTACATTCACTGTCTCTGTTTTGTTCAAATTAGCCTAGGAATGTTCCTCGGAGATGACGAGTCCTTCCTTTGATGTTTTTTAATGTGTGGTGTAAGGGAAGCGGCATTTGGTGTTTGACGTCAATCAGTCTACATCATCAATAGAAGTCTCTTTGCTTACGCGTTTTCTATGTATGGTTGTTAGCTCATAATTTCCATTTTTTACGGAAATTTCTCTATTGCTGCGGCGATCTGGACGTGCACATAACCATTCCAGTGTTATGAGTCTTGATCCTTCAATACCTTCGTATGAAGTATATCAATACTTTCAATGGTTAATATTTTTTTCGTGCCCATATCCCCCTGACGGAAGAACTGATACAGGACATCTCGCCCTTCCATGACCACACCAAAAGTAGATTCTTGTTCTCGTACATACTCAAGTTCGTTGTCTAGACTGATGTAGAAGCCTGGACCGCCTGGCCTGCCAGTAAAAGCTACTGTGTACAGCCGGTGGTGTGGAGGGGGATACGTCGGGGAATGTTCGGTGAAGGCCATGTGTGTCAAGTTGGCATCAACGAAACGCTGTCCAGCCCAAACATGTTTTTCATTCCGTCATCATGGGAGTTGCTGACACTACAAGGGAATGTGGCTCATGTACAAGAGCCAGCCCATCCCACAGTTTCTTTTCTATCATTCGGAAAAAGTGATCAATTGCATGTGGCATTTCTGCAAGCATGGCCGTCTCGATAACAAAATATTTTTGAGAATTTTGTTGATCACGGACATTTACCTTGAAACGATATTGACCGTTCCCATATCTATCAGAAACACAGAAATTGCAATGGGGAATGAATTGGTATGATATGACGAGAAAAAATATTGAGAACACATGGGGGGCTTCGGTAGATGCTGGAAATCGTAATCGCAATGCATATTTCGCGTCTGGCAGGGGATAATGGTTATGGCATCAATTGGTAACAGCATTCACCAAACGATTGACAAGAGAGCATACCTTTCACTGAGTCGTTTCACAGCACTTTTTTGAATGTTTTTTCTCCAACCTATCGATTCGCTGCACGAGAATTTCTTCTTCCTCCTCCATTTTTGCGTACCCCTCACTTTCCATATCCGCTGTACCTCCTCCAACACCAGCCTCGGGATCACCTTCCCCAGCAGCAATATTTCCGGGCGTTTTCCCGTTCTGCCGGAGCTCTTGAAAGCTTAATTCGTTGTCCTTATGGAGGATTTCTACCTCCCTTTTCAGATCTTTGATTTTTGCGGTGGTCGCGTCCAAATTATCCACGAGTGCCCTTTGTTCCTGGACAATAGTTTCTATATCGATTCGCTTTGATTTGACCTGACTGCGCACGATCTGGTTCGGAATCCAGGGCAGCAGAATCAGAATGAGGACACGGCACAATCCTCCAGACAATGAACGCCGGCATATTTAGGCTTCCGTTATTAGCGTTGTTGCGTTTGTCGTATTTGTTGTCGTAGTCCGCATGACCAGAATTGCCATGGGCGTGGGCGTAGTTGGCATTATTCCTTCTGCCGTAGCAGTTATCGTCCGAATCCGGCATAGAAGAATACGACATATTGTTGCTGACATTGTTGTCGTAGCTGCTATTGATTTGAGTCGTCGCTCGTGATCCCAGTGCTCCTCGCTCGCTGGAATGGATACGGCTGCTGCTGATGTTGCGGCGGTGCCCCCGATACCGGAGAGCCAGTCGAAGATGTGGAGTGTCTTTGATACATCGTTGAAAGCTCAATAACGCTATATTATTATTTTGATGAGAGTACGGCTGTTGGATTGGATCGCTCGGGTAGCTTCCGATCGATGATGTATTCGTGTACAATTAGACCGTGTTGGATATCTCACTGACTCTTCCTTTTTGTGTTGTGTGTGCGACAATTCCCTTTACGGGTTTAGGAGTAGTGCGAGCAAAGAAACTCAGAGGATCTGAGGAGATGTGCATTTTACACAATTTGTCTGGGCTGTGCAACTGGCGGGGAAAACCTCGTTGTCACTGTGCCGAGTTGTTGACACCCGGACAATCAGAACGGAGTCGTTAAAATCATCCTCGCTAAAATTTGGAAAAAGTGAGCTCTATCAGTTCACCCTCTTTAACGGCTTTACGCCAGCATGCGCAAACGAATTCAAAATTAGAGTTTGAGTTATTGATCCACGAAAAGATTTTGAGAGAATTTCCCGCTTTCCAAGAACGGAACTAAACGCGGCTTCCGCCAAAACTTCAGACACAACATCTGACACCCAAGACAGCACGCAACTCAACATACCGTACGGTATTACTTCGTATTATGAACCTTTTTGACTCCTCGAAATAAGATGTGGCTGTACCGTGCGGTACGACCAGATGGCGCATCAATTCTTACGCACAGTACGGTTACGAGTAAGTTATGGCCCATCTCAATGCAACTACCATATCAGTTCCCAATACTTCTTTATCGTGCAACGTACTTATACCCGTTGCAATCTGAACTGAACTACCTTTTCACTCTCCCAAAATTCGGTCGAGCAGATTTTTCGATTTTTCTTGAGTGCTTTAGATTCTCTCAGACCGAACCTGACTCGAAGAATATCATCATCCTCTCATAAGACCGAGATTCGTAGTCCCACGGCTTCAGTTCCGAACATACAGAAAAGTTTCCAGGAGTAATAGCCATGAATGTTCAAAATCCTGCCGGCATTAATTATGGCGCTTCGGTCGATCTTGGTGAATTTTCCTACCAGAGCTCTGACGGTGCTAACAATTATAATCATGGGTCCGAGGACTACGGATTATCGTCTGAGTTCGGCACTGACGAAACAAAACCAGGCGGCATAAAAAGACCCGACATGAATATTAGCAGCAGTGGTCGCGTCTTGGTTGGGGAAGACGGCACGAACGGTGCCAGCCTCCCACGAATGCGCGGCGATGCATCCCTTCGACCCAACAATGGAAACAGCAACCAGAATGCCGGAACCTCTTTCGGATCTCTCCAAGAGATTGCAGCGTTTCTGCGATTCATGACCATTGTATCGACGGTAGCGGCAATCGTGTGGGAGGGTTTTGCCTTCCCACTCCGACTGATTGGGTCGGCACTGTTGCATCCCGCACAATTCAGTCCTCGGTGCGTACCTGGGAATCTTTTGCGTATTGATTTTGGGTGCGGAGCTAAACAATGACTACTTCAAAGACAACTTTGGATTTTTGTACGATCCGCTCTCGAGGGGATTCGTCTTGATCATGATGAGCGGGATGTGCCTGGGCATCTTGAACAGCTGGTGGGAGTCCTTGTTGGGATTGGCATTTTTGTTCGTGGGATGTGGATATATCTACACGTACACCCAATTCCCAGAATACAGAAGGTGGCAGAGCTATAACGAACGGATGCCTACGGCGTCGCAAGAGTCAAAGATGTATTGGGCAGAAAGCAGGGAAACGGTCTCCACGGCCGCGTGGGCCACTCCAAAGAAAGTGGTCGGAACGGTAGCAGGGATTCGAGAAATAAGTCAAACCGCGAGTGAAGTCCAATCCCTGTTGGGGAACTCGTGAGAGAAATAGTTAGAATTCGATCGCTACAGCTGAGATATAAGTTGTCTATTGTATAATTATTCACAATCTGCGACTAAGATATGTGTATGTAATTCGGACAATTCGTCTCCCGACATCGGAAACAGTGTTGTTCGCCGTGTGGGGTTTTATGCCGCATGGAATGTTTTTATTGTTGCACATATTAAATTAGTATTTGTTTGCGTGTCTCCAGCGAAATAGCTCCGATATGATGTAGGTGGTTAGCATACTTGCCTTTCACGCAGGATACCAGGGTTCGAGTCCCTGTATCGGAACTTTTTGAATTTATTTTGCGTGTCGTCAACGCACGCAACACCAACTCTACATGGAAAACGTGATCACCGGAAGGAGAAACCCGTCCTGCTGTCTGTGTGAGGAACAACAATGGAAAATAAAATAATGTTGCAGCAATAACCAATTGACTTTAATTTTTTGATTTTTTTTCAATTTCTGATATGGCAGTTTGATAGTACTCCTCCTCCCAGCAACAGCTACAAAAGAAACAAACTCAGAAAGTTTGTAGGGACAAGAAGTAAATGGAACGATAGCTACCTGCTGCTGGTCCCAGCTTGTTACTTTGTTCACAGAAATACAAAGTACTAGTAGTAAACAAGTGACAAAAGTAGTAGTAGTCCTGGAAACCTCAGAGAGTTGAAACATGAACTTACACTAGTAGATTTTTTGGTCAAGAAGGTAAGAAGCAAACAAAATGTCCTGGTAGTAACCCCCCATCATCCAGCAGCAAACAACTCCTCCTTCTTCTTTGAAATTTTTTGTTTCCCTTTTTAGTCGTCTTCCCGTAGAGGACAGCTATCCTGTTCCATTTCTCACAATGCTGGCTGAAACCAAACTGATACTGCAACTTGTGTTTGTAGGTCAAAGTGTTGTCGGTCAAAAATACACGTACTCTACTTACGTACATTCTACAGGAATTATATCCATTCTACACTTGAAAAGTTACTTATACTCCTACAGAGATAAAATGACTTCAAGTATCAAGATATCTACGTCACGTCATGTGTTCTCTGTCTTATGATGAATTACACATGATCGACAACCGGTTTAGACATCCCTACATACAACACTAACACAGGGATACCGGTCGAATACAGTAAAATACACAGTAACAGAGCAATCTCATGATATGCTCACTTCTCTTTAAATTTCAATTATCCAATACCTTACGGTCGATTTTTAGAGTAACAACAGGTTATAGAGCCCTTATAACTCGCACGATTGCTGCCCATCTGTAGGATTGTGTATACCTTAAGCTATATCTATCCCCGCCCGTTCAGCACCTCAACTGTTCGGTTACCGCCAGAGGACACTTGTAGTGACGCCCATCCGTGTGCTACTCTTAGGCCTCCACTCCAAGCTTAAGCGCCGCACACCGCACCTTGGACGTACATCTTCCTTCTGTTCCCTGCTTGTGGATCAGGGGGTGTACTTGCTATCACAAGCCTTGTAACCCACAACCAGCTCTCTGGATTAGCATAGTTACAATTACAAACTAAAGACCAACGCCGTTTCTTTATCTCCCTCCGGTCATCGCCTTTTCTGCTGACAACACCGGTTCTTTCTTTTCTGTTTCTACAGCCATCAATCCCGTCCTTTGGCCCTCTATTTCTGCACCTCCGAGGATCGTTCCGAAATCACTCGATACCTCAGTATTCCGATCCCCGACCTTATATGATACACACCCAAGGACGACGATCGAACGCCCAGATTGATTAATACCTTGGACCTACCCTGATTGTTCCTACAACAAGCGACTCCCTTCCAATCTTCCCTAGATCTCCTCCAGATTGTTGTGAGCCCGTCGTTGAGCGCCTCACTACCAATCTCTCTCCGATCTACAACGTTTTTTTCTCCGACGAACGTTCTGGACAAGGTTCTCTGACGAACGTTCCGGACAAAATAATTGACACTCCGACTATCGCCCTCCGATTGCTTCTCCACCAATTGGTTATCTCGTTACCGGCTCTTTCTCCAAAACCGGGCTTCCTGTAATCTCTCTTGACGCCAATACATCCATATTCCCCGTCTCAACATTGACGAGAATATAACACCGGCGTCAATACAACCTCATCAATTGTTTCCCTGACGGACGTTTTCTTCCTCCAAATATTCGACTGTCTTCTCCGACGGTCGATACTTCTTTGGTTAATTCCTTCTTCAGAACCTTCCTTTGGTCATCCCTTGAACACGACCGCCGCACATCCACTTGGTCATTTTGGTTCGGATTTCACTTCCGGACACCGGTTAATTACACTTCGACAACGACGAACGTTCATCTGTGAATTCGAATTCCTCCCACTGATCAAGTCTAACAACAATCGCACCGACGTCGACGCCACATCGAATTAATCACCATCCACCATGGTTCCTCCACCAGAAGCATACGATTGGTCTAATGTCTATGGGATTGAATTCAAATTCCAAAGTGACAACAACCACCAAGAAGTCCTTTCTCTCAATGGCTCCTATGCAGAGACTGTGCCACTTACAGCACCTGAAATATCAACTCTCTTCACATCGGATGCTAATGACAAAGGCCCCAGAACCCTTGGTCCGGCCCCAGTCACTGCACTCAGGGAAGCCTTCTGCAACTGCATCACCTTGGACATGGCTAACATCGATGAACTAGCCAAGGGACACATAGCCCAGCTCCTTGCTGCATGCCCCGTACGATTTGTCAAACCCGGATCCCCAAACCAGAGGATTCGAAACCCCTACGAGTTTGACTCTGCTGGAAGAGAAGCTGTCAGACGGGCTGAAGCAACCAACGACCCAGAACCACTTGCAACAGTCCTATTCAATATCAACCGATGGAAATTCAAGAGGAACTGGAAGACTGATGACCCTGCCAATTATTTCAACAGCATCTATACATACAACAATGACATCCCCACCGATACCAACACATGTGCTGTAGTTACCACTTCCAATACCACAACAAGCGTTCCTCCGGTGACTGCCAACTTGGACCAACCCGTTGATTGCCAAGTAGCTGATACTCCCACTGCTAATGCTCCTATGCCAAATCAAGCGCCACATTACGCCTGGACCTGGCTTTATTCTCCCAACAGCGAATCGGTCTCCTTCCGTCAAGTTCGCTCTGGATCCATCTCCTTCCTATGTGCCACTTCTTCAAGTCCTCCTGTTCAACGTCAGGAGAAGTCCTCCCTTGTGACGGCACCGTCTGTATCGCCACCCCCGTTGACTAGGTTTGGTCACCATCTTGTTCCACCTTCCGTACCAACTAACTTCGGATGGACCTTCAATCCTCAAAATGAAATTGCAACATTCCGGCGCTTACCAAAATCAGCTCCCTCACCCTCACCCCAGCCTCCGATGTACAATCGGGGACTACCATCTCAGACAATTGCTGAAGGCACTGACTTTCCAAACGCCGCACCAGCATACATACAACCATCGCAATCCCCATGCCACAGTCAGATTGGCTCAAAACCACAGCCTGTCCTACGACTCACCAAACGACATTGCGATGCCCTGAAGATAAAGATGTATCACTTGTATGCCAACATCTTGTCGATGAATTGGTTTTACGACACTTTTGCCTGAACATTGCGATCTAATCCACGATTTGTGTTCGATCATGCCCAACGGTTTTGTATCATTTACAACCATGGAATTCTATTGAACCATGGAATTCTATTCTTTAAGTGTGAATCAAGGTGTGTGCATCTGAATCAAGGGGGTGTGCATTGGATCATTGCATGACGCTTAATTTGCAATCCAGGGATTGCATTGGATGACTGCATGGCGCTCAATTTGGAAGTGCACGTGCACAAATTCCAGAATTTATTCTTGATACACTTAAAGAAATTTACTTACCATCGCGCGCACGAGATAAAGACCCCACTGAAAACAAATCACCGAACTGACTGATAATTCACCACTCCTCCACTCAGCGCTGAATCAAGGGGTGTGTTGCCGGTTCTGACGGTATCAAGACGAAGATATGATTCAAAGCTTAATTAACATACGAGCTAGATGATACCTCAAACAGAAGAAGTCTACGAATCGGCTTTGGACCCCGATCTTCAATCCTTGCCTTGATATTCTCCTTGCATTCCTTCAGACCAATCCTATTCTACGGCATCACATAATGCCACGACCAGCCAATTGATTCCCTTAGACGATCTCAAACTCCAATCTAATCAGCACTACAATTACTTTCAATCTCCCATCTTCGATCGATATACATGAGTTCGATTTGTCCCTATCATCGGCGTTCAATTCTCCGACTCCCGAGTCCCCTTTCCAGGATACGCATCAATATTCCATCTTGTCTCCGATTTGATTTGCCAAGTTTCATTCGATTACGGCTTGAAACCATTGATCCTGGAACAATACGTTTGATCGAACAATACGTTTTACGATAAGCCAATCTCTCCTTTGCAAATATGACTCCCATCTGTTGCGATCCACAATCGACCCTTCCTCTCCCGTTCAATCAATCCATCTCACCAGTAATCAACTCGTTTGATTCTATTCGACGATTGAATTGAACCTACGACTGAAATCGATTTCGAACATTCCACTTTGTCCCTACGATTTATGATCCATTCTTCTTCTTGTTTGTTATCCCATCCGCGATACCCCACAAGCATTCCTCTTCTCTCCAATTTTGGATTCCACCATGATTGATTATTTCGACTCTCTACACTTGGCATCAATACAATCACTCATGGATCTCCCCTCCGTCGAGATCCTCAACAGAGCCTTCGGCTCCAGCGCAATTGATATCCTTTCCAAGTCTTCAACCCTATGCTTCCGTTTCAATCATCATTGCTGTGAGTTAATCACCTCCAGCTCGATGATCATCACATGAATAGAAATTCCTCCTCATGGACGACCCTTGGTCATCCCCTCCGTGATACCAAGCATTGTCCAATCTCCTCTCTCATTGATTTACGATTGGTTCAACTCTACGCTTCGTTTCACAATCAATTTCTACGATTGATTCCGATTATCCCAAGACTTGATACTGATAGATTTCACTTCCAAGTATCCGGTTCGAATCTCAATCACTCATGGCTCTCCCCTCCGTTGAGATCCTCAATTGAATCTTCTGCTAATTGAAACTCTGCTCTTCCATTCTCAATTTCCAAGTCTCCACTCCTTGATCGATATACACGAGCTCGATTTGTCCCTATCCATCACTCATTGTTCACCTCATTGATCTCCCCTTTGTTGAGATCTTCAATTGAGCCCTCTGCCATCGATTCAGATTCCCTAATCTCATTTCCAGGATACGCATCAATATTCTGTCCTGTCTCCAATTTGATTCGGTTTGTACTATGGTCGATCCCTCTGTCGACTGTCGATCCCTTCTTCTACTCCACATTCAAATCGACTATGAACGTTCCATTTCTTCCTAAGATCAGCACCAATATATGATTCTACGGTACAATTGTGAACGACAAGCCAATTCCTCCTCTCGGACGATTCTTCTTCCCTCCGATTTTGGATTCCACTATGATCGATTCCTTCGACTCAGATTGTTTCCAACTCTGATTAACCTTCCATCGATTTCACGATCTCAACATGATTCTCCAATTTGCTTTGACAAGTTTCATTTGATTTATACCATGGTTGATCCCTTTGTCGACTATCAATCCCTTCGTCGGCATTTGATGATTCATTCTGGAATCGATAGATCTTCTTCCTACCAAGTCAGAAATGAATCCCCTCCGATTCCATTCGTTTCTACGACACGTCTCTCTGCAATTCTACGATACGATCAATCCATTGCTCTCTCCTAAGATGACCATTGATCTCCCCTCATCGGTTTCGCGACCTCGGCATACTCAAGCACTTCTCCTTCAATGCTACTCCAATTCTACGATTACAATCTTCCGATTCGATATCTAAGCTTAAGTTTTTAGCGTTTTACAAGATGGAGAACCGACTTATAATTCAACACTCCTTCATTAAGTGTTGAATCAAGGGGTGTGTTGTCGGTCAAAAATACACGTACTCTACTTACGTACATTCTACAGGAATTATATCCATTCTACACTTGAAAAGTTACTTATACTCCTACAGAGATAAAATGACTTCAAGTATCAAGATATCTACGTCACGTCATGTGTTCTCTGTCTTATGACGAATTACACATGATCGACGACCGGTTTAGACATCCCTACATACAACACTAACACAGGGATACCGGTCGAATACAGTAAAATACACAGTAACAGAGCAATCTCATGATATGCTCACTTCTCTTTAAATTTCAATTACGTCACATAAACGATGCTCGTGCTTTCGTAAAATTCGTGCGATATTTTAAAATATTCCGAAACATTTTGTTGCGCGCACAATAAATAATTCTCTACCTATTTTTGCACGCAACAATTTCAAGTAGGACTATTTTCCTATCCATATTTTCACCCCCTGTTTCATGGTTGCTTCCAAATTTTTCTATTCTACAATTTTGTTTCATGCTTACCCCGTTAATATTTACTCGCCATTTAATTTTTATTATTTTCCACACGAAACTCATCTTTGTAATAAATATCCTCTATGTACACTGATATTGTCGTAGCGTTGATACCATTTTCTGAACAAATATAGGAGCTTCTTGATAACCAGCAATGTATTCTGTTACGTCACTTTCACGTTACTCACACTATCTTTTTCGAATATCAAAATCCAACAACCATATTTTTGTACTAGTAAGAAAATATTTTATCCGCATTTGCAATACTCTCCGACATTTTACAATATTCACGCTACGCTTATCAAATACGGAAATACAACAAACATATTTTGTAACAAATACGAAAGTATTTTATCAGCCTTTGAAATTATCTTGTTTATTGTATTATGTTCGAACAGAAGACCCGGAACAATATTGTGCAAACCATCAAATAATAATGAACTAGCCGTTCTACTATTGATGTTGATATCATCAATTACTCTTGTTCGTTTTTATTGTATTCCATGAAAAATTTGTAGTCCTCATCATCTTCGCCTAGAATCTCAACCAAGGTATGTTTTCGCTTCCGTGTTTTTCCCTCTTTGTTCTCCTCCTTATCTTGTTGTTTACGATTGCCAATTTGCTTTTGGTACATTTTAAGTATTTCCGTCTCTAATTCTTTTGACTGTTGTTCCTCCCTTCGTTCTTCTAATTCACTTACTAGGTATTCGTAAAGATCTTGTCCCTCGTTACTCCACCCCTCCTTATTTCCAGACTTACCGTCAGTGAATTTTTTTCTCAACCTCGTGCCCTTTGTTGTGTTTAGCCACGAGTCGTATTCGTTGTAAAGGAAAAGCAATGCAAAAGCTTCATCGCTTGGGGTGAAAATGTTACTGATTGTCATTCTGACTGATTTTCTTTTGAAGTCTGTCTGTTTTGGTGACACCGCTCCAAGAATTCTTTTCATGAAGTATTTGAATTCTGGTGAATTTTTCCGCCGATAGTCTTCGTGCAATTGGTACCTATTTTCTGAGTTAACGTCTTGTGTGTCCGTGATTAGAACCGTTCCTGGGAAACTATCTGGTATCTGGTTGTTTCTTTTATCGTCTACGTGTCAGTGTTAATACGACCAAAATGTTAGAATGGCTTATGAACGATTGCATGCCGGCAATCATTTTCTTGTTGGTTGCGTACCTTTGTAGTTTTTCCTGCCAAGAGTTTGAGCATTGTGCCTACACGCAGTCACTGCTCGGCAATAAATTCCACTCCACTTTTGGTCTTTTATATTGATCGTATTTGGTATTTCATTGTTATTCACTTGTTTTACAATTTTGAATATCGTCGCCTTCACGAATGTAATCTCTGGCGGGAATTTAAATTTCCTGAATGCTTTTTCTTTGACATGTTTGACAATGTTGTTTTCCAAGTTATTGTTATCGTAGTCTTTTGTTGTCTGTAGAATATTTCTGTTGCTACTGTCTTTGGTTTTATATGTTTGGCTATCGTTTGTGTTTGTTCGGTCACTTCCCGATACACTGCTGTTTGGGCTGTTTGTGTTATTGGTAACAATGGTTCTACCTGTCACCGGACTGCAACTAGTACTCAGTTCCACCATTATTTTTTTGTTAACTCGTGCACCTCAACTTACCGTTTTTTCCTTTGATTGATTTGGCGCGCTATTTTTATGATAATAATGTTGTTTGAAGGAAGCGTTTGGCATGTTTTTTTCATTCATACTGTACGCGCTGTAAGTGCTTGATTTACTGCCTCCCGGGAAGTGCTGTATTACTATTAATTGTACTACCTGTGAGTGTTGTTTTACTGGCGCCTGCCTATCTTTTGTTTGCGCGTGCCGTGATATTCTGCAATGTGGTGTCCTGAAAATTTTGGCGCGGACCACAATCCGTGGGTTCCACTGAGGGTAATCGTACATAGCCCAAGCATTGATTCTCGTACCTATTGTCTTTTCATTTTCTGCAACGGCGTTGCAAGAAAAGCCCTTTTTGTTGTTTTGTTATTTTCTATGGAGTACATTTTTCGAATGTACCGACATCTTTTTGTACTAGTCCATCAAAAACAGCCTAACTTTAAGTAGTGTAACTTTCCTCGTCAGGATATGATTGGTTCTTGATATAGATATTAACGTGTCCAGTGGATCGATTCCTCCGTAGAGATGTGGTGTACAAAGGGTAGTCTCCGTAATTTTTGGTTATTGTTTTTTGATTTTTGTATGAACAAGTAACCAAAATAGTGTTTCTCAGTTACTTTTTGAGTGCAAAAGTGTGTTATTTTCTGAAATGTTTGGATGAATATTCCTCATAGTACTATGGATTGGGGAGGCTATGAAACAATATTGACAAGTCTCAGGCTGATACTTTAGTCATTATGAATTTTAGAATAATGTTTGTCCCTGGACATGCATGTACCAAAATAGTGAGTCCTAGTCGGTTTTTGAGTGCAAATGTGTGGCATTGACTGCAATTTCAGGATGAATAGTGTTCATACTATGGATGGGGTACACTACAAAACAAACTGGACAAGAAAAAGGCTGATACTTTAGTCAGTATGAATTTTAGAATAATTTTTGTCCTTGGACATGCATGTACCAAAATAGTGAGTCCTAGTCAGTTTTAGAGTGCAAATGTGTGACATTGGCTGCAATTTCAGGATGAATATTGCTCATACTATGGATGGGGTAGACTATGAAACAAACTGGACAAGAAACAGGCTGATACTTTAGTCAGTATGAATTTTAGAATAATGTTTGTCCCTGGACATGCATGTACCAAAATAGTGAGTCCTAGGCTAGTCAGTTTAGAGTGCAAATGTGTGGCATTGACTGCAATTTCAGGATGAATATTGTTCATACTATGGATGGGGTAGACTATGAAACAAAGTGGACAAGAAACAGGCTGATACTTTAGTCAGTATGAATTTTAGAATAAGCAATGTTTGTCCCTGGACATGCATGTACCAAAATAGTGAGTCCTAGTCAGTTTTAGAGTGCAAATGTGTGGCATTGTCTGCAATTTCAGGATGAATATTGCTCATACTATGGATTGGGGAGACTATGAAACAAACCGGACAAGAAACAGGCTGATACTTAGGTCAGTATGAATTTTAGAATAATGTTTGTCCCTGGACATGCATGTACCAAAATAGTGAGTCCTAGTCAGTTTTAGAGTGCAAATGTGTGGCATTGACTGCAATTTCAGGATGAATATTGCTCATACTATGGATGGGGTAGACTATGAAACAAACTGGACAAGAAACAGGCTGATACTTTAGTCAGTATGAATTTTAGAATAATGTTTGTCCCTGGACATGCATGTACCAAAATAGTGAGTCCTAGTCAGTTTTGAGTGCAAATGTGTGGCATTGACTGCAATTTCAGGATGAATAGTGTTCATACTATGGATGGGGTAGACTATGAAACAAACCGGACAAGAAACAGGCTGATACTTTAGTCAGTATGAATTTTAGAATAATTTTTGTCCCCCCTGGACATGCATGTACCAAAATAGTGAGTCCTAGTCAGTTTTGAGTGCAAATGTGTGGCATTGACTGCAATTTCAGGATGAATAGTGTTCATACTATGGATGGGGTAGACTATGAAACAAACTGGACAAGAAACAGGCTGATACTTAGGTCAGTATGAATTTTAGAATAATGTTTGTCCCTGGACATGCATGTACCAAAATAGTGAGTCCTAGTCAGTTTTAGAGTGCAAACGTGTGACATTGGCTGCAATTTCAGGATGAATAGTGTTCATACTATGGATGGGGTAGACTATGAAACAAACCGGACAAGAAACAGGCTGATACTTTAGTCAGTGTGAATTTTAGAATAATGTTTGTCCCTGGACATGCATGTACCAAAATAGTGAGTCCTAGTCGGTTTTGAGTGCAAATGAGTGGCATTGACTGCAATTTCAGGATGAATATTGTTCATACTATGGATGGGGTAGACTATGAAACAAACTGGACAAGAAACAGGCTGATACTTTAGTCAATGTGAATTTTAGAATAATGTTTGTCCCTGGACATGCATGTACCAAAATAGTGAGTCCTAGTTGGTTTTGAGCGCAAATGTGTGGCATTGACTGCAATTTCAGGATGAATAGTGTTCATACTATGGATGGGGTAGACTATGAAACAAACCGGACAAGAAACAGGCTGATACTTTAGTCAGTATGAATTTTAGAATAATTTTTGTCCCCCCTGGACATGCATGTACCAAAATAGTGAGTCTTAGTCAGTTTTGAGTGCAAATGAGTGGCATTGACTGCAATTTCAGGATGAATATTGCTCATACTATGGATGGGGTAGACTATGAAACAAACTGGACAAGAAACAGGCTGATACTTTAGTCAGTGTGAATTTTAGAATAATGTTTGTCCCTGGACATGCATGTACCAAAATAGTGAGTCCTAGTCGGTTTTGAGTGCAAATGTGTGGCATTGACTGCAATTTCAGGATGAATATTGTTCATACTATGGATGGGGTAGACTATGAAACAAACCGGACAAGAAACAGGCTGATACTTTAGTCAGTATGTATTTTAGAATAATTTTTGTCCCCCCTGGACATGCATGTACCAAAATAGTGAGTCTTAGTCAGTTTTGAGTGCAAATGAGTGGCATTGACTGCAATTTCAGGATGAATATTGCTCATACTATGGATGGGGTAGACTATGAAACAAACCGGACAAGAAACAGGCTGATACTTTAGTCAGTGTGAATTTTAGAATAATGTTTGTCCCTGGACATGCATGTACCAAAATAGTGAGTCCTAGTCGGTTTTGAGTGCAAATGTGTGGCATTGACTGCAATTTCAGGATGAATATTGTTCATACTATGGATGGGGTAGACTATGAAACAAACCGGACAAGAAACAGGCTGATACTTTAGTAGTCAGTATGGATTTTAGAATAATGTTTGTCCCTGGACATGCATGTACCAAAATAGTGAGTCCTAGTCAGTTTTAGAGTGCAAATGTGTGACATTGGCTGCAATTTCAGGATGAATATTGCTCATACTATGGATGGGGTAGACTATGAAACAAACTGGACAAGAAACAGGCTGATACTTTAGTCAGTATGAATTTTAGAATAATTTTAGTCATTACCCAATAAGTTCTACTTAAGTAGGTATGAAGAAAAAATTCGAAGCCCTAACCCTAACCCTAATTCTAACCCTAACCCTAACCCTAACCCTAAGTATGTACGAAGAAAAAGAAAAAATTCGAAGTACGGTACGTACCGGTACGAAGAAAAAAATACTATCTAGTACGAACGTTGGAACGTTCAAAAAATTCAACGTTCAAAAAATTCAAATGGATTAGCATAGATTCAGTACTAATTTCAAAATAATTCGAACGTTGGAACGTTCAAAAAATTGAAACGTTCAAAAGTTCAAAAAATTCAAACGGATCACATACAGCGGCATTCAGTACTAGCTAGCATGTAGATTCAGTACTAATTCCAAAATAATTCGAACGTTCGAACGTTCATGTTCGAAAAGTGACTTTAGTTCACTTTCCAATCAAATTGAACGAGCTCATTTTCCAACTTATCTGAGTAGAGTGTTGTTTCTTGCAAGCAACACTTCGTCCGAGAACGTGGGATCCAACCCTCTTCGTCACATGCCTTAGGGCGACGATGTCACGAGCACAACGATCCGTTCTCAGATATTTCAGTCCGAAATAACAGCCTTGTACTGCAAAAGAAGTAGAAAGCATTCGATTAGGGATTAGTTGCTGGAAAGATATTCTTGTTTGGACGGCCGCCTTACATAAACATCTTGAAAGCACAAAATCTGCATCAATTGCCTATATATCAACAGGAACAAGTCCCTGTTTTTCGTGACATAGGAATTACTACAAGCCTGCAAATCAACAGCAGCACCAACAACGATTGTCGGAACAACATATTGGCAACAACAATTGGAATCGAAGGCAGCACCAAGTGGAAGGCAACAACGTGAGATAGATAGACATTGCTGCCTGCCTGTTGCATTGATGATGATGTTCTTTTTCCTCACTTCTATTTTTTCTTCTTATTTTCATAGGGACGGATCGGAATAACAAATCAGAACAATAGAGGTTCGGCGAATCTTTCCTGGTGTCGCTGGAGGTGCATCTTCTTCTTCCCTGCTGGAGGCTGCAACATCGGACCGGAACAGGAATCGGAACAATAGAGGTGTGGCGAAACTTCCGTTGAGGTGGAACAACAGATCGGAACAACAAATCGTTAGCAACAAATTGATCGGACGCCAACCGTGTAGGTTAGCATGAAGATTATATTATTCTGTTGTTATAATTTACTCTACTAGTACTACATCAATAGATACTCACCCATTTTGTTCAATTATTACATGTTTTCATAGAAAAACAACAGCAACAACAATCGTATTGCAAATGGCAGCGGTAACAACAATAGCGGCGGCAGATAGCAAGCAACACGGAGCGGCGACAGAGAGCAATCAACAGCAATTGAGCAAACCGGAACGATTGAACCAACCGAAACCGGGAACGATCAAAACGCAAAGCGAAAGCAACAGCCACCAACAGGAACGATTGAACCATTGGCATCGGCATCGGCATCTGCATCTGCATCGGCATCAACAGCACTCCTCCTCCTCCAACACATCCCGTGGCAGCATACGATTTGACACATCGTCAGCAACAGCAACCGCAATCTTCAGCAATTCATCTACTACTTCTGTATCGGCAACGGCATCCTTGTTGACCATGAGAAATTCAGAAAGAGCTATGAAGCAGAGAAGAAATAGGAAACTAGTATACCATCCAAAATACGGAAAAAGGGCATTTCGTGCAACGCCGTTGCAGAAAATAGAAAAACGCAAAATACACATGAAAAGGGGGGTATGACTGTGCCGTACTAGTATACCATCCAAAATACAGAAACAGGGCATTTGGTGCAACGCCGTTGCAGAAAATAGAAAAACGCAAAATACACATGAAAAGGGGGGTATGACTGTACCGTACTAGTATACCATCCAAAATACGGGAAAATGGGCATTTGGTGCAACGCCGTTGCAGAAAATAGAAAAACGCAAAATACACATGAGAAGGGGGGTATGATTGTACCATACTAGTATACCATCGAAAATACGGGAAAAGGGCATTTGGTGCAACGCCGTTGCAGAAAATAGAAAAACGCAAAATAAACTTGATCTTGACCTTCAATTCGTCAGATATGTTTCTTCCTACATTGGGTGTCGTAATTACTAGCGTGTTTGAATCACAATGGGAATCGTCAACATCAATGTTGTTGCCTTCTTCATCATTGACAATCAAAGAGTGGGGGGCCTCTATGCTCACACTTCCTTCTTCCTCATCGTCGGCATTAGGAAAGAAAAAATTGTCATCAGAGACAGAATCATTGTCATCCTCTATGTTTGTTAATTCCCGACCAATCAAGGCACGCCCAATCGGTTCGACAGAAGGGTCATACATAACTTGATTGTCGAGCACCTCTGGTAATGCGCCGTCACTACTCTGTGGACCGTTACAGGTGCTCGTTAGACCTAATTGTTGAGTAGCATCCTCGAGCTTCTTCCTCGATTTTCTAATGAATAACAAAGATGCAAAATCATCTACCCCCAAACACCGGTAGTAATAAGAATAACATGTACCCGGATTACGTGAAATATGGTTGAGAAGACCGGGAGAAACAATTACTCCCGTTTTCTTTCTTCGTCGCGCTGTAAACAAGGGGGGTTTCTTCTTCTTGGTAACCTTCTGCTTTCCGTAACCAGTAGTGATCAGAGGAGAGTCCCGGTAGCAACGTACACAATATACCTGATATTTGGGAGTGCGGACCATCGTTACTACTGAAGTCGTACAATAGCCAGTAATAACAATAGAAAAAAGGAAACGATTGAGATTTAAAAATTGCGACCATGCACTGTTTGTTTCAGGCATAAAATTCAGTAACATGCCACTACTTCGGAAACAGATGCCAGTGGGGTAGGAAAATGAAATGTGCATAAAAATATTATGAGTTCGACATTAATTTTAATAAATAGGGTGAAATTACAAAGGGGGACCAGTGGAGTTCGACCCAAATATGCGCGTGATTCTGAAATAACCCTGAATCTCGTTTGTGTGACGTATCCAATACCTTACGGTCGATTTTTAGAGTAACAACACAAAGAGACTCCCAGTTTTTGAACCAAAAGAAGAATGAGGATCATGTTCAGCAAGAAATAGGAATTCATGGGGTGCATATTTAGGTACCGGTACCACTAAAATTTTTGTAGCGGTATGTAGGTGCTCCTACTAGTACTAAGTTACAGGCCCTACGGTGCCTGTTACAGTACCCATGCTACACAGTACCGGTACGTCCTTTACTCTTTGGGGGAGATAGGTTTTGAAAATTGAATTTAGGGGAAGATACAAAAGGAATCTAGAACATCAACGACTACGGTACCTGGTACGTCATTTCAACCAATCAAAATGCGAAAAGACTCGGTTGAGAATACCTCAAGATCCGAAAGCGTCGCTCGGAATGTGAGAAATCGACGAAATCCTAGAGGTTCCTTTGAGGATCAAGGATGATGATGTCCGTGTCAGTGAGAACTCGACTCCAAACATGGATTTGAAAGCAGCAAGTCGTACGGTAGGAGGAACGACACCTACCGGTAATTACGAGTACGAGTACCGTATGCAATAGTAAACTTCTGGTACCGTACTCATACTGCACATACCGCAACTTCCCGTGCCTGGTACCGGTACGGTACGATTCCCATCTTGACTTCGAACTTGTTCGTGTACATACAATACCTAAGGCATCACCTCCTAACAAACTCCAACCTCCGCCTTACATGCACCATATCTATCCAATCAATTACACGCATTGAGCAACCAATCACTATAACACAATCAATAATAAAACAATAGGACTGATTCGACAATGATCCTCGCATCTCGCACACCAACAAACCTGCCTCTGGCTGTGTTGGGTGTTGCCGTGCTCTTTGGGAGCACCTGTCTTTCATTTGTGATTCCCTCATCTGGCAGCACCCATGCCCGACAATCGGCAACGGCTACCTCTATTGTCGGACCCACTGGCGACTTTTCTCCATCGTCTTTTTCATTCCTGCATACCTCATTGTCACCATCTTCCTCTCGACTGTTTTCGTCTCCCGATGACGGAAGCACCGACGACGAGGGGGCTAGCCTAGCGGCCGAATTTTTCAAATTGGCGCAGGCCAAGGGTGTCAGCATCGACGAAAGCGATATGTTGGACGACGACGAAGAGGACGACGAGGACGACGGACGACGATGATTACGCCTACGAGGGGGATGCCCTGGACGATCGCAGCCAATACGCCAGTGACTATAACGATGACTACGACGACGACGACGACGACGACGACGAGGCGGAACCCAACATTCCCCAGGGTGCCATCGATGCCTTTGTGGGATACGACAAAAACGACGTAGATGCCAACCCCACGGTGGACATTCCGAACGCTCAGTTGTACGGCGAGGTCAAGGATCGCGTACTGGACACGGCCGGTGGATTCGTCGACATGCTCAGTGGTCCCGGCGACGACGACGACGACGACGACGATGGGGATTCCGACACCGGGGCCTCGGAAGAGTACGTCCCTCCCACGACGGTTCCCGATCCGGAGCTGACGGCCGGAGAGGTCGTTCTGCTAGTGTTGAATGCCCTAAAAAACAACGACAATCCCTACGTGAACAAGGGTGTCGAGATCTTGTTCGGGTACAGTTCGCCCGGTTCCCAAATCAAGCAAGAGGAGGGATTGACTCCCGCCGAGTACGGAGAGTTTCTCAAGGAAACGGAATACAAGGCCTTGTTTGAACACTTGGAGGCGGTAAGCGCGACGTTGCATCTCTGGCTTTGTTTGCGTATGATTGATTGATTGATTGATTGATTGTTGGACACGAGCTAGCCATTCGACGGATTCACTATTTCTGCCCCGAGGACAGTTTCGTAACAACACTTGGATCATTCCAGAGTTAGATCGGCAACGACTCTGGACAAGACTGTTTCACTTTTGACAAACAAAACCTGCAAGGAAGTTTTTCTTTTCTCACATTATTTTTGCATTGCATTATATTGTATTGTATTGTATTGTATTGTACTGTGTTTTGAATGTTGGTCGGATCGTTGCAAAACTCGAAAACGGTGCGGTCTCCCATGCTGGACCACAGACAATAGAGAAGGGCGAGTATTCCTTTGAAGGAAAAAAGGGTTTCTTTACGGCAAGATTGCAAACGGGTCTAGCTCCCAGCGACTGCATCTCGGTCAATTTCATTCTCAGTGGATCCAGTCCGGACGACGATGATGCGGCCTGGCTCATCGACAGCATTCTGATCCGTCCCGCTTCGGTCCGCCGCAGAAGACGACGATAGACCGTGGCAGCACAGCACAGCACAGCACAGCACACGCGACAAAAAACAAGGCAACGAACGCACACCGGCGCTTCGTATTTCTCTGGGTCGATCCAACACAAATAAGTCTTATTTATTCGCAAAACCAAACGCGATGAAACGAATGCTTGGACACATATTGTAGTGACAGAGCATTGCTTTGTCTAGTTTATGAAACTGTAGCGACATTGCGAATTTATTAAAAGCCTTGATCAATGACGAGTGACTATCAAGAAACTGCCATGTAGTGTACTGTGGTTCGGATTTTACTGATTATTGATTCTTCTTATTTGGGGTTTGGTTTGTATGATATTGCATAAAAATCAACAGCGTGAGTTGTATACGGTAGTCTTTGGTCTTGTTTTGTGCTCTATTCCTTTCGTGCGTGCTTTATGAATCATAACGTTTACGCTTTGTTTGGCAATGCGTTCACCATCAGCAATGTTGCCGTAGTCGTTGATAGAGCCTTCGTCTTTCTTGGTTCAGGTAGTGACTGAACAAATTATTGTTTTACATACATACATACATACATGTATGCTTAATCGCACATCGTGTCTTGGATTTTTCTTCCGTATCACTTCCTAAATTAGTAAGATTTGTCTCCGTCGTTCATTTCGTTGGGTGGTCTCGTTCCAGCTATCTTGTTCCACTTAGCAGTCGCGGTACTGGTACTGGTAGTCGTAACCATAGCCGTAGCGGCAGTCTCGGTCCCTAAAGTCCTTAACCACTAATAGTCCCCTCCTCGTTCGAGGGCAAACAACTCCATCTCATCGGTGGCGTTCGCAGTAGTGTCTTGCACAGCAAAGTAGTTGCCACCCATGTAATGATATTTTGGAAGGGATCCCCTCCCAATCCAGCTTGAAAGGCCGTTGTTGTTGTTGTTGTCTTCGTTCTCGCAATCACAATCGCCATCTTGGTCCTCGCCATCGTCATTGCAGTGCAAACCGGCGTTCTTGCTTGGGTTCGCTTCGTCCATCATCCAGTTTGGGTCTTGGGCAAGAGAATCTAGAAGCTCGAGACTATTGTGGCTCTTGCTGACCGCCAAGATCTTCGTGTTCTTCGTTTTGGCAGGTTGCCAATGACAGTGATCCGTCGGCACCATCCCAGAGGAGAATTCTTGTTCTTCCCACGATGTCATTGTTGGTGGTGACAGAGATGACGAATGCGTCGACGACAGTGCTTGTGCACAACAGTGCGATTCTCCGGGCGCTGGATCGCGTGTCTCTTGCATGTTCTCCGAGAACCACGAGGTAGTTGTCGGTAAAGATTCCTTGCCCCGAGCACTACTAGACGTCGGCATTGTTGATTTTGCTTTTTGTCTGTCTACTAAGCTGTCCCTTCGATTTTGCTTGTGCTACAAATAAGCAATACAGAATTCCGTCATACAACATGCATTTCCTTGATCGTCATTCGTTTCGAGCATTCCAATTCGTTCCCAGAACATCACAATGTACCGTACGGTAATCATTTTTTTACTTTTTCAAATGATTTCAGTACACGTACAAGTGACGTTCGGAGGGAGATTCTTTTTCATTCGTTGCCCGGGAGGAATACCGGTGGAGAGCGTTATGTAACACCGTAGGAGTGCGTAAATTGAAGTTCTTCTTTCATGACGATACAAGAGCAAAAATTCCATGTTTGTTCCTTGTATCATACGCTACGTACACTAAACTGACGATATCACGCCCGGCGCGAAAAGAATGGACATACATAATCGCCGTTTTGTTTAGCAACGGCTCCGTTATATTTTCGCATGTGGATCTTCGAAAGTTGTGTTTTTAGTCATAAAAATTAAGTCAGTCACGAACTTTCTGGCGACCGTTGGAGTCTACAACTTTCAAGTCGGTGCCATTGAAGTTTTCAGTTGTGTACCGGAGATTGGTAGAGATATCTACGTTGGCTGCTTGATCTTGGGCGAGTTGGTCGAAGGCTAAGGGGTACATGGGAATGTCTTCTGGGTAGTTAAGAAACAATTCAGAAAGAGAGAGAAGGTCGGAGTCCGTTGAGTCAATTGCAGTTTCAAGGTCCGAGTCGTCCGTTGGGTCGGGACCGAAGAACTCCTTCTTTTTCTCCGGAGGGTCTTGCTGGATTGGAAGCCTTGAGAGAGCATCAGCAAACCCATTCTCTTTGCCTTTGATATACTTGAATACTGGGGAAAATTCTTCAAGGAGCATTCTCCAAGTCATAATTCTGTGGCTTGTAAGATTTTGCCTGGTTAAGTTGATATGGTCGGTCCATACTATGATTTCAGCACCCCAAAGAATGGTTCGAAATTCTTTGAAGACTTCTACAATACAGAGCATCTCTTTATCGATTGTGGGGTATTTCCTTTGGGCTGAGTTGAGTTTGCGGGAGAAGCAAAGGATGATTCTGCCATCTTGGCGGACAATAGCTCTGAGTTGGTAGTCAGAAGCATCAGTATAGACATGGAATGGCTTGTTTGGATCAGGAAAGGCGAGGAGGATGTCATTGGCAATGAGGGACTTGGCTTTGTTGAAAGCTTCAAGTAGTTCTGGAGTCGGAGAGATTTTGCCTTTGGCTCTTCCAGAGAGGTCCGTAAGGGGTGCAAGGACCTCAGCGCGTTTGGGGTAGAAGTTTCGATAGAAGTTAATCATCCCAACAAAGGATCGAAGTTGGGTTGTTGTTGAGGGAAAAGCAAGTTTCAGGATAGGAGCAATCTTGTTTGGATTGGGCCTAATACCATCGCGCGAGATAATGTGGCCAAGCCATGCTGGTGCTTGCGATTGAAACCAGTGGCACTTGGAGGGCTTGACAGAGAAGTTGTGGGACTTCAGTAGGGACAGGACAGAAGAGACTGATTTGCAATGGGATTTGAGGGTGTCTGAGAAGATACCAATATCATCGATGTACACTTCGATGTCCTTCAGGTGTGAGAGCATTTGTTCCATACAGCCTTGGGCCCAACTTGGAGAGTTAAGGAAGCCCATTGGCAATCGGAGCAGTCTAAACTTTCCGAATGGAGTAACAAGGACACAAAGCCAGGTGGAGGCTTCATCAAGTTTGAAGGTGTGGAATTGCATGCTGACATCGATAAGAGTGACGTATTTGAAGCCTCTTCTTCTGTGGAAGATATCTTGGAGCTTTGGGAGTGGATAGTGAAGTTTCTTGGTGACTTTGTTGAGTTCTCTAAAGTCACTGATGAGTCGACAGGAGCCGTCTGGTTTTGGCACTACAAAGGTTGGCATTCCCCATTCAGTTGCATAGCATTGTTCGAGAATACCAAGTTTTACTTGTCGGTCGATTTCTTTCTTCACTGCTTCTTGTTGGTGCAGTGGAATGGAATATGGTTGTTTTACATGATATGGAGTTGCGCCTTGCTGGAGATCAATGTGGAAGGTTTGATTAGGGAAAATGCCTAATTCTTTGTCGTTCAAGCCTTCAAAAAGTTCTTCGTTTTGGAGGAGTATTGGTAACAAGGCTTGTTTCTCTTGGTAGGAGAGATGGATCTGGTCGGTTACTAGCTTGTGGAGGTCAGTTTTCTCATACTTGGTGGTTCCATCTACATAAGATTGTTGGATTGATTGGTTGGAGTAACTTTCTGCAATTGCATGTGGTTCTGCGGACATGACTTTGTGAAGCAAGGACTTGTTGTCGAAGTAATTTCGCGGGTGGAAGTCCATTGTCTTCTCGTACCATTCTATGGTACAAGTCTCGAAGTCCATTTTCATTCCAAGATCTCTCATTGTCTTTCTTCCAATGAGGAGATGGTAGTTGATATTCTGAGAGACGACAAAGCATTTAATTTGTAGGACTTTCATGGAGTAGGATAGTTCTGGGAATATGGTGTTCTCCAAGGTTACATAGTGGTTGCAAGTGGTTTTGCCATTTGTCATCTGCATTTGGATTGGTTGGTCTAGAAGGTTCTTCTTGATTCCAGAGGGAATTGCTGATTCCACTATAAGATTGTCGGTTGATCCAGAATCGAAGAGGGTTTTCAAGTAGTACTTGCCAAGGGATCCATTGATTGAGTTGCAGACACTTACTGTGGTTGGAGCAAGATCGATGTCGACATTGTCGGTGCTGGGAGCAACATCTTGTCTGTTGTTGTCGGAATCGGTCTTTTCAGAGGGAAACCTTTGAAGATCCGAGTTGTAGTATTCTTCATCGATATCCATATCTACATGGAAGAGATCCGGCCAAGGTGTGGCAGGTATGGTTTCTTCTGGTTCATTGATAAAGACACACATGTGTTGCTCTGGTTCATGATAGCTACTGCCATGTGAAGAGGAGGTAGTGGATCGATTGCTGTTGTTGGAGTTACTGCGATCGTTCACATGCGAGTCGGTGTTGTCTCTGTTGTTGTTATTGGACTGATTGGAGTTGGTGCCATACTTGTTGGTGTAGCATTGACCCCAAGTGTGATTGGTACCAGGGTGGATAGGACATGGTGAGTCATTCGAGATCCTAGTCAAGCCTTTGTTGTTGTTGCCTTGGTTGTTGCTGCGTTGATTGTTGTTGTTGTTGTTGCGTTGGTTATTGTTGTTGTTGTTGCTGTTTCGGTTTCGATTGTTGCGATTGTTTCGGTTGTTGCGATTGTTGTTTCCATTCCGGTTGTTACGGTTGTTGTTGGCATTGTTGTTGCTGCTGTTGTTGTTTTGAGACTGGTTATCTGATTTCTTGTTCTTTCTATTCTGTGCAGATTGGAATCTTTCAAATCTCATCATCATTTCAGAGAGGGAATCTCTATGGGGAGAGTGGTGTTGTTGATAGATATGTTTCCAGTCCTCAGGCATCGATTCAAAGACTAGATTCTTGAAATCTCTTTCGTTGATCTCTGCATTGTGTGGTGGGTGTCCCGGTAGTAATGGGAGGATAATATGGTTGTGGAAGTTGACTTGTGCTACAAATTGGTGTACGGTCATGGAGGTTGTCTTCTTAATGTTGGTGAGGAATCTTTTATGATTCTGATAGGCATCAAGGTTGCTGTTGAACTTAAAGTTGATAAATGCTTCCACTGTCGTTTGGAAGTTGTCCACAGTTCTCTGTGGGACATTGGTTGACACATAGCTGTTCCACCAGCTACAGTTGGTGTAGT
The DNA here is from genome assembly GCA_037355745.1 of Pseudo-nitzschia multiseries. Lineage (NCBI taxonomy): Eukaryota > Bacillariophyta > Bacillariophyceae > Bacillariales > Bacillariaceae > Pseudo-nitzschia > Pseudo-nitzschia multiseries. The sequence goes on along the minus strand of CM074784.1, from coordinate 4,745,615 downwards.
CTCTGAGGAGATCTACAAACTTGTCATAGATTCTTGGTCCTGTGGTTAGGTTGAGGGTCTTCTTAGATCTAATGAACTCGTTGATGGTGAAAAGGATTTGTAATTTGGTTGATCCTGCAGTAATCAAAGGGATTTTGATCTTGGTAACTTCTTGAGATCCATTGACTTCTTGGGTGTTCTTGTATTCGATTTTGTCAATAGAATCTTGATCAAAGTCGTACTTGAAGGGGATGACTGAGTAAGACATGGTCGTTTTCTTCTTGTTACTGGACAATCGTCAGGATCGGTTGTTCGTTTGTTAGGTGTTTAGTAGTGGTAATTTTTATTCGTGTAGTAGTTGAAGTAGTCTTTACCGGTAGTAATAATAAGGTCGAAGCAGTTATTCGACTGTTTAAACAGTGTCGTATGCCTCTAAAAAGGTACTAAAATAAGGTTTATGCATTGGCTAAAAACTAAGATTGTGAGCTAGCTTTGTCAACTACTCCGAGGAGCCGTTGAGAAAGCTTGTAACAGTAAAAAGGCGTTGAATCGAAATTCAACGTACATTGCACATAGAGAAGCACATGGAGAATTTGGATATGTTCTTCATCCAGTCTTCAAGGTTGAAGACCGGCTTGTCTGGCATTGCTTTTCAGATTTTCGTGAATCATGGGTAGTTTTCAATCGTGAGCGTTGGAATACCACAGTGTTTGTTCTTGCAGATCGTTACAGATTGATTGATTCCTGTGCCTGTCCATCATTCGATCGCCGCCAAGACTACTCGTATGAGTACCGTACCTAGAAGATGATGTCGTGTCTTTCGTCAATCATTTCCGAAACCCTTTGCCATTATGCTAGGTACGAACGTAATTTACCGGTAGTTCGAGAATTACCGTACGACAACGGCTACTTAGATTTCTAAATCTACCTGTACCAGTCCAACCAACTATCGAAAGTACGACTCACCATTCCATCGTTTAGTGGTAGATCGGAGGAAAAAATAACTGTAGAGGACAATCGATGGGATGATGGATACACCAAAAGAAATATCGATACGATCACCATCAAACGATGGAAAAGGGGAACACGATACTTCTGATGTAGTCGTCGAGACTGTCATCGGTGATGACGGCGACGACAGCGATAGGATTCATGATAGCGACCAAGATGACGGCGACGAATTCCAGGGTCGTGTGGCTGTTCATAGCAAGGCTTCCGCGAACCGTCACCGTCGAAATGTTGCACGTCAGAGGATATCATCTTCCAATTCCTCGTGGGCCTCTAACGAAGACATCAGGCGAGCATCCGCCTTTCAGCAGCAGCAACGAAAGCGAAGGGAACAACAAGTCTCTTCAAGAATGCCGAACACAAGCCCGAATCGAACCGATGAAACAATGGCATCCATTGGCCATCGAAGCACTCCGGCTCGCTTGGGTCTTCGTCGAAGCAATACATTCAAGGCCAACAATCTCAGCGGCGGTGATTTTATTTCGGAATACGGCGACAGCATCGAGGACGAGGATCTGACAACGTTGCTGCCTCCGACGATCATGCTAGAAGGGGGAGCGGGAATGGGATCGGGGCTTCCCCATTCGAAACACTGCAAGCAACAACCTCTTCGGAAACAGCGTTCTACGTTCCGAAATTGGCTGGCCGAGGGCATGCTCGATACCCTGAACACGGTTGCGGGAATCACCCTGTCCACCACGGGAACCATCTTGAGCCCGCCAATTGCCATGACACGGAACGTCATAATCCCAGGGTTGCTGGGAATACTCGTGGACGCTCTCGATGCCATCACGCCCCCGCGGGTGCAGGATTGGTTTCGAATCCTCAGCTCGAGCATGTATCACCTGTTTTGCGTATTGATTTCGGGATCGACCGAACAGGGTCTGGAATTTAGAAAACAGGTCGGAGTGGTAGCCGGGTCCTTCGTGGAGGCCTGGAGCGCTCCAGAGTCTCGCCAGGTGGTGGTCGACGGGATGGCAACCGGGGTCAAAATGGCCGATGCCCTGCAGTAAGTTTTGGGTTCATTAATTTTTTTTGCAAATTAATTGATTGAAATTGCAATTTTCACATACGGTACTATATATATGGTGTGTGAGAGGCATGATTGAACAATCACAGCGTTCTATTGCATTGAATCGGATCATTTTTCTTTTTGGAATTGTGGATTTCTCTCATGAACCGTCAATCATCTACACAATTAAATTACGAACTCTTTAAATTCCTACCCAGCACACCCGAAATGGAATTATTCTTGGATCAGTTCGGAGTCCTGGGATGTCGGATCGTGGATGCCATGGCAAGTGGAAAAAGTAAGGAATTCATCCAGAATTTGAAAGAATTGTTGTGGCGAAGCATCAAATTGGCCTCGGATCCATCGACAACCCTAGCACTGGCGGAGGTGACAGCACATTTGTGCCATGCGCTGGAAGAAGTCGACGAATCCTTTCAGAGTGCAACATCACGTGCAATGAGGAATGCACACAACGAACGAACCTACTTGAATACGGTCTCGATGACAAAGGATTACCCTTTCGAGAGCACGGAGCAAATAATTCTGTCGAGTCTAGGAATCGGAACCAACATCAACGGTAACCAATTTCCCAACGAAGGGCTACCGATTGTTGACGACGTTGATGCCGGGATTGATGATGATGCCACCGGACAGAGCATTCCGTCAAACGTAGCATTTCAAGCGGAAGGAGGTGGCACGATTGATGCCCTCAATCTCGACCAGAACGAGGCAAAAAAAGACAACAATACACGGATCAGTCATTTGGAGAAATGCAAGAACAGTATCGATCTTGAATTGCTACAGGACAAAATACTGCACGAAGGACGACCTCGCCCTCGTCAAACCCCGATGGAAAAGACAAACGCACCACTTACAAGCGACACTGGAAAGGATCCAAAGGCGACGGACCAATGTCGTCCGAGAAAAGTTCTAGACGGCAAATCAGGGGACGTTGAAGAAGTACCTTTCAGTTTGAAGTCGAAAAACCTGGCATCCATCACGAACCATCTCATTCCCAATCTGAAGGACCTATACAAAAAATTCGAGTCGATCGAGCCAAAGGAACCGGAAAAACCATCAGTCGTCCAATTTTATGATGCTATCGATAACTTGTTGACCAAAAAGCGCGAAGAAAAAAAGTCTCGAGAACAGGAGTGGTTACTACACGTAGGAAAAATAGAAGATGACAGACACACAGCCAATGCAGGGGCTGGTCGACATTCTAATAGTGGAGGGAAAACTGGAAAGGTCCGAACGTTTCGAAAAGGAATGGTAGAAAAAGAAAAATCGACGTCGAGGTCGATGAAACAAAGGTATTCGAATTTGCGACGTCTTTGGAAATACCCTCCATCATTCTTGCGTTTGATGGCCGCTGTTGCATTTTTGGTTTGCACATTTTGGATAGGATTTGGCATCTACGGGATGTACAGCTTCTTCCACAAAGTTGTCGTTTCTCATCCTGGACCAGTAGACCTTCCAACCAATCTTAAACTATTATACACGCAACCACTACCGCCTCCGCCGCCGCCGCCGCCGCCGCCGCCACCACAACAGCCTAACTATGATATCAATGATATAATAACCATGGCAGCGGAAATCGCAAAAAGTAACAACTGTGGATGCGACAAGGCGTCCGATAAGAATAATAATCCCAATGAATTGGTAATACGCATTGTGAAGGAGGTTGTTCATGTTCGAGAAGACGGCAGCAGGATAAAAAACTACGAAGGCATAGAGAATATGGATTCGTTCGATCCGTTGACCGATGGTTTCACCCAAGATGAAATAGACAAAATTACGAAAGAAGACGGCAACAGGATCAAAAACCACAATGGCATAGAGAATGTGAATTCTTTTGATCCGTTTACCGGTGGTTTCTCTCAAGAAGAAATAGACAAATTTACGAACTGCGTCGCATCGCAAGAATAGAAAACTCATTTCCTCAAGTTCTCTTTCGATCAATACAAAAATTACGCTCTTTTGTTATCTTTGTTAATTAACGGTAGGCGGAGCGAGTTACCAGATTGATAGAGAATGTCTTCAAAGTTTCTCAGAAATTGATATTTTTTCGCGAGATATGTTGCTTTAAGCGTTTCACAAGAACTTCTCGGCTCCCATCCATTTCAAGATTAACTGCTTGAAGTCGGTCACGGAGTGAAGCCACATCCATTTGATCAACGTTGTTGCGGACATTTTCAGTGTAAACAATGCTACTATCCCAAGACGGAAAGATAAAGAGGTCCAGCAGCTCCCGAAGAAGACGATTCGACTCCAGGATTTTTGCCCAGCCTTCCGATTCTCTCACAGTTATGGTATCTGATTTGAACAAATTCAAAGCGGCTTCTCTCAAGAGGGCACACGAAAACGAATCCGCAAAAATCAACCAATCGGCAGCATCCGTGGCAGTGAGAAATTTCTCGACAATGACCGACTCGACGTAGAGTTTGAGTTGTGTACATCCAACGCGATCTGCAGCGACTAGAATTTCCATAGCAGTGTCCTCTTCCACGATTTGGGGTGTTGTTACGGTGTACACAAACTCCAAAATGCTTCGGAAGATTTCTCCTCGAATCCCAGGAATCGAAACAGGAGTTCCATTCTTCTGACCAGTCGCTAGCTCCAAAAGAGTCCCGGCTTTCAGGAAAAGGATACAGGCGTGTGCTCGAAACACCGTTCCTCCTACATCGAATGCAACATCTGTCGTTTCATTAGTGTCGTTCCGATAGAGTGCCACCAAACTCTCCTCTCGTCGAAGCTTGCTAGGGTACCAGACTTTTTTTGTTTCGGGCAAAATCCATATGTCTACCTCAATCACCAAACTGGTCTCTTCACAACCTAGATTTAGATAATTTTGTGTGCAGAAATCTTTCCAGCCCAAGTACTTGTGGTGTTTGAAATCGATCAAACCACTTGTCTTTTCGCATCTATTGCAACGGATAGCAGCTTTTACGGCTGGTGCGTGGGCTTCGTTACCAGCGTACGACAAGAAGCAAGATGCATAAACCTTTCCACTCAGGTAATCATGATACCCTTTGGGGCTGAATTTGATTTTCCACAAATGACCGTGGGCTCTTAGAACCGGAGATTCGACCACCTCGTCATCAATGTTCATTGTATCATGCATTCCGTGGATTGCGAATCGTATGGTCTGGCTCTCGCCCCCCAAAGTTTTGAAAGGACGACCCACCGAAGTGGCATCCACCACCTTCTGGTCCCGACTGGACATTGTACGACAGAAACTACAAGTTACGACGAACAATTTCGATTGTTTTCGTTCTGGGTGCTAAGCTGTTGTGGATTTATGATCAGAGGAATGAACAACACACAGTACGGTATGAATACTGGCTTCGTCTCCTGTTCTTTCGCTTTTTAGATACCATGATGTTACGCGGTATTGAATATTCTATTCATACCGATTTTGTTCCATCCAGCTCGCCATCGCCACTGGACTGCCACTCTTTGTCATGGACATACTTTCTACCGGTAATCTTACCGGTACCGGTATGTTGGATGTTGCACAATTATTTTGTGAGGGATGAAGTGACACGAGTGAAATTTCGATAGATTTTTCAAACGTGCTTCGCAAGAAAAATATAGAATGAATGAATGGAACGAACGAACGAATGAACGAACGAACGAATCAATCATCATCAAAATCAATCATGGTGCTTGTCGCCGTACCGGTAACGGATAACGTCCGCCCGTACATCCGTCTCTGGAGGTGCGTGACGAAGCAAGATTGGTGTTGTCTTTCTGCCGGCTTTTGCAACTGAGCGTTTTCTTACTGTGCATTTTCAGAGCACCTACCTAAATAGTAAACCGATAATACGCTGATTCACGCTGAAGACTCCGACCAGCCATATTTTGTGTGCACAATCTTCACGAAACACGTCAAAATATTTAGAGGCTTCTTCTTCTGTGCAAACGACGGGAGTTCAACGACGCGATCAATCGCAATCAGAAATTATTGGAGAATCGAGAGATCTTTCGGTTTCGACACAAACTTCGCTTCCTTGGTTTCCGACGACAATCGAACGAACAGACCCATTTCAACTCCTTTGACTAATCGAACCAACCAACAACACGATGAAGACCACATCCGTTGCATGCATGGTGGCAACCGTTGCCGCCATTGTCCCTTCTGCGAAATCCTTCGTCGTCTCATCGTCGGCGTCGTCTTCGTCGTCGACGGCTCTGGGTGTGTCTTCGAGCGCCCAAAAATTGTCTCCTCCCAAGAGCATTGCGGAACTGTCGGAAACCTCTGTGGATATTTACAACGACAATGTCCAAAAGACCTACGGGTAAGAACCGGGAGAGCGTCCTGTAGAATCGATTTTTCTATTTTCATTCGTCGAATGAATCTATCGGTCAATCAATCATTTTCTGTCGGCTGACACATTATTATTTTTGATTGCCGTTTTCTTCTTCTGGAATTTTACGATGAATACACGAACCCCCTGAATCACGCAACAAACGAACCTGTGTTAATCCGACAGCCGCTACCAATTGACGATCGACTCCGGAGAGGGCTGTTTTTTGAAAACGACCGATGGAAAGACTTATTTGGATTGCGTGAGTGGAATTGCTACCTGCGCACTTGGACACAACAACAAAGAGCTTACAACTGCCATTGAAGAGCAAATGAAACGTGTCCATCACGTCAGCAACCTGTATTACATTCCCGAACAGGCTGCCCTCGCCGAATGGCTCTGCGCCAACAGCGGAGCCGACAAGGCCTTTTTCTGCAACTCCGGTGCCGAATCTAACGAGGCGGCCATCAAATTGGCCCGTAGACACGCCTCCAACCGAGGCATCACCAAGCCCAACATTGTGTCGGCCCACCAATCCTTCCACGGTCGAACTCTTGCTGCGCTCAGTGCCACGCAACAACCCAAGTACCATAAGGGATTCGGTTACGACGGAGAGATGGTTCAGGGATTTGAGGCCTGCACCTACAACGACATTGCCTCTCTCGAAGAGGCAGTCGCACGGGCCACTTCGGATGGAAAGGGACTGGCGGCCATCATGCTCGAGCCTCTTCAGGGAGAGGGAGGAATTATTCCCGGAGATCCCGCCTTTTTTGCCAGAGCCCGAGAATTGTGCGACGAGACCGGAGCCCTTCTGATGATTGATGAGGTTCAGGCAGGTATGGGACGCACCGGAACTTTGTGGGGACACGAAAATTTGGGCATTGTTCCCGATGTTTTCACTTCTGCCAAGGCCTTGGGAGGTGGCGTTCCGATTGGTGAGTACAAGACGATTTATGGGTCTGTGTGTGTGTGTGTGTTGTATGCAAAGTGCAAAAATCGAAAGAGCTGTTTAACTAATTTTCATCAATCTCAATGCTTGCAAACCACCATTTTCAGGCGCCATGATGGCACGAGGTGAAGCTGCTGATACCTTTGGACCTGGTGACCACGCTAGCACCTACGGAGGAAACCCTCTCGCCTGTGCTGCTGGTTTGGCCGTCGCCAAATACATCTGCGACCACGACATTCTTACAAACGTTCAGGAACGGGGGGAACAGCTCACACAAGGCCTCCAGGCCCTCGCGAAGAAGTACCCCACCGTCTTGGGAGACGTTCGAGGATGGGGACTGCTCAAGGGAGTTGAATGCATCGCTGAAGACATCACGGCCGGGGAACTCGTTGCCGCCGCCATGGACGAAGGGCTCTTGTTGGTTCCCGCCGGGGCGAACGTTGTGCGATTTGTGCCACCTTTGATCATTACAGAAGAGGAATTGAGCATGGCGCTAGACCGATTGGAAGCCGCCGTTAAGGCCAAGGCGAACTAAATCAGAAGGCAATAGTCAGTGGTTGATAACATATTCTTAGGCTGTTGTACTTATTCTTTATATCATTGAACCGGAAATAGTAATTGGCTAAATTGCGATTGACTAAGTCGGCACATGCTCGTTATGTTCTGCTAATTACTGTGAAAATCCTATTTCATGTTTTTCCTCCCTGTTTACGAGAGAGAGAGGAATACGAATGTGACAATACTCCTTTCATGTTTTCCCTCCCTGGTTACGAGAGAGTGAAGTACGCTTGGATTCGGCTTTCCTTCCATCTCAGAAGAGCGATTTTACGACTTCCTCCTCTCGGTGTATTTAGAATGCCACACGAATCTTGCGTCTGAGCGTGTCTCGTTTCCACTTGGGCTGTTGGTAAAATTCGTCTTTCGATACACCGAAGTGCTTCACAAACTCATCTTCCAACAAAAACTCTTCCCACTTTTCCATATCCACAATGGTTTTGTCGAACCGGCCTTGTTCAAAGTCCTCGAGTCTGTACAAAGAGGCAGGAGATGCATCCCGAGTAACAGATTCAGTGTGCTGTTGTTTCATGGGAGTGGAAATCTTTCCGTCTCCCGAATCGAGAAGGGTGGGAGTGGCGTTCGTGTTTTGTGTTCCAATATTCCGATGTTTTACCCCACAGGGTGATGCGGGAAACGTCGCATTCTTCTTCGGCGTTACAGCGGCTTGGGCCGTTGGATCATTTTTGGTTTTCGATCTCGTCTTTCGCCACATTCTCTGGAAGGCAGAGAGGGACTTCGAGGTCTTCTTGCCAACTTTGTTGCTGACTCCTCGCCCGGACACGCTTTCCGAGCTTTTTTTAGTGTTTTCAAACGACAATGCTTTGGGGGCTCCGCCAGCCCGTTCTATACGACCTCCTCCTCGACTGTGAACACTGTTGCTTTTATCGGAAAGGCTGTCACTTCGTGGAGACGAACTGGAAGACGGCGACTCAAACATTTTCAATCGATCTCCTAATTTTCTCGGAGAAGGAGTTTTCTGTTTCTCGGAGGACATGCTTGCTGGCGATGTTGACCATGGCTTTGATTTGGGCTTTCCACCATCGGACCAAATTCGAGCTATGACACGTTCTGCTAAAGCGTTCTTGTCCTCCATACAAGGAGACGACGGGGCAATGGTTTTGTGTTCGAAAGAGAACGCTTGTTGCACCGATGTTGGCATGGATTGATCCTCGTTCAACTGACTGATGCTAATTCGTTTCATGTTTCGTATCGAAATTGTATCTGGATCACTGACATGGCGGAGTTTCTCCTTTTGAACTACAGCGTTCCCTCTCATTTGTTTCAATCCTGGGTCTCTGAAACCATCTTTCTTGCGACTCAAGTACGCATCAGCTTCTGCTTGGTGAGTGTTTTTTGAAGAAGTCTGTCCAGAAATGTTTGATGGAGCTGAATGCGATGACGACTTCGTGGTCCATGCTTTCGTTTCGTTTGTATCCGCACCGATGAGAAGAAATGTAATACGTTCCGCTAATAATCGTTTGTTCGCCATAGCACCAGGTTCCTTCACTAACAAAACGATCTCATCCGCAAGCGACTTGTCTTTCTCAATGGTTCCCGATCTGCTCTCTATTTTCCGACACGGGTGAATGATTAGCTGTGCTTTAGGATCAGTGGCAGGATATACAGCGGATGCTTTTTCGATGCGTCCTTCCTCGCTTTTATGTTCGTCATTTTTGTTACCGGTATCAAACGCTGATTCGGTTATAGTCTTTGGTTTCTTCCAAGATTGTCTCGAAGTTGTTTGACGCCTTTCATTTGCAGTCACTCTCGGTGGATCAAACATTCTCATTTTCTCTGCGAATCTCCCACTTGTGGAGTTCTCCTTCCCCGTCCGACGAAAGCCAACACTTGGTTCAATTGTCTTTAAGGGGCTTTTGGCCGTCTCTTTAGTCGGAATAAAATTTGCAACCCGAACAACTTCGCTGTTGCCTTTCAACTCTACTTTTGCATCTTTCCTTCTTTTTAAAGGAGCCGTATTTGTAGGCAGAGGGCGTATTTCTTTGTTATGGTCAAGGTTGTCACCTGCAATGGTCACCTTACTGATATCTTTTTTACTTCCTTCCATAGGCCCTTCCATATCTTGTTTCTCGTCCAATACAGCACTATCATCAACAGTAGTCTCTTCGAATTCCCAATTATCCGCAGTGATCTCATCGTATAAATCCCCATTAATGTCTTCATTGTCAACACCGGTCAAGAATTCCGTTGATAGTTCAATGCAAGCAGTATTTTCGAAGAATTTCCCAGCACTTGATACACTAAAACCATCATCGTGGTCATCCTCGATGATTATTTCTTCCACAAATTCGTCATCGTCACGAAAGTTAATGCCCTCACTACACTCGTGCACTGTAATCTCTTCGATCTCTTCGCATTTCTCGTGCTCCGTTTCTACTTCGGTATCACAAACAACCGTTTGTTCTTCCCCATCTTCATCCAACTGGCTCTTGACAACGGTACCACGATTTACCGAATGCTCTTCTTCACCGTCGTTCATTTGGTCATCATCCACAATTGAGTCTTGCGTTCTTGATTCTTCGACTGGATTCTTTGCAGATTGTCGGACATTCTCATTGACGTACGAAGTATGCATTTTCTTCTTTGGTACTGATGATACAAATAATAATGAAGCCATCTGGCTTGCTACTGATACAGAGACATCTACTTCTTTTGTATCAGGTGGGGGCTTGGGCCGATCTTCTTCACTTGCCTTCCGATTTTCAAATTGCTTCGTCTCATCTCTTCGATCTTGTTTTGAATCGGCGATTACGGGTCGCAGCATCTGTCCGGACGTTCGACTACGGAGGCCAAAAGCCATTGACGGTTCTTCGGGTGACGGAGAATCAAACATTTTTTTCATATTTTTCGCTAGGGACGAAGAAGTTGATGATCCACCTCTGTTTGGAATCATATCAAACGCATCACATTCGTTCCGTGCCTTATTCTTCTCGCAAGCATTTTGGGAGAAAGACTGCTTGGTATTTTTCCCAAAAGCTGTTGAGGGTTCATCTGGCGAGGCAGAGTCGAACATCTGTTTCATTCGTTGAGCTAGAGATAACCTCTCTGTTTCATTTTCTTTCTGGGCAGATATTCTCTTTTCATTGTTCCCTTCAGAGGTTACTTTTACATGTGAACTCTCTAACCTTGAAGATTCTTCTTTGTTTCCCAATTGTTTTTCTCCTCTCTCTAATGGCGACTGTAACATCTTTTCTTTAACGGCAGCTGCCTTTTCTTTTACAAGACTTTCAGCTTCTGTCATTCCTTTCGGTTTGAATCCAGTTCTAGCAGTTACTGCCTCCTTTACCTTTGCTTCTGCGTCAGCATGTGCTTCGGTAACAGTCGTCTCCCCTTCTACATCTCCCTTGCCTTCAGTCTCCGTATTTTCTTTTCCGCCATCTTCAGTCTTTCCTGCAGCAACACTGGCTTCTTTTTCTGGATCGCATATGGCATTAGTCTGTATCTTTTCTGCATCAACCTTTGTGGCATCTACATTTTCTTTTGTCTCTATGTCGGCTCCGGTCTCTAACTTAGCTTTGGTGCCGTCCTGAGCTTTTCTTTCCCTATTCATTACCTTTTCCTCTGCCTCCATGTTTTCCGTTGTGCCTACCTCACCCTTGGTTCCAGCAGCCGTGGCAATTGCCTCTTCCTTTACCATGGATTTGACTGCTGTCTCTGCTCGAGGCTCTCCTTCAACACTAGTGCCTTCTGTCTCTATTTCTATCTCGTGTTCAGCCTCCATATTGGCCTCTGAATTTCTTTCAGCCTTTGCCTCAGCAAGAGTAGTATTCTCTTCTTCATTTGTTTTGCTTTTCGCCTCTACTTCAGTCGTTGATACATCGACAATTCCCTGCCTCTCCGTCTTAACTTTACCTTCAGATTCTGCCCCCGTTTTAGCTTCCTCCTGAGTTCCTACAATCACCCATTTTTCGGTCTCTCTCATTGTCTCTGTCTCATGTTTGGTGGTTTGCTCTTTTGCCAATGGAGTCTCTGCTTTCGCTTTCTCGGTCTTTTCCTCGTGGTTGACTTCTGCATAGAGTGGAATGGTCTCTTTCGCCTGGGCACCTACTATGTTTTCTTCTCCCAAAACCATCTGCTTCTCGGTTTCAGCCTCTTGCCTGGAATCTCTCACGGTGGTTGCCACGCTCGCGACAATCACCGCTTCTTTCTTCAATTCCTTCTTGTCTCCCTTTTCCTCTTTTGATTCTGCTCCAGCGCCCTCATCGACAACCATGAGATCCGTAGCACCAGCTTCTTCCACAAACGATACCTCCTTTTCTTTGTATTCCTCGATGTTGCCATCCGGAGTGGAGTCTGCCTTGTCTCCCGACAGAATTCTTACCTTTGCCTCTTTCCTTGACACTTCTCCGGCTAAAAGTGCTGTTGGGATTGTAGGCGGAACTTCTTCCTCTTGCGTCGGCTCTGCTTCAACCTCGAGGATTGTGTCGGTTCGAGTACAAGCAAAGAAGAAAGGGCCAACCATCGGATGTTGCGCCTCGTCCTCGACGAATACAGCCTCGGCAATCCCATTACTAACCTCTCTCAGAGCGATCGATGGCACGTCTTCCAAAGTCACGGTCGTGCTTTCTTCTTTTTCTTCTGCATCGAACATTGCGGATTCAGTTGCCTCCCTGATCGTGACAGTTTGCTCTGCATCACCCAGCGACGTTGATTCTGTAATCTTCACGTTAGATCCGAGATTGGTTTCGTCGATGGAAAGAGGTGTTGGTGCCGCATCCGATGAATCCGATGAATCCGACGGCGACGGCGACGGCGACGGCGACAGAATCGAGTCGTCGTTGTCATTGTGGTTCGTATCCGACGATTCCGACGAATTTTGTGTCGCGGTGCTCGTGGTGCTGGTTTCGGTGTGATTGGAGGAAGAGCAATCCGATGCCGCAGCCGTGGAATTATCGTCCACATCGGCTTTGCCACAGTCACCACTACCGGATGACGGCGTCCTCGTTGTATACATATCTATATTATTATTTTTTGTATCTACAGCACCCGTTCCGTTTGCGATCGCTTCCATCATTAGCATACTGTTGCCGTCGTCTTCCAGATCGGAATCGTCGTCGACGACTTCGGGGATGTTTCCGTTTGGCGAATCTACTTCCACAAACACGGAGTAGTCATTGCTGTAACTCGTGAGAAGAGAGGAAAAAGTCTTCATCGCAAACATAGGTTGTTTGTTTGTTTGTTGCTTGGTTGCTTGATTGGTTGATTGGTTGATTGGTAGGTTTGCGAACGAATTTGTTTGTTCGATGATGCGTTGGTTGGTTGGTTGAATTTCTCACGGCGGGACCTTCTATCGTCGGCATTGCAGTATCGACGGGCAGATACGATAGTTTTCTTACCGCAAGTTGTGGAAGCAGCACAGCACAAACAAAAGCAATATCCATCCGAAAATCACACGGCAGAAAGGATTTCTTGGTACGAACCGTATTTCCACGCTGGAATCAGAATCGAATCGCCGTGACCCTAGTAGTAGTACGGCACACCCGGACATCCAACCGGAAGCTGATTTTGAAAGTATTCCCGGTTCGTCTAGGCGGCGGCGTTTGTCACACTGCCGAGTTTGGCAGCAACAGATCCAAAAAGATACCAATAATACTGTATCCCATCCTTTTTTCCATCAACAACGTCGTCGTTCGAATCCATCTCAATCGCGCACTGCTACTAGGACCGCCCGCGATTGCGACTGCGACTGCGACTGCGACTGCGATCCCCCCGAAGCGCCCAAACGCGATCCACGTCTCACGACGATAGTTTTGCTTCCGAGTGACGAAACCTCGTTTATTGACGGAGCGAAGAAGGTACGGTACGAGTAAGTTATCGAACGGTATGAGTTAATTTCTCTACCGTATTTTGTGTGTGTTGAAATCTAGATCCATATCCAGTCGCATTTCTATTCCACGACTCGGTGCCTTCCGTATCATAATATTATTATTATCTACTACGGAGTACTCGTAGTACGTACCGGTAGAGTACGAGTACATGTACGAATACGAGGACGAGTACGAGTATGATAGTACCGGGTATAAGTACTTGTAGTAACGGTAAGTTAACCAAAGAAAAGCCGAAGATTTCTGTGTACGGTACATACCGTAGGAATCGTGAGTTCTCATTCTCAATCTTCTTCGTTCAATCTATCTCGTTGAATTTTGAAACGAACCAATCTCAATCAGGATGTCAAAACTCAGAACTCAGACCATCGATGAAAAATAACTCGAACGCTAAAATAAGTTTCTTCATTCATTGTACCGGTACCGTAGAGTGTGAATGGTTGTTCTTCGATATTTCTTGTCCAGCTGTTTGAGAAGCAAAGAAGGACACCTTCCCGCGAGAGCGAATAAGTGCCGTTACCGTACGAGTACCGGGTACGTACTCGTAAAATACTTGTACTTGTACTCGTAATCGTAGGAGTATTGAATATAGTTACACGAACTCGTAGTATTACCGTACTACTTCGTAATAAACTCAAGGCTCTAATCATGGATGAGAGAATGCTTCTTGCGTTCACGCACGCTCTGGCGACACGCAAGTGCGCCAAGGATAAATAATAGCCCCCATTTTTGAAATTTCTGAAAGGAGGAAAACGGCTGCAACACGGAACACGTAAGTTAGATAGTACCGTATCCTAAAAATAAGAGAACCAAAGGCACGATCCAATCGAAGAATTGATGAATTGCAGTGACCTCATTGGATACCTTTCCAGTTCTTCCATGTGGTGCCTTCGGTTGTAGAACTTTGGGCATCCCTTCTTGCACCAATCGACGATGATACCTTGGTAAGCCTAACAATGCGCAATCTTACTTTTACATGCACAGAGTAAGCATTATTAGTGGTTCAACGATTGGATTGGGTAATTACGGTACCGTGCATCAACACCAAGAAGAAAGTCAAGAAACAGCAAAGGCCAACTCGAAGCAGGGCGAGTTCATCGCAGGCAAGAAATTCATTTCATTGGTTCGAATTGCAACGAGAACGCAAACCGTAACCAGAAGAGAACGAAGCATCAACGTCGATACGAACGGTGCTGTCAAAGAAAACAAGTCACGGGAAAGACAAGACAAGACAAGACAAGACAAAACAAGACAAGACAAAACAAAAGAAAGCAAACTTTCGCAGCAAGAACGGTTTGCGTCGAGAGAACTATGGCGATGCTCTGGACGCGCGTCACGATCTTGGCGCTGGGTTGTTATGTCTTCTCGCTTGCTTCATCTTCTTCGTCGCATCCGGTTTCGGTTTTGGCATCGTCGGCATCCGCATCCGCATCCGCATCCGCATCCGCCTCTGCGACAAAAGCAAACCGGCAAATGAGCAGCACGGCTACCAAATTCAGTTACGAAGAAAGCGAAAACCAAGCAAATGTTCTTTCACCCGCCAACAACAGTGCAAATTCTGCAAGCGCGGCTTCGGTCGGAGATTATGGGAACACAATTGAATCCGTTTCTGTTCGAGGAGGACAGCAGGAAGCTGCGACAAAAAGTACCAACGGAGATGTTGGCTATTCTGACACCCACATTGAAGAGGTTGACAGAGAGTCGGACGAGAATGACGACGAGAATGACGACGACGACGACGACGACGACGATAACAACGATGACGACTTGTTTTTCGATGGGGAAGACAACAACAAAGATAGTAGTCTTGATATTGTCCTCGACAAAGAAACGAAACAGCGAAAGCGTGTTCTCAAAAAGCGCAAAATAAAATTTCTTAATCGTATCGTCAAAGTCAGTTCCCTTTTGCTCCGAAAGGAACACGACGCAACTCTGGATCCGGAGCAGGGAGGGCCATCTCGGAAGAAAGGGCGGCAGCGGTCATCACTCGCCACTGCCTCGTACAGCACTGGGTTGCAATACGACGACAACGCGGAAGATGACGAACGAATCACCCAGCAATCAGACTTGGCGCGACCCGGTCGGTACATCCATATTGTCACTACCGCTGCCCTGCCTTGGATGACGGGAACGGCCGTGAACCCTTTGCTTCGTGCGGCATATCTCCACGAGCGTCTCCAGACTATTAACAATGCCGTTGTTTCCAGTGACAACGCCACGGGGACCAACACAACCGCAGGCACGAACGGTGACAGCGACAGTGACAGCGACACCAATACGAATACGAATACGAATACGAATACAAATACCAATACAAATACCAATACCAATACCAATACCAAATCATCCTTTGTCACTCTGGTTATTCCCTGGTTGGAATTACCCAAAGATCAGCGCAAGGTCTACAACGGGAGGGTATTTGCCTCGAAGAAGGAGCAGGAAATTTACGTCCGCGAGTGGTTAGAGAAATCGGCCAACATGCCAGATGCTGCGGCCAAGTTGAACATTGTCTTCTATAATGCACGCTATCACTCCGGCCTAGGTTCGGTCTTTGCCATGGGCGATATCCTACGGGAATTGCCACCCGACGAGTTGGATGTTTGTGTCTTGGAAGAACCCGAACATCTCAACTGGTATCGAGCTCCCTCCATGGAATCTTGGACTAAGCGCTACAATTACGTAGTGGGCATCGTTCACACCAATTACGACCAGTACGCAACCCAGCACTATTCCGGATTGTGGACGGCTCCTGCCATTCGGTTGATGAGCGCGGCCATGGTCCGGGCTTACTGCCACAAGGTCATCAAACTTAGTGCGGTTGTCCAAGATTTTGCTCCCGAAAAGGAAGTCGTTAGCAACGTTCACGGGGTACGAGAGGAATTCATTGCCGATTTTGTTGTCCTCACAGCAAAAGAGGAGGAGATAACCCACGGTGACCCCAACACAAACGCAAACACAACCGCAGACAAGGAGGTCGGAACGATATCAAATGAAACATGCGATGTTGCTCAGAATAAATCGCGAAGCGCCGAAGAAACGATCCGTAACGACACAATACCATCCCCAGAACAGACGCAGGTATACTTCATCGGTAAACTGCTTTGGACTAAGGGACTCGATATTTTGCTCGAATACCAAGACTATTACAAGGATATAATGGGGGAATATTTTGAAATTGATATCTACGGGAGCGGACCAGACCAGTCGGAAATTTTACGAGCTTATCTAGGACGACAAAAACTGAACGGAAGCAGCCAGCAAAAAAAATCTCGTAAGATCTCGAAAAAGACAAGGAACTTCCAGTCGGAAATCGAGAAGGCGTCGAAAAATGCTGTTGTCCGGGCATTTACATGGATAGATCGCCGAAGAACAAACAACAAGAAAAAGAAAAAACGCACCTACAGCAAGAAAGAGAACGGTAATAGCCAGGAGAAGAACGGTACAAGTCAGGAGAATAAGTTAGAGATCGATAGGAGCAACGATGACCGAGCCAATGTCACCATCACCGTCGAAGACATCTACAAGGACGTTATTGATGTGTTGGAATCACTCCCTATCAAGGCGAGAGCATCCTTTGAGGGAATCCCATCGCAACTAAAGGAGTCATTAGATCAACTAAGTGAAGATGTGACCAAGGCTCAGGAATCCGTAAAGGGACTTCCGGCAAAGGCACGAAAGATTGTGAACCAGTTGATCGATGATTTATCGTCAAGGGCCAATACCTTCCCGCTTCCTCGCAGTCTCTACGAATTTCGCCGCGAGTCCATTCCGGCCACATTTCCTGGCCGAGTCGACCACGCGGTGCTCAAGGGTAATGCCACTGCAGCTTCTCAGTATAAAATATTTGTCAATCCATCCGTGTCAGAAGTTTTGTGCACGACCACAGCAGAGGCATTAGCCATGGGAAAGTTCGTGATCATTCCGGTCCATCCTTCCAACCAATTCTTTTTGAAATTCCCTAATTGCTTGGGCTATCGAAATCCTTACGAGTTTGTGGCCAATCTACGTTGGGCACTGACACACGATCCTGTACCGCATACGGAAGAAATTGGCCGAGAATTCACATGGGAGGCCGCTACGGACCGCTTTTTGAAGGCTTCCAGCATCACCCATCGCGAAGCAAGAGAGCGAGAAATTCTGGGTAGGTCGAAGATCGACGAACGAATTGCTTGGTTGCACAACGAGATGGGAAAGGGCTTGAAGGGTGATATCCTCCGAAAGGCATTGGGTGCCGGCCCGGTCTCTGACCAGGTTCGGTACGAAAAAACCAAGCAACAGATAGAAACGGAAGAAGAAGACGATAGCCCTGACGACGACGATGATATGGGCATTGATGACGACGACATGGAAGTGGAAGGACTTCCCCCTAAATTTCGGAATTCCGTCTTTGTAAAGGCCCTCCGAGAAGCCACCGCTACAGCATCAATCGACTAGGCAGGTTTTCTGAACCGCAAAACCACCAATTTCGATCAGTATTCTGGATAACCAGACAGTCGTATCCCTGACCGACAGGTTGACACAGAAGGTACTTTTGGGGCAAACACCACGAAGTCGACAAAGGCCAAGCCGTTCAATTTTATTTTAACTCGCTGTTAAAGGATCAATGAACTGAACACACTCCTCGTCATTTATCTGCTGTGAAGGATGAATGATGCGACGGATTTTCTCTCCTGAAAGCTCTCCTATCCTTTGATTGAGATGATCGGTATGGTTGCCCTTGCGCACGAGTTCAGCTGTTACAACAAGCTTGCAGAACTTTGCACTACTGATCTATTTCTGGCGTGAGAATATATTGTTATCCCAAGGTTATACTTCCATTTTGATGAGAACTGAAGCGAAATGCCTCCCTGGTATTGTCCTAATGATGCCCCAAAACTCTCCCAGCTAGAAGCATTCATTATCTGCTACACGTAATGGAAAAATTGTAATACTATAACGTTATTGCAGACATGCTACGGTGAAAAAATTGTGTTTGGAGCTTTTGTATTTCTTTGTTGTGTTTGGTTTGTAAGCTTTCGAGCTTGTGTGCCTATGGTGCGTTTGCGGCGTCATAATGTTGATGCGATGGGAGCACTTGAGCGTTGGGTGTCATCGGCCGGTGCACTACATTTTCGAAAACTTGGAACCGAAAAACGCCTTGCACCCCCCGATATCATTTTCATCATTTTCGCTGGTTTTCGCAAGATCTTAGAGAAGGCAACCTTTGTGTCCTCCGAACCCCTCCGATTTCTCTGTAGCTTGAAATTCAACGCATCTCGCAATTCTCCTCTTGTATAGCCCGTCGCCATGAGGATGTACGCTCTCTGAACTTCATCTTTCAATTCTGCTGGTCCATACGAGTCTTTTGCTTCGATGGAATCCAACGGTACGGGTTCCAACTCCACGTAATTCCAGCCTATCGCCAGGCCTAGATCCATACCGCCCACCACATCGATTTTGCGTTCGTATTCGCGAATGGTTACGGTACCGAAGCATACCGTAGAGGATCTTCCGTCGTTACTACAAAACCCACAATTGCCGCAGCGATCGCAATCCGATAAATCGAGCTCCGTACAGCTGCTGCTCATAGTCGATGAGGTGTTGCACGCCGCAAAAACAGGTTTATCTATGATATCTGGTAACAGATGGGGACGAGGAACAGAGGACTTCGAGTTGTCCGTATTCATTACAACTCCCTTGTTCATTATTTTGCTGTTGTTAATTTTTGTTCTTCCTTGTCCCATGGTTTGCGATGAACCGGTACTGGTACACGATTCTTCAAACGTCATTCGTTTTCCGCAACAGGAGGCGGCGATCTATCCGTTCCAAAGAAAATATCGACGGTAAAGTATTCTTTCATACCAAAATGTAACCTACCGTACGTACCAAAAGGTTACGATTTTTTTGTACCAAGATCATACTGTATCACTTCGCGAAAGAAGTCGACAGATTATGGCATTGTTCGTAAGTTCTCAAAATTTCCGATTCCCGAAAAGAATGTGAGTTGAAATTTCACGATTGATACTCGAAGGTCTAATGGAGGATGCGGAAGAACATTTGGGATTTTTCTTAGGCCCATTTTTCACAATTAGGCTAAATGTTTCAACGTCCGCCACGAGTATAGAACTGCAAGGCTTGCTGCTGTCTTCTCGATACGAAGTCCTGTCTTTTGTTTTCGCTACTATCTTTTCGCGCCACAAGAAGCAATCCGACAACTCGCCACAAACGATATCCCATTGACAACTTCGCAGCTGCCGATTATCAAAGCGTTCGTGCCACGGTGAAAAAGGTAACGAAAAATTCATACGGTTGAATACGGTACGGTACATAGTACGGTACGAGTACGAGTACCGTAAGATACCACATGGAAGATTATTACCTCCAAGTCGTATTTTTGTTACTTCGTAGTATTACTACGGTAATCCTATGGCTTCGGCGGACGAGCACGTGTACTCACTCCTAAGTACCAAGAAAAATGAGGGTTTGAAACAGGCTCAACGGGCCGGGAGAAGGGAGTGGTACTCCGGTAGCAGATGGTGGTACTCTGGTACCAAAAGTGGTACTCCGGTACCACACTTTATTCTGGTACTGTTTTCTAGGTGATTTCTAGTAGAATGTACTGCTGTGCAATTTCCAGTCGTATTTTGAGCACTGTTCTCTTACGACTAGTTTTGATACTCCCAGAACAGACTAATACACAGCAGACTAGGGACCAGAGTATATGCCAAAAAAAGAGCTAGTAGAATTAGTCTGTAGACCTATTTCTTGCTAGAGAGCACACCATGATGAATATTGAGTCTGCTGAGCGGACCGGGTACAAGGGGAGGACGCATCTTGTATCGCAGCTCGTATCGCCGCTGGAATCCCTCGTATGAAAGAGGAAGGGTCCAACGGGCGCGCTTCTTCTTCTTGTAGGGGTTTCTCAATGAAGAATTCCTGGCTGCTACAGACCGACGTTGGTTTGTTGTTGTTGTTGCGTATTGTGTCCACGTTGCTGCTGTTGTTGCTATTACCATCGTCAGAGCAAAACGAACTGCTGTTGTTGTTGCGTCGGTAGATGTTCTTGGTTGTTGTTGTTGTTGTTGCGTCCAATGATGGAGTCCGGGGAGCTTGAGCAGCAGCAGAAGAAGATCGATTCTGGGGAGCTGGATCCTGGCTCTTTCGATGTGTTGCAGTTCAAACCATGGTTAGTACTGAAAGGAGCTATTCCCATGGTCAAAAGCAAAAAGAAGCCAAATCGTGAGATAGGAATAAACAGATGACAACATTACGACGAGGACGACAAATCAAACCGCAGCAGCCTTAATAGCTCCCCCCCCAACAAACAAGAACCGACAGTCACTTACAGTGCTTGTTGTTACTATTCCCATGGTCAAAGAAGCAAAGAGAAGCAGAGCATCGTGAGTGATACTAGTAGGAATAAACAAATGACAACAACACGACGATGACAACGAATCAAACCGCAGCAGCCTTAACAGCTCCCCCCCAAGCAAACAAAGGACCGGCAATGGCTTACAGTGTGATAGGATGGATTTCTTGTTGTTGTAATAGGAAAGAAAGCAGTGAAAATGGTCTATTCCCATGGTCGGGGAGCAATTTGCTTTTGAAAGTGGTTGATTTCAAAATTATGAATTACAACCGGGGAAAAACAGCAAAAATCCAGGTTGTAGTAGGAATTCTACTAGATTCTACACAGGTCGTGGTGTCAAGAAGGAATCAACCAAATCCTGCTGCTGCTGTGAATCCCGCGCGTTTGCTCCCTCTTTACGCTTGAGTATACCTAAAAACACGTTCAATGCGTTGAAAAAAAATTATTACTTAACAAAGTGAGTGGTACTCCGGTACCACCAAAATGGTACCACTGATCCCTACCGTACATTTTGTACTTGTTCCTACGAGTACTCCTCCGTACCACTGATCGGTACCAGTTTACCCTTGTCCCCCCCCTGTAGCAGCAACAACAGCTACTACTCCCCCTGTAGCAGCATCGAAACGATACTGTAAGCAACACCGATACGCCGGTACTAGCTAGCAACAAGGAACCCTCCTCCTCCATTGTGCCCGTCCTTCCGAAGCCATAGAGATTACCATGTCAACACCCCTTTCCTCCTTTACCTCCTCCTCGTAGTATCAGTGGGGAGGAGGGGTGTTACTTGGTACCACTCTAGTAGCTGCTTGTTGTTTCCTCGGCCCGGGGGGCCTCGTAAACAACAAGCAGCTACTAGAGTGGTACCAAGTAACACCCCTCCTCCCCACTGATAATACTCGGAGTCGATTTGGTTGGCACGTGTCATCCCCTCTCTAAAGAAAAACTCTCTTAAGAAAAATCCTCGGCGCGCGCGCCTCGGATTTTTCTTAAGGGAGTTTTTTCTTTAGAGAGGGGATGACACGTGCCAACCAAATCGGAGGACGGGGTGTTACCTATAGTAATCCTATGGCTTCGGCGGACGAGCACGTGTACTCACTCCTAAGTACCAAGAAAAATGAGGGTTTGAAACAGGCTCAACGGGCCGGGAGAAGGGAGTGGTACTCCGGTAGCAGATGGTGGTACTTTGGTACCAAAAGTGGTACTCCGGTACCACACTTTATTCTGGTACTATTTTCTACGTGATTTCCAGTAGAATGTACTGCTGTGCAATTTCCAGTCATATTTTGAGCACTGTTCTCTTACGACTAGTTTTGATACTCCCAGAACAGACTAATACACAGCAGACTAGGGACCAGAGTATATGCCAAAAAAAGAGCTAGAATTAGTCTGCAGATCTATTTCTTGCTAGAGAGCACACCATGATGAATATTGAGGTTGTTGAGCCCAACATGAGAGTTCGTTGTAGTTTGGATGCTGGAACAAGAAATAGTATGGTCGCCCTGTAATAAACGAAGAAGCAGCGCTTGTAGTTCGGACGCCGTGGATACACTGGTCCCCTAGATCGGAGCAGCACAGTGTTTGAACAATACGCCAATCCCCCAGCTTGAAGCAGAGCACCAACACTTGTAGATTGAGTAGGAATGTCATCGTCTTCAGAAACGACCGGTGGAGCAGCAGCACCAACAACACCACGTTCCGCAGCGACCGGTCCCGCAGCAGTATTGACGTCTTCAGAAGCAGCAGTTGGCACCGAAGGAGCGGCCTTGAAGAAGAAGGAACCAACGGCGCTGAAGAAGCAGGGGTCTTCTTATTCGTATACTACTAGGTTTTGTGCTCAATGAAGAATTCCTGTCTGCTACAGACCAACGTTGGGTTCTTGTTGCTGTTGCGTCCGTAAATGACCGACCGAGACAAGATCTTGAGCTGGAGCAGAAGATTTCAAGGTGGTACAGTTCAAACCATGGTTGCTGAAACGACATATGATTCCCATGGTCAAACAAGCAAAAAGAAGAAGCAGCGTCGCTGCCGCCGCCGAATCAAATCAAATCAAATCAAATCAAATCAAAACAGCATCTCCCCCTCCCAGCAAACAAAGGACCAGCAATGACTTACAGCAGTGCAATAATATGGGTTTCTTGTTGTTGTAATAGGAAAGAAAGCAGCGAAAAGGGTCTATTCCCATGGTCGGGGGAGCAATTTGCTTTTGAAAGTGGTTGATTTTGAAATTATGAATGACAACCGGGGAAAAAACAGCAAAAATCCAGCTTGTAGTAGGGATTCTACAAGATTCTACACAGGTGGTGTCAAGGAATCAACCAAATCCTGCTGCTGCTGCTGCGAATCCCGCGCGTTTGCTCCCTCTTTACGCTTGAGTATGCCTAAAAACACCTGCAATGCGCTGAAAAAATTATTACTTAACGAGTGAGTGGTACGATGGTACCACCAAACTGGTACCACCAAACTGGTACCACCGATCGGTACCAGTTTAGCCTTGTCCCCCCCTGTACCAGTTTCTACTTGTTCCTACGAGTTCTTGGTCGGTACCACCAATTGGTACCGGTTTAGCCTTGTCCCCCCCCCTGTAGCAGCATCGAAACGCTAAGCAACACCGGTAGCTAGCAACAAGGAACCTCCTCCATTGTGCCCGTCCTTCCGAAGCCATAGAGATTACCATGTCAACACCCCTTTCCTCCTTTACCTCCTCCTCGTATTATCAGTGGGGAGGAGGGGTGTTACTTGGTACCACTCTAGCTGCTTGTTTCCTCGGCCCGGGGGGCCTCGTAAACAAGCAGCTAGAGTGGTACCAAGTAACACCCCTCCTCCCCACTGATAATACTCGGAGTCGATTTGGTTGGCACGTGTCATCCCCTCTCTAAAGAAAAACTCTCTTAAGAAAAATCCTCGGCGCGCGCGCCTCGGATTTTTCTTAAGAGAGTTTTTCTTTAGAGAGGGGATGACACGTGCCAACCAAAACGGAGGACGGGGTGTTACCTATAGTACTTCTTCACAGCAGCAGTTCAAACCTACGGTACTAGTAGTAGTTAATTTTGTTCACTCATACTAGTAGTAGAGATGAAAATTGAACTTCAGACCTACCAAGCAAAAACGAGAAGCTGGTCAGAGGAGTTGGATCTCATTCAGTCTGCCCTTTGAGGTGAGGACCTCCTCAGTTGTACTAGTAGCAGTAATAATAATAGTTCAATTCCCGCTAATAAGAATGAACAACTGCTCGTCCCTCTTTGGTGTTTTTATCCAATCCATACCAAACCATTTTTCAGACAACAAACCTTCTTGTTTTCATACCCAGAAAAGAAAACTGATTGCAGAATTCTTTCCATTGTGTCTCCATGATTTAAGATACACTACTAGTAGTACTACTCTTTCCACTGTTAAATTACTATATATATATATACTATATATACTATATATATATATATATATTCCTCTCCAGCATTGCTTCTCATAATTGTAAGAGGCAACAAGCTTTTTTTGTGCAATGTCCCATGCTTCTTTCTGCTAGAGTTTTACCTTGCATGGTTTTTACACGAAGAAGCACAATTATCACAGGGGTATCACCACCATGATGCAGATACACTTGTGTTCTAGCATCTAAGCACACAATACATTGGAACCAATATGTATTAATACTGATATTGAAATTGTTGTCAGTTAAAAATGCGGCAACAAAACACCGCACAAAACAAAGGAGGTATGAATATTTGCCGTACAATCAGCAGATGCACCTCCACTGCATTGAAACCATTAAGTGGTAAAAACAATTCAACTTAACAACACAACAAATAAACAGGTTAAAAGGTACAAACCGAGATATCGTTAAAAACCGGATTAATAAGTAAACACTTGGAACCCATATGTGTATTCAAAAAGAATACACATAACAGCCCGTTGTGAGGAAATTACTTATTGCAATCATGAGAATCAATACCAGTTCGGAATGGATCTCATTTATTCCATTACAACATGATCAAGCAAAAGACCCATTGAATTAATTACTTAACCTCATAAAAGAACGTTGCCACCAAAATAACAATACAAGGCATACACTAGTAATACAGCAATACAGCAAGGATCGGTACAGTGGTAACAAATAACCGGGGAAAATCTCTATACCATGTAAAATACAGGGAACCCGTGGCACAGTGCAAAATACATACATTAGGTAGTAGTAGCAAAAATAAGAGTATCTCCATGAACTCACATCTCTTTTAATTTAAACATCATTATACCTTTCCGGTCAATTTTTTAGTATACAACAACAAAAATTCACATGGAGAAAAGGAAAAAAGGGAAGGATCACCAACAAGAAGTAGTAGTACTAGTAGTAGTACTCAAAGCTGTCTGAGGACAGCACCACCATCATGAATTCAAAACTGACATACTAGTAGTACTACAGGACGAGGAGTACTACTACTACTACTACTACTAATTCCCAACTTCTTCATTACTAGTACTACTAGTAGTAGATTAATTTGCTGGAACCAATAAAGGCTTGAAGAAAGAGGTAACAATCGTTAGTAGTTTACGTTCATCTTTGATTGGAGTAAAATGCATAACTACCGGTACACCAAAACGGTTCCTCTCCTTTCACAACAAGAGAGGCGGAGACAATCTTTTGTATTGCTTCATACAGGAGAAGTACTAATTATTTTCTCGTCAGAAAAAGAGACTCTGACTGTTACGGTATGAGTACTGTAACAAGAATTGTAAAGAACTTAGAAATACTAAGTACGAGTACGAGTACGAGTATTACCCGGTAATTCTTTTGTATCGATTTTGTCGATAGTCTAGTGCGCCGGGACATTGTGCCGCAGTGTCTCATAAAGTCTATGATATTCTTCTTGGTCCTCATAGGGAGAGCTAATACTAATACCGTACTTCGAGGCATTTTAGACCAGCTTGTACGCAATAATATGGTCCATAATAGATGTACGGAAAGAAGTAATGATGATGGTATTAAGCTATAGTCGTGAAGCGAAGTTGAAAATCCACGTGTACCATCCTTCTGTCGTCAGAGCACCCAAGTGACTGATCGGCAAGCGCTCAACTTTTTTGGAGGCTTAGATAAAAATATCGCAGTGGCAGTTTCGAAAATAGGAAACAATAGTGTACGAGTACACTGCCCCCTACAAACGGGTAAATACCACAAAACGGTCGAAGTGGTTGGACTTTAACGCACCTCGAATCTGTCTGGAACAAAATCTGTCTGGAACAAAACTAGGGCGATTCAAATGAATTAACCTGTTGCTGGACAATCATTCTACCGGTACCAGTACCTCCCAAGTTCTGCTCGGTTTCCATCTCCTCCTACCGGTACCTATTGCTATTAACCATCTATTGTGTTATTGGGTATTTCAGCGCAGTACTCGTACCCGTGATAGGAAAACGGAACATTAATTGTAACAAGATGGCTAGCGCGAGTGGAAAAGATGACAGTGGCGATTACGATGCAGCCATCGTCGCTATTGCGATTGGCAACGATTATGACATGGAAACGGACGGAGAAGACGATGCCCTTTCCAACATGGACACAGCCATATACGATCTTTTATTAGATAACGCCGACATAGACGATCTTTTATTAGATAACGCCGACATATATCACGAAGAGACACGGCTTCGACGATGCATCGGCGATATCCCGAATGCAATCGAAATGGATCCAAATCGGTTTGCAAGACTTCCTCCGGAAGTTCAGATCAAACTCGTCCTCGAGCTACGAGACAGAGAGAAGGCAGCTCTCTTACAAAAGCTTCGGGAGTGCAGCAACGCAGTGGAGAAATTAAAAGAAGAGCTCTATTTATCGGAGGATAGGCGGATGGAACTAGGTCACGAACTGGACACAGGAAACGCGCAAATCGAGGAAATGAAACGTGACTTCGTGAGAATGAAAGAGGCACACGTACGTCGTGCCACAGAAATCCAACATATGAAGAACGAGATGATGCGTCGAATGACTGAAACCCAGGAACAAGAATCTTCAGTGTTGTCGACGGCGTCGAAAAATTCGTGGGCAAGTCAAAAGCAACAAAGCTCTGGTGGCCCAACTTCTAACTCGGCGAGTTTGGATCAACGTGATAGCGAAGACAAGACAAGAACGAAGATCAAGATTCAAATAGAATTTGAAAGAAAACTTGAAAGTAACCCAAAATACCGAGAAGAATTCGAACGATTCAAAGAATTCCAAGACTACTACAAGATGATGAAAGGGAATGCTGGCCCCAATGATGGAATGGGTTGCGATATTACCAAGAGTCTGAACGAGGACTACAGAAAGATGCTAGAATTCCAACTTGGTTACGAGAGAATGTTTTTTTCCACTAACAATACATGAACGGTTGAACGATTGGATTCCGGCAAGAAACATTGGTGATACTTCGCCTGATTTTTCCTAATACAGTAGACTCTACTAAGTCAACGACGAGGGCGATGTGGAAATTTATTATGTACGCCGTTCATTTTCAATACATTGCCACACATACGCGTACGAGAACTTGTCGAATAAACAATTTCATTTTATTCGCAACTATTTTCGTCGAACGTTCTACAAACCAGATCTGATTTGGTTCTTCCCTTTTCAAAACGAAGTAGTACGGTCGCACTTAATTGCTTCCCTCTGTGAACTCGTAGCGCCATTGTACGAAGTAAACAGGAAGATACAACAAAATTAATAAAATACGAATTATGTGTTCGTGTAGTTTAGTACACATATTATACCAATACAAAGAAATCAATCAAGGGTGAATCTTCGACAACTCAAAATGATCCTCTCCGATTTCTCAGTTGCAAAACCGAGTCCGTATCCGAACCATCGTCCTCGCTGTCTTCGCTCACGGCCACTAAAGGAGGTGGGCAGAAGTCGGAACTAATTCGAAACACCTGATTTCGCAACACGACCGCTTCGCGACACCGAGTGAGACATTTCGCAAAGACCTCAGTCTTCTTCTCAGTATTAATGCTGTCCGTGCTAGTGTCAGAATTGACCGAAGAAGCCGGTGATGATGAATAGTATAATATTTCGTCTTCGTTCTGTTCGTTCTCTTCTAGTGATAATTCTGATTTTGTTTGACCTAGTAATTGTTGGCGCCGTCGGCGCGGTCGAACAAGACCTTCTCGTTTCCTACTAATGTCCGATATTTCTTTCTCCAGTCGCAAGGCACGCTCTTCGGCGGTGGCTTGCATATTAATTCGTCGTTTTCGTTCTTGTTCCATCTCATCCAATTGACGCCTTACGTTTTTCAAAGAAACCATGCTTCGGACCTCACTCTCTGTGTGCTTGTGCTTCAAAGTTACCATACTGCGCTCTAGAGACTCGCATTTGGACTTGAAATAGATGTTTTCCTCTTTCAGCCTTTTGATTACCACCTTGTCCACAAGTGGCGATGCTGACGATTCTTCCTTCACATGATTGTCCCCGAGATGAGTATGCTCTATCCTATCATTTCCGCAGTCTGATAGATCATCGTGCTCGCTGTTATCGTTCGTAGAGTTAGAATGCAACTGCTCGCTCATGTGCTTGCAACTTCATAGGTCTCTAATTCCATGGAAAGATTGGAGATACGTTGCGCATTCTTTGTAAGCAAGAGACAAGTGTCTTCTGTGACAACGGTGTTGCTGTTGTTGCCATCTGAAGATTGTGCAATGGAATGGATTGCATC